>CM060636.1:26766162-27366162 GCA_030578275.1 Meda fulgida
CAGAGTCTTGTTTTCATTATTAACTTATTTAACATTCAATAAACATGCACAAAGTTCAAAACAAGAAGGATAGCCTTATGAAAAAAGAAAACACGCGAGTATCGCGGTTGCTGCGGTTACTTGCATTCCTCTGCGGTTGGCTTGTCAGTAGCGCGGTACTACAATATTACGGTTATCGCGACAGCCCTATCAGTACTGCCTATATTTTCTTACTTTCTTCTTGACTTCCTGTGGAATGTGCCAATAATGATGCGTGGCACAGGCGGGACTTTATCATGTGAGTCTGAAGCTTGGCTAAGTTGTCCGGTCTGTTTCTATTGCCTTGTTAACAGCTATCTGTAACCCGTCAGAATACTAGGCATTATACTTATGTTTTTATGATGACACATAATTGTTTATTAGTGAGCCAGACTAATGATGACTAAACTCGCTCGCAAATTAAAAGCAGTCATCTAACTATTAACGTAGCTGTTCTTTTGTATACGCAATGCTTTTTATGCATGATAAACACAATATTTGAAATATTGTGTTCCCGCTCATGTTCCCTCTGTTCTTCATAAAGCTACTATTTGACTTCAGAAAACTTGAGATTAAGTAAATAATAAACTTGCAGTATTGTGTTTATTTAATAAGAACTTGATAAATTATTTAATTTAAATGATTTAAATGATTTATTAATGTGAGAAATAAATAAGTCTTTAAATGTATGTTGTGTTGTTCTGACGTGCTGCATGTTACTGGATTTTATTTTCTGTATTTGGGCTGGCTGGAGATGAGCTTAGACCTGAAAGCGATCCATGAGGGAGACGTCCTGCAGACAGGCCTTGGCGGTGTCTTCCTCAGACATCAGTGTGCACAGCAGCGTCTCCTGCTCCTCAGTGTCTCCTTTCAGCTTCTCAATGTCTCGGTTCACACGCTGGAGTTTATTTCTGAGCTCTGGCAGCTCTTTCTCCTGGAGCTCCACTATGGACTGCCTGTCAGTCAGTACAAAAATTATTCATCTATATCTATATAAGGGGTGGATGGAGGGGTAAACAAGTGGATAGATGGAAGGATGGGGGAATGAAGGGATAAACAGATGGATGGATGAGGGAAGGATGGGAGAATGAAGGGATAAACAGGTGGATGGATGGATGGATAGATGGGGGAATGAAGGGGTAAACAGGAGGAAGGATGGATGGATGGGGGAATGAAGGGGTAAACAGGTGGATGAATGGATGAATGGGGGAATGAAGGGGTAAACAGGTGGATGGATGGATGAATGGGGGAATGAAGGGGTAAACAGGAGGAAGGATGGATGAATGGGGGAATGAAGGGGTAAACAGGTGGATGGATGTATGGATGGGGGAATGAAGGGGTAAACAGGAGGAAGGATGGATGGGGGAATGAAGGGGTAAACAGGTGGATGAATGGATGGATGGGGGAATGAAGGGGTAAACAGGTGGATGGATGGATGAATGGGGAATGAAGGGGTAAACAGGTGGATGGATGGATGAATGGGGGAATGAAGGGGTAAACAGGAGGAAGGATGGATGGATGGGGAATGAAGGGGTAAACAGGTGGATGGATGGATGGATGGGGGAATGAAGGGGTAAACAGGAGGAAGGATGATGGATGGGGGAATGAAGGGGTAAACAGGTGGAAGGATGGATGGATGGGGGAATGAAGGGGTAAACAGGTGGATGAATGGATGGATGGGGAATGAAGGGGTAAACAGGAGGAAGGATGGATGGATGGGGGAATGAAGGGGTAAACAGGAGGAAGGATGGATGGATGGGGGAATGAAGGGGTAAACAGGTGGATGGATGTATGGATGGGGGAATGAAGGAGTAAACAGGTGGATGAATGTATGGATGGGGGAATGAAGGGGTAAACAGGAGGAAGGAAGGATGATGGATGGGGGAATGAAGGGGTAAACAGGTGGAAGGATGGATGAATGGGGGAATGAAGGGGTAAACAGGAGGAAGGATGGATGGGGGAATGAAGGGGTAAACAGGAGGAAGGATGGATGGATGGGGGAATGAAGGGGTAAACAGGTGGATGGATGTATGGATGGGGGAATGAAGGGGTAAACAGGTGGATGGATGTATGGATGGGGGAATGAAGGGGTAAACAGGAGGAAGGATGTATGGATGGGGGAATGAAGGGGTAAACAGGAGGAAGGATGGATGGATGGGGGAATGAAGGGGTAAACAGGAGGAAGGATGGATGGATGGGGGAATGAAGGGGTAAACAGGAGGAAGGATGGATGGATGGGGGAATGAAGGGGTAAACAGGAGGAAGGATGGATGGATGGGGGGAATTAAGGGGTAAACAGGAGGAAGGATGGATGGATGGGGGAATGAAGGGATAAACAGGAGGAAGGATGGATGGATGGGGGAATGAAGGGGTAAACAGGAGGAAGGAAGGATGGATGGATGGGGGAATGAAGGGGTAAACAGGTGGAAGGATGGATGAATGGGGGAATGAAGGGGTAAACAGGTGGATGAATGGATGGATGGGGGAATGAAGCGGTAAACAGGAGGAAGGATGGATGGGGGAATGAAGGGGTAAACCGGAGGAAGGATGGATGGATGGGGGAATGAAGGGGTAAACAGGTGGATGGATGTATGGATGGGGGAATGAAGGGGTAAACAGGTGGATGGATGTATGGATGGGGGAATGAAGGGGTAAACAGGAGGAAGGATGGATGGATGGGGAATGAAGGGGTAAACAGGAGGAAGGATGGATGGATGGGGGAATGAAGGGGTAAACAGGAGGAAGGATGGATGGATGGGGGAATGAAGGGGTAAACAGGAGGAAGGATGGATGGATGGGGGAATGAAGGGGTAAACAGGTGGAAGGATGGATGGGGGAATGAAGGGGTAAACAGGTGGATGAATGGATGGATGGGGGAATGAAGGGGTAAACAGGTGGATGAATGGATGGATGGGGGAATGAAGGGGTAAACAGGAGGAAGGATGGATGGGGGAATGAAGGGGTAAACAGGTGGAAGGATGGATGGGGGAATGAAGGGGTAAACAGGTGGAAGGATGGATGGGGGAATGAAGGGATAAACAGGTGGATGAATGGATGGATGGGGGAATGAAGGGGTAAACAGGAGGAAGGATGGATGGGGGAATGAAGGGGTAAACAGGAGGAAGGATGGATGGGGGAATGAAGGGGTAAACAGGAGGAAGGATGGATGGATGGGGGAATGAAGGGGGTAAACAGGTGGATGGATGTATGGATGGGGGAATGAAGGGGTAAACAGGTGGATGGATGTATGGATGGGGGAATGAAGGGGTAAACAGGAGGAAGGATGGATGGATGGGGAATGAAGGGGTAAACAGGAGGAAGGATGGATGGATGGGGGAATGAAGGGGTAAACAGGAGGAAGGATGGATGGATGGGGGAATGAAGGGGTAAACAGGAGGAAGGATGGATGGATGGGGGAATGAAGGGGTAAACAGGAGGAAGGATGGATGAATGGGGGAATGAAGGGGTAAACAGGAGGAAGGATGGATGGATGGGGGAATGAAGGGGTAAACAGGAGGAAGGATGGATGGATGGGGGAATGAAGGGGTAAACAGGAGGAAGGATGGATGGGGGAATGAAGGGGTAAACAGGAGGAAGGATGGATGGGGGAATGAAGGGGTAAACAGGTGGATGGATGTATGGATGGATGAATAGGTGAAGTAAAAGATGGATGTATAAACATGAAGTAAAGGATGGATAGTTAAAGTGATTAACAGATTGAGTAATGGATAGATAGATAATAGAGTGATGACTGAATGGACAGAAAACTGTTATTGCCTGATGGGCTTGAGTGCCATCATTTCATCACGCCTGTGCTCTTTTCTCTTCAGGTCCTGCTCGGTGTTCTTCAGTTTGTCTGGCACGAGCCGCAGCTTGGACTGCATGTCATTAATGACGTCCTGGAGCTCGGCCTCTGAAGGGAACACGCGCTGACACACGGGACAGCAGGGCTCGCCCTCCTCCGTCAGCTGACTGATGAACTGACTGTACACGGCGGTGGCGCCCGCCAGCATGGCTGCCAAGAGAAGACAAAAAGATAACGAGAATCAGTGTTGGGGGAACTCATTACAAGTTACACCATACTTTTAATATTTCCACCAAAATATCGGAGTTACTTTTTCAAATAACTACTGCAAGTTACTTTGTTTTCCGATTTATTATCCGACAGCTCTCTTGTCCTCATGTTGAGAGAATCATGAGTAAGAGGAGAGGCGTTGTGTGTGAACATGATGCTTATTGTAGCTCTAGACTAAATGTGAGCGTGCATTTACTCCTCATTTGCACAAAAAAAGATTAAATATTTCTCAAAATGAATAAAATCAGTGAAATGGAGAATCAGAATACTATGTAAACCTTCAATAACTAAATATGTTTTTATGCATTTAATCTCATTTTATTGATCAATGTACTTGTTTCTGACCTTTGATGATTCAGTTAAACCATAAGCAAAAATGACTATAGATTTTTATTGGTTAAAGTGTTAACTTTTTTCTCCTGCATCCTATTCTTCCGTTCTCCAGAAATGGCAGCAGAGCTGAGCTGAGCAGAGCTTATTATTATTTCACTTTTGGTGTGAAAGGGTCTTTACATTTGCCCAAAAATATAATTTTTTTTGTTATAAAAAACAAAACAAAGGGGTGTTCTGAATTCACACACACACACAGCGTTGTGTAACTGCTGTGGACTACATAAACTCAGCTGTGTTAGTCCCAGCTTGATACTTCATATCAACAGTCATTGCTATACTTAGAATAAAAAAAGTCTATATCCGGTTTACCAATAAACAGTAATTTACCATCAAGCAGACCCACACAGACTCTGCATCTGAAAAGCTTCAAAGACTTCAGCAGAATTCAAAGGCCATCAGACACAAAACGCGTCCCTCGACCCTAACAGGTTCATGTATAATTTGTCCATTATAGTAGCGGTAGCATAAGTATAGTAGCATAACCAAATGTATATGATTCTTTAAATTATTCTGAAGATTTGAGCACAGAATGTATATTTAGTGTGGATCTGAAATGTTTCGTGAGCGTCAGTGTGACCATACCTCTCTGTTTAGAGGACTTCTCCAGCTCATCCTCCAGTTTGCTCAGGTCCGACTGGAGGTCCTGACTGCCGCACACGTTGAAAAGTCTCTCTTCATAGTTGACCAGCTGCTCTTCCTTACGTTTGATTTCTGCCATGAAGTGAGTCTTCTTCTGCTCTCCAGATGCAAGCTCCTTACTACGAAAAATAAAAATGAATAGTAATGCTAGTTTATTTATCTGAAGGCTGCAAAGTATGTATTAACATTTATTAGGAATTATTTCAGCACTGTAAAAGTTAGAGTAAGTTGGAGAATAATTACATTTTATTGTGCAAAGTCAGCATTTGAAAAATGTTACATTCCTCTGATATTATTTTACACATAAACATGTATTTTATTGATGTGTGTGAACTTATGAACAGTTTATGTACACTACTACAAGTGCAAGTCACATGTGCCATATTTGCTAGACAGCCCTATATTAGACATGTCTGTGTAAGCTAAACGTCACCATTTGAAAACTACACTGCATGTTCCACTGACCTGAAGATGACCTGTTCCTCAGGAACCCAGAATCGAAATCAAATATGTATAAGATGCGAGTATGTGGGTGCTTGTACAAAGGCCAGTATTTTCTGTTACATCAGTGTCAATGCATGTGTGTATGTCGCTTATCATTTTATCATGCAAATTATGATTAGAACAACATGAAACATTACAGGCCCTCACACTGAATACTATCATTTATGGCATTCTCTAGCTTATTGTAATAAACGTTTGTGGAAAAACAAATCAAAGTGTGACAGACTTCATTTTGCTGAGGCGTTCTCTGGTGGAGTTGATCTCTCTGGTTTTGGAGTAGATCCAGTCTTCCAGCTCTCTCTTGCTTGGGAAGTGTCCCAGCAGAGACACCAGCTCTTCATTGTGTCTCGACTTGATCTTCCTCACTTGCTCCTCTTTATCCATCTGGAATCCGAAGCAGAGATGAACTATTTATTTTCTAGTTGGATAAAACGGTCACTTTGCAAGCCTCTGTCTGGCATAAGCACTGATCATAAAACTGCTATATTTGAGTATATAGATCACACTATCCAGACATTACTGTGCTGTATATTCTGTATACTGCCATTTACTGCCTAGAAAGAGTACTGCCTCACAGTTTGCTCTGATTCAGCACATTTTGATACATTTAATGGGAATAATTTGGTTAATCCATATACTGTATATAAAAATCTGCAAACTTCTAAAACATAAATAGTAGCATATATTGTCTTTGCTTTTATGCCACACTCAGATTATAGATATTTATATATATATATATATATATATATAATATTTTTTCCCTTTTTTTTTTTAGAATCTTTCGAAAGATATGAACAAATATAGGACTGGAAATGGTAAACACTAACTTTTTTAAAGCAGTATGAACAATTTATGAAGGAACTATTTTATAAATTGCACGACCTAAATAAATAATTATTTAAAGCAATCTATTCAATTAAAGAAATTAATCTGAAAAATTATCATAGCAAGATATGAATGATCAATTTTTGTAATGGATTATGTGTTTGATTGAGCATTTCATTTTCAAATTCAGATTTCCAATCATTTCTTGCTTTAGGCAGCATGGGATGTTATACATTATTTTGATGCCCCATCAAACATTTTAAAATAAACCTAGGATTAGTTTTCATTTTAAAAGGCATCAGTTAAACTTTTTTTGTTGAAACTGAAATTTAACACAATGTACCTATTGTTATAAATAATAAATTTTTTGTGATGTACAAATGACAAACTGAAGTGTTTATAAAAGACTGGAGGATATTAGGTGGTCAGGAAATCATAGAAAGACTGTGCTGACATCTAGGTGTTACAGGTATATACTACAAGCATTGTGCTGGCAAACTAATACACATCTAGAACTTAATCAATTTTGTAGGATATATTATGGTATCTCGGGATAATTCGCTGAATCCTGGATGTCTCTTTGTTGTTCAGATGTGCAGTTTAGTCTCATCAAGTTATGTTTACCACAGGCTTTTATTTTACTCGTAAATTGAAAAACCTCATTACAAAACCCAATAGGAAATCATTTGAAGGAACCAGCAACGAATTAACCCTCCGGGTTCTGACGTCATCTCTGCACCCCTTTATAGTCCGAAGGCATTTTTTTGTTTATGTTTGCTGCATTTGTTTCAGAATTAGTCATAAAGGAGTTACCACAATGCACGAAAGAAGCATTTATAAAGCGCTTTTCTAATGTACTACTGTACAATACTGTACAGTCTCTCCTCAACCACAACTGGAGAGAGTCAGGACCTCGGTTTAACGTCTCATCTGAAGGACAGAGCTTTTCACAGTATAGTGTCCCCATCACTATACTGGGACGTAAGGACCCCCACAGACCACAGGGTGAGCAGCGCCCCCTACTGGCCTCAACCTTTTCCCAGGAGTCTCGCATCCAGGTACTGACAGACTCAGCCCTGCTCAGCTTCAGTGGGAAACCAGTCTTGGGCTACAGGTGATACGGCTGCGGGTGAGAATGATGTGTGTGTTCACCTTGGTCTTCTTGAGCATGTCCATCTCTGCATGTGCCCTGGTGTGTGTGTTGAGCAGTTCCATCTCCTGGTCCAGTCTGCGCTGGGCCTGATCCAGTTCAGTCTTCTCCCTCTGTAGTTCGATTACTTCTGCCTTCAGACTGTCCACAGTACAGGCCTGCGTGGCATTATCAAGCTCACGCTCCTACAAACACACATACATTAAGAATAACACATACAAAAGCAATGCAGGGTGTCTATTTATTTTCAGATTTTGGGCCAGATATACTAAACAGGGCAAATTAGCTTGAGACTGTAATCCCATAAAAGCGCAGATAACAAAATAATAAATAACAAAATACAGAAGACTACAACAACACTGGACATGAAACTCTCTAGAGGGCGTTTGTTTGTGCACGCTATCAAATGGAGTAGACTTTGAAAGGCTACGCGTTCGACTGTACGCATTTACTAGCGCAGCATTAAAAAAACGAAGTATACTTTGGGCTTAATGCTCAAGGCAAGTTTACTGGTGTAGTGCGGATCTAACCGCTTTCTGAAGCTCAGTGTCCAGCTCCTGAAGTCTGCTCGAGGAGCCCTCCAGTTTTTGGAGATCAGACTTGATGTTCTTCAGTTCCTGTTGTTTCTTGGCCTGTATGTCTCTCTTCAGCTCAACGGTTCTCTCTAGACCGGTCTTCTTATCACGCAGATCATCGATGCTTTGCTGCTTCTGTGCCTCTTTCTCCTGCATATCTCGCTGAAAACAAGAAGTTATTCTTAAAAATGTCAACATGCAACAATACTAATATTGAACTTTTGAAAATACATTTATATTTATATTTATTTATAAATATCTGAATTAAGTTTATTCTATCGTTTTCTGTATAGCAAAATTTGTTACCCAAACATTACATGTCTCTATAATGGACCCCTCCATAAAGAGTATAAAAATTGGCAATGCAATCTATCTATCTATCTATCTATCTATCTATCTATCTATCTATCTATCTATCTATCTATCTATCTATCTATCTATCTATCTATAAGTTTAGTGTACTTTAGGACTGCAATGACTAATCTATAAAATCTAAATTTCATAATATATATATATATATATATATATATATATAACACAAATGAGCGTTAACTGGGTGGTAAATGACGTCCTGCAGTTCAATTATCTACCATAGTTTGGTTGAGGGCTTCAGTGTCCTGGTCCAGTCTCTCTTTGACTTGTCTGTGGAAGCTCTGGAGTTGTCTTTCGTTAAGAGGTGTCCGATCATAGCCCTCCAACTCCAGGGAAGACGCTAAACTCTTCACCTGGGTGTCTCTCTTCTTAATGTTCTGTGTGTGTCTATCTGCCTCCAACTGCAGACGGCCTTCAAACGAACAGAAACAATGACGATGAACAGCTCTGAGAAAGAAAATATTTTTCCTGCTATTTTTCTATTGACTGTTTTAAATACTACAATCAACGAAACAACCATTTGATCATACATAGAGAACACATTTCCACCACCACCAAAGAACAATAAATGAATAGCAAAGGAGCAAACGACAACCTTGCTCAACTAGCAGGTCAGATTTGTTGCGGTTCATCCTCTGGCACTCTCGGCCGGCCTGTTCAAACTCGCGCTGGCACTCCGTAAGTCTCCTTTCCTTCTCCTTGACAGTATGCTGGTGGTTCTGATACATGTCCTGCAGCTGATCATCTGAGCCCTGAAACACCTAAAAACACAGCACAACACAGAGTCAAGGAATGAACACACGGTGTGGTGCAAGGCTCTGTCTTAGGCCCTTCGTTTTTCTATCCGTACATGCTCCCTTTAGGTAATATGTTTACAAAACATGGTATTACTTTTCATTGTAATGCTGATAACTCTACATTTCTCCAGACATTTTTAATATTGATGGTTGCCTCTATGTTTTATTAAAATTTAAGAAGAAACCTTTGGGGAGAGAAAAAGGGGAGGAATCAATCGAGACATGACTCAGGTTGAACTCAAATCTGTCACTTGGGGAACTTTAATTTAATATTTAACAATATTATTGATCTGCCTGCATTGACACCATTATATGAGAACTGAAATGAGCTGGACGATGACATCACTGTTTTCTCCAGAGCGGCTATATATACAGTATATAAACTAACTAAATGAATAACTTTTTTTTTTTTTTTACACCAAAAATGAAACATCACTGAGTTTACTTAAGCTGGACAGTGACGCTATTTTCTTCTGGAAACAAACTTTGTTGCATTATTTTCCTGTTATCTCTGTAAAGCTGCTTTGAAACAATCTGTATTGTAAAAAACGCTATATAAATAAAGGTGACTTTACTTGACAACCACTGGACCAAAGCATCAACACTAATGTTACTTCAATGGGAATACTGTTGAGAACTAACACATAAAATGTTTATTTGGATCCACAGCAGTCCAGAAGAACCCTTAGGTAAATGAAGAAAATTGAATGGCTTTTAGTAAGAAAACGTAGTGGATGGAGCTCTTTTATTTTCAAACAATATAAAACAAATGACAAAGATTAGCAAGCAAAAGCAAACCCCTCATTCCAACATCATATGAATAACAGCAGCAGTTAATATACCAAAACAATCCATTACTGAACATCCTGTACATGTTTTCGGTGTAAAACACTTCCTCTGCTTTTGCATGATCATTATCTGGCATTTATGACTAATACTGAGAAGGAGTGGAAGATTCATAACTGATGTAAAAAACCTTGGGTTACCTGCTCCATCTTTTCCTCTAGTTCCCGGTTATCATCCTCCATCTGTTTCTTCCTGCTGTCCAGAGCTTTGATGTCATTATCCAACTTCATTATTTTGCTGAGGCTGCTGTCTATGTCACACAGTCGGTTCTGAAAATATGGGGAAAGTGTGTTTAGTGAATTTACATAACATGACTGCATAAGTGCATGGGCTAAAATCAAATCTGATGTGCAGTCACAAGTACACATTAAGACTATTTTACAGTGGGGCTCATCTTTTGTTTTTAACTGATTCATAATGTGAAGCTTCTGTTTTTGCACTGATGTCAGACTTATCAATAATTTAGGATCAATTTTATATTTTAGTTTGGTTTAAAAATAATAAGTACAAGTAAATAAGTATGAAATAAAAAGAAAAAAAAAATTAATCTTGATGACCTTTTTATATAAAGAATTTAAACGACTGGATTATTTTAAAATACACATTATTACATGTTTATGTAAATAGATACATGTCAAATCTAAATCTAAAATATATACATTTTTGGGATGAATTTGCTGCCAAAGACAACAATATTGTGATATATGCTGTAACGAACCCTAATCTGCACTACAATCATAGGGTTGGACGATTTGCATAAAATCTTATATCACGATATTTAATAATAATGTTATTTCATGATAACGATATATATCACCATATATATCATTTTGATTTAAATTAGGTTATGATATCAAAAATATTGATACCATAGAAATGTCATAATTCTTGTCAATATCACAAAAATCGAATACTAGCCTTAACCTTAAAAAAAAAAAAAAAAACTCATGAAGACATGTAAACAGTCAGCGATAAAATAAGAATAAGAAACCAATTTTCAAGCAGTATGACCAAAAAAAAAAGAAAACTACAGTAGAACAAATAAATAAGAAATGCTACATAAACTGTATAATCAAATGTATATAAAAACACTATAGTCTTCAATGGGGAAGTTAAACATAAATTTCTTCTTATTAAAGACACAAAAGTGAGAGATTTTCTCTCTTTTGTTGAATGATTAACATGAATGACAGACAGCAGGAACAGAAGCACTTTAAGACCGAATACCCTGACCTACATACCTTTTCTTTCTCAGCTGTTTCCTTTCACTTCAGACATAAACGACTGTGTTTAAGACAGGCATTTTAACATACAAGTTTGTATATTTAACCATTCAAGGCCAACAAAGTGGGAAAAATAATTCTGTTAAGAATGAGCAGCGGTTCATGTATGTCTCTCAGACAGGGCTCAGAAATCGTCTCAAAGAGCGCGCACATATGGCGAAATTAATTATCTTTCGCTGCAAATTGCATTTTACAATCGCTTGTTTTTAAACCGCGATGCTTGAAAATGCATGCAAATGATACGCTTCCGTGACCAACGCTGCACATCAACGTCACGTGAGCGTGTAACTGCGATAGAGATGATAGTCGAAAATCTCTACCGGTTAATCGTGTCTACCGGCCCACCCCTACACCTGCCTGTATTAAATACACATTTTACATATTGATACTCCAAAACAATCTACTGCCACAGATCTCAAAAATGGAAAACCTCTATTCTAAAATCCCACAGAAAATACCCATGGCGTTTAGTGTTCGGATGGCTCAGCAAACAAATTGCGTCACAAATTCTTGGTCTCTCACCTCTAGTGGGTCAATCTGATTCTCGATGCGTTGGACACTCTCTTTGGAGGAAGACAGCTGAGCCTCTTTAGTGGACAGCAGCTCTCTAATCTCAAGGGCTTTATCTTTGTTCTGTTTTAGGTACTTGAGCTCTATCCTGCAGGAACTAACAGTCTGGGTCTGCTTCTGCCTCAACATCTTCAGGGTGTCCAATACCTTAATGTACCTTCAAGCAAAAGGTTTTGGTTATTTTCAGCCATTCATTTGCAACGCCAGCTTAATAAGAGTAAATGACACCACAGGACAAGCCAACATGCAAAAAAGTTTGTTTAAATAGACACTCCTTCATCGCCATCTATTGGTGTAGGCCTACAGAATTAGAGCCATGGAGTCAAAGCTTTTTTGGCATGATTGTTGAGAATTTACAGTATTTACAAAACATATTGTGTAGATAATACACCAGTCATTTATAGGGTAAAAATATGCATTAAATGAAGGGGAATATAAATAATTATATACAAAATATCAAAGTTTTAAAAAGATTTTTGGAATAGGATGATGTTTACTTGTAGGCTTATATCATTTAACGTTCTGGTATATTTAGTTTTTAACATATATTAATGATTAAAACTTCATTTGAATGCTATCATAGGGACGATATATCTATGCAGCAAGAATCAATTTTCCAAGATATTTTGAGATAAAATGGCTTGATGAACTGACTGAAAACATCCTTCACACTCCAAAAGCATTATCGCTACAAAAACAACTAGACAAAAATTAAAAGGCATTCAGTGCTGTTGCCCATTAAGCATCTGTGAAGGGGACCATCTAATTCTAAGGTTCAGAGAGAGAGGATGTAAAATGAAACACTAAAACATGATGCAGATTGTACCAAAAAAGTCATATGTGGACCTCAGGAAACAAAAAGAACAGTACTTTTAATGACTGAAGCTTCAGTGAGAAAGCCGTTGTCCAGATAAAAATACCTTGTGGCTGAGAAAATCTCATCAAACTTCTGCTTGAGGGCTTTCCCTTCACTGAGAGGCCAGTTGGACTCCTCTTGGTGGCAGAAGATGACATGGCTGATAACAGCTTTGGAGACGCCCAGGGATGAGATCATCTCACGGTCTAGTTCAGCACATTTAGAGCTCAGGCTCACTTTCTCTCCGTGCCTGAGATCAAGAGAGGTCAAGATGTATTAACATCAAACAAGAAAACGAGTCCTTCAAACATGGAGCGTAATGTACACCTTTCAAGGGCCCAGTGGGAGCCAAAAATGGCAGTTTAAAACAAGGCTTTTTTTGGTTTCAAACCTCATGAATTCCAACATAAGACATTTAAAACAACAGTCTACAACCTCTTCACATAAATCAATCAAGTGAAAAAGATTCTAAAGATCTACAAAGTAAAAACTGTGTTGTTTCAGAAAAATATGCACAAGAGAAAAAAAACGCAAAAAGTAAATGTTATGAATAGCAAAATGTCAAAAATAGAATTAATTTATATATAAAAAAATAACATGTTAAATCACATATAAATAAATAGACATTCCATTCAAAGTTTTTTTTACATTAAACTGATCAAAAAGTGACAGTAAAAACATTTATAATGTTACAAAAGATTTATATATTCGAACTGATGCTGTTTTTATTATTTTCCATTCACTGAATAATCTTGAAAAAAAAAGTGTCAGTTTCCACAAAAATATTGCAGAATTAAAGGCATACTGCAAAAACCTTTGACAGTAATTTGAGTTGGCAGCAGAAGTACCTTGAGCTTGAGATGCGGATCTAAATTTATTTTCATTAACAAAAACATTAGCAACTGTAAAACTTCTTAGAACTTTGTTCTTCCATAGTATGCATTTGTATGTCATAACTGCACCACCTCACTAACATGCAAAAATAACTATATGGTTTATATGATATTTGTTACAATAGCACATTTATTATAAAGGTGAAACTCGATTATGGCTTACAGCTTATGAAAACCCCAAATTCAAAATGTCAGAAAATTAGAATATTACATGAAATCAATAAAAAAAGGAATGTCGGCCCTCTGAAAAGTATAATCATGCATATGTATAGTTATATATACTAAATTACACCCTTAAATTTGAATAATTGAAATACACAAAATTTTGCACGATAACTAATTTTTCGAGTTTCACCTGTAAATACAAAAGCAAAAAATGCATATATCTTAAAAACAAAAAATTCTGTTATTAAATTCCATTACTTCTTTAATACATTTACTGTAATACTGTAATACTGTAATAAAGAAGTATATGTCTACATTAATAATATAACAGAATTCAAAATAAACATGTATCGTACATTCCAGTTTGGATTACTAAACGTGTAATGCTGTTTCGTTCTGCTTTAATATTTCTATACTTTAATATTTCTCATACGCAACAAAAACGGCAGCGCTTATCAATTTAACAAGTTTGCAGTGGCACCAGAGCGACCTCTAACAAAATGATGTGGCAGCGGCAGGAAAGAAGGTTGCAGTTTAGAGCCGTTTACTAAAATAGAAAATAATATTTTACAGTATTACTATTTTCACGGTAGTTTTGCTCCAATAAATGCAGCCTTGGTGCGCATAAGAGATTAGTAAGAGACAACTTAATATTGAACAATATTATTGATCTGCCTGCATTGACACCATTAGATGAGAACTGAACTGAGCTGGACAATGACATCACTGTTTTCTCCACAGCTGCTGTATATATAAATTAACTAAATTAATAACTAATGACTTTTATAGCAGAAATGAATCAACACTGAACTTAAACTTGACAACGACACTAATTTCTTCTAGAGCTGCTGTACAGCAGAAACTAGCTTTTATTTTCAACAATCTGTATTGTAAAAAGTGCTCTATATAAATATAGGTGACTTGACTTGAAAAAACATAACTTACTTGATTCTGGTAATGACACCCTCAAGGGTTTTGAACTCAGTTTTCTTGCCCTTCTGTGTACTTTGCATAGACCTCTGGACTGCAACAGCATCGCCATTCACATCTCTAAACTGGAGTCTGATCTGTGCCCGTACATCCGTTTCATGAGCATCCTACAACAGACCAACATTATCTATAGCACTCTAAAAAGTGTCATACTGCCCAGCTCTTGCATGGACAATACCAACCGGTGTTTGCAAAAGTTGAATAAGACAAGCAAAAAAACCTGTAAATCAGAACAGTTCTATTACAGCTTATATTGTTTACTTGCATCACTCCTGTCAAGAACCTACTTTGGGATCGTGGACAAAAGTGTTTCCTTTACTTCCTGGTGGAAAGTCTCCTGAAGTGATGTATTTGAGACACTCAATGATGGTCTGGAAATTTATAAAAGAAATAGTTCATATCAACATTTTTCCTGCACCCCTATGACGCTTTGTGTGAATTATGGGAGTAACTTCTGTTAAACTGTAAACAATCAGCAAAAGGTTCGCTCTATGAACGCAATTATAAACATTTTCAAAAACTGGGTACAACGAGATGATTATTCTACTCACCCTTCAACCATCGAACATTGAAATGTTCGATAACTGGAACATTGAGTGATAAAAATCCTAAGCGATTTCCGTCATTGTGACAGACAATAAATATTATTTTTTACCTGCCCTAGAAATACTTCAGTAAACACTGCTAATAGGGATTAGAAGTAAAAAGGGGAGATTACATTTTAAAGCATCCGTGTGAAAACAAACCCGGAAAGGATTTGGGGAGAAAAAAAGCAGAGATTCTTAGTGGATTCCAGTGAATTATTCATGGGATATATCATAAATATATTTGCGAGAGCAGACCACAAATGGGCAGTATATGTTGTCCTTTTTGAATACTGCTACAGCCGAATACAAAGGAAAAAATAAATAATTGAGAAGGCCTTCATTAACCCCCTGAAGCTGTATGGATTACTTTTATGATGGATGGATGCATTTTTTCAGGTACCATTAACTCCCATTATAAAGCTTGGAAGGGCCAGGACATTTTATTTTATTTTATATAATTCCAATTGTGTTTGGCTGAAAGATGAAAATCATATACACCTAGGATGGCTTGAGTGAGTAAATTATGGGATAATTTTCCTTTTTGGGTGAACTATCCCTTTAAAGCTCCCCACCTCTGTCAAATGTAAGTGTGGAGCCGGGTTTAAATCTCTTCTAAATAACGTTACTCTCATCATTACCAGAATTTAAATCATACACACATAATGGCTGACAGCAATATACGAACCGTTTTCCCAGCTCCATTAGGTCCCACAAGCACAGTAAGAGGGCTGAAGAAGGAGATCACTTGTTTATCTTTATCCTCAACTCCAAAACTCCTCACTCCCAGAATACTCATCTTTTCAATCTTTGACATTTTGGACCAGTGCTTTTGACTAGCCTTAAACTGATATAAAAGTCAAATTAATTATCAATGCACACAATAAAAAAATCGCATTTTAATAACCAGAACTTGAAAGTGATGTTGTCAATTTCTTCCTATATTAAGGAAAGCCTGTGAAGTTGATTAGATAGTGACGTTACAAATAATTACTTGGACAAAAGGCATGCTTTTAAAACACAGTCGTACTACAGTGCAGCTGGGCTAGCAAAAATTAAATAAATACTTTAACACGACTCTAAAATAGCATTACATTTGATTAAAATCACTCACTCAGAATAAATAACGCAGTAAACTCCACGTAAACTGTACTAGTTTGTTTTGACCGCAGCCAGTCTCGGTCAGTCGCGTGTTTCCCGCGTCGGCGCAGTGACGTACTTCCGCATTCAACTCAGCGTCACGAGTATATCTAGAAACTACATATCCCACAATGCAGTTTTATTATAATAAAAAATGTTAACAGCGATTATTTTAATTTAATAACGAATACACAAATACAGGCAATTGTAATTTATATATATAATTAAATAATATTGGGGAAAATAAATAAATAATATTATCGTATTTTATTTTATTTTATAAGTCCCCGAGACCATATAAATAAAACAAGCCCACCCATGCACTGTTGATTTTTAAGGACAATTCCTACAGCTGAATTAAAAACGTTAACTTTGTAGTATTTTTCAAATTATAGCCTACATTAAAACAGGATTTGTTGAAGTAGTACTATTTTGAACACAGCCAATGTAAGATTATTAGTTAGCATATTATGAGTTGTAATTGCTTTCAGAACTACTAACTTATGGTTTACTAGCAGCACATTCTCAAAACGTATGAAATGTCACGAGATGCAACTTTCCTGAGGAAACTGTCGGTTAGTTTAACAGCATCGACATGAACACTTCCAAAGCTTGCTTTGTAGATGTGGATGAAGAAGAGTTTTAAGCATGTGCGAAATGGTCGAGTCGTGTTCGCGTATATGATTTCAAAGGCTCACGGACCAGCAAACCTCCACCCACAATAGCTCAAATCTTCCCTCTCATGCTGTTTCTTGTCTGTAAGTACTCCAAAGTAGGATCAGATCTTTCACATTGATTTACTGACCGTCTGAAACAGGTGAAAGTACATAGTCTGATGTGTGGAGTCACATTTTGCATTACGTTGGCTTCCCAAAACGACACAATTAATTCAGCTAATTATTCTCAATAGCATATTATACAAATATATAATTTTAAAAAACCTGAATTGTCCTGCTTATTTTGTTTATATTCACATTCATTCGGCAGGCACATTTTCCCATTTAAAGTTTATTGTCGTTGTCGTCACCACATCCGTCCACTTGGTGGTGGTGTTTTCCTGCAGTTTGATAATGTTCGGTTTCCAAACTATGTTATGAAAAAGAAGAGGCTCAATTGCTTTCTTTTCTTTTCTTTTCTTTTCTTTTCTTTTCTTTTCTTTTCTTTTGCATTGAATACAAAATAAAAAAAAGGCTCAAATGAGATTCCATCTGAAGAGTCAGGATATAATAATAAAAAATAATCTCCAGTTTGGAAGAATTAAGATTAGGCCTATTTAAATGAAGAATTAAGTTTATATATATATATATATATAAGCAACATTGTGAAATATCATTATAATTTAAAATAACTGTTTTCTATTTTAAAATGTAACTTCTTCCTGTGTTGTCAAAGCTGAATATTCAGTATCATTACTCCAATCTTCAGTGTCACATGATCAAGACCTTCATTTTTTTATAGCACTTTTAACAATACAGATTGTAACGCAGCTTTACTTCAGATGCTTCAGAAATCATTCTAATACCAGTATGCTGATTAGTGAATTGTCATCCATTTTGTCAAGACCAATTTTGATGTTGGCTTCAGAAAGCCTGACCAGAAAGTGTGAAGATGTTTTAAAATCTTGAAGTTTGAAGGTTTTCCGTTTGAAGCCGTTTCAAGATTTCAATTGCAAGTAGTTTGAAGTTTAAAGTAGTTTCAATTTTTAAGGTTTTGAAGGCAATAAAAAAAAAAAAGTTTGGATTGTTGCTGGCTACTAGAATGTTTCTAGAATGAAATAGCATGCTAATTCACTAATTGACACACACACACACACACACACACACACACACACACACACACACACACACACACACACACACACACACACACACACTCTCCCAGGTCCCACAAACTGTTCCAGCTGTGCTGTTTTTCTTTATAGCACTGCAGCACATGGCTCAGGGGGATGACACGATACGTGAGGCACTTTACCACCTCAGAGACCTCATGGATTATGCACATCTCTTCACATTTGTAAGTAACGTGCTCAGTGAACATAAACACGACAATTTTACTTAGGGTGCGTCTCAATCAGCTTTCTAGGCCGTGAACCATATATCGTGTACATTAATTCGGACACTGTGAGTACAGTATGACAATGTCCTCACGATACAACATCACTACTGGTGATTATGAACAACAGCAGCACTGAGATCTTTATTATATTATGTTTTAATGTTAATACATTTCTTGTTATGTTACGTGAAACATTTCAGCCGCAAATAAATGATAAATGGTATGTTCATTAACTGTCTAGCGATGTATGTTTATGCTGAAATATGATTTAATAATGTTTTGTACCTATCGCGTCATTATGTGTAGTGAGCTGGCTCACATGATTTATGTTTCGTGCTTCTGAACTTCCATTAGGGATAGTTAACCCAAAAATTGAAATTTTGTCATGTTGTTCCAAACCTGTATGAGTTTCTTTTTTCTGTTGAACACAAAAGAAGATATTTTGAAGAATGTTATTATTCCGACAGTTGATGGTAGCCATTGACTCCCATAGTATTTCTTTCTTCTATGAAAGTCAATGGGGTCCATCAACTGTCTCAAAATATCTTCTTTTGTTCTTTCAAAAGAAAGAAACTTTTAGGCTACAGGTCTGGTTATCACGGTGCATTTTGGGACTTTATAGGAAGCGAATGCTTCAGTGCACTGGAAAGATTGACACAGCTCTTAAAATGGCCGACTCCCTGATTAGTGCCCAGACTACTAGACAGAGGTGTCAAAGGTTTTCACATTCATTACTCAGGTAGAAGTATACAGTCGTGCTCAGAATTAATGGTACCCCTGGTAAATATGATGAAAAATGGCTGTAAAAAATAATTCTGCATCGTTTATCCTTTTGATATTTCATTCAAAAAATTGGCAAAAATCGAACCTTTCATTGAAGTAAAATAATTGACAGTGGAGGGGAAATCACATTATGAAATAAATGTTTTTCTCCAAAACAAGTTTGCCACAATTATTGGTACCCCTAGAATTGTTTACGAGTAAAATATCTCTTAAGTATATTCCCATTCATATTTACCTTTTTATTGCACACCAGGGTGACTAGGAACATGAAATTGTCCAGCCATGACTTCTTGTTTTACAAGAGTTTAAATATGAGGAAACACAAAGGCCAAATTCCCTTAATCATCCATTACAATGAGTAAAACCAAAGAATATAGTTCTGATGTGCATCAAAAGATTGTTGAGCATCACAAAATAGAAAGTGGCTGTAAGAAAATAGCTAAAGCATTGAAAATCCCCATTTTGACCATCAGGGCAATAATTAAGCACTTCCAATCAACTAAAGATGTTACAAATCTGCCAGGAAGTGGACGTGTGTCTATATTGTCTTAATGCACGGTGAGGATGAAAGTTTGAGTGGCCAAAGACTCTCCAAAGATCACAGATGGAGAATTGCAGAGATTAGTTGAGTCTTGGGTTCAGAAAGCCTATTAAAAAAAAATTGAACAACCCCTACATCACCACATGTTGTTTGGGAGGTTTTCAAGAAAAATCCTCCTTGCTCATCCAAAAACAAACCCCAGCAAATTCAGTTGTCAGACATGACTGGACCTTCAAACAGCACAGGGTTCTGTGGTCAGATGAAACTAACAAATAGCTTTTTGGCAGCAAACATGCAAGATGGGTTTGGTGCACACAAGGATAAAAAGTACCCCATGTGTACAATTTAATATACCATCTTTAATGTTGTGGTCATATTTTTCTGCTGGAGGTCCTGGACTTCTTGTTCAGATACATGCATGGCATCGTGGATTCTATCAAATACCAACAGATAAAAAATCTAAACCTGACAGCCTCTGCTAGAAATCGTATAATGGGCCGTGGTTGGATCTTCCATCAGGACAACGATCCAAAACAAACATCAAAATTAACACAAAAATGTGTTAAGTAGCACAAAATGAAGCTTCTGCCATGACCGTCCCAGACCTGATGAGTGGAGTGAACTGAAGAGAAGAAGCACCAACATGGATCTGGGAATCTGAAGGATCTGGAGAAATTCTGTAAGACAGAATGGTCTCTGATCTCTTGTCAGGTGTTCTCCAAACTCATCAGGCATCATAGGATAAAACTCAGAGCTGTTATCTTGGCAAAAGGAGATTGCAAAAAGTATTTAATAAAAGGGTACCAATAATTGTGGCCAACGTGTTTTGGAGATAAACATTTATTTCATAATGTGATTTCGATTTATATGGATAGGTTTTTATTTATTTATTTTTTTATGATGTCAAGCCAGAATGAAAGCAAGCCGAAATGAAATAGGAGTAACGAGGCTATTAAAATGTAAAGAGTAGAAAGTACAGAAATCGCTTGAAAATGTAAGGAGTAGAAGTAAAAAGTCGGCTGAAAAAGAATTACTCCATTAAAGTATAGATACCCAAAATTTCTACTTAAGTAAGGTAACGAAGTATTTGTACTTGGTTTCTTGACACCTCTGCTACTGAACTAGGAAACTGATTGAGACGTACCCTTAAAAAAGATTGTCAATTATCACTTAAAATTTCAGCATTTACACTATGAACAAACCGTTTTTTAAAGACCCACACTGTAATTTTCTGCATCTTTTAAAGGACATGAACGCAGTATACATGCCGAATTTGCATATTGAAAGTGGAGAGGTGAGTTTCGAGTAGCTTAGCAGGCATATAGAGGAAAATATGACATTTGAAGATATCATTTACTGTATATGAACAAGACTTGGCCTGTTTTCTTTCAGATGTGCAGCTGTAAAGAGTTCATTGCTCAAGAGCTCCTGAAGACATTAGTTTCAGCAGAAATCACTGATCAAGACGGCGCTGTCGAATCTCGCACTGCTCTTAGACTCTTACAGCACAACATCAGATTCCTCCTTCAGAATTCGGTAAGTGAGATGTCTCTCTCTCTCTCTCTCTCTCTCTCTCTCTCTCTCTCTCTCTCTCTCTCTCTCTCTCTCTCTCATATATATATGTGCCTTGAAAGTTGGCCCAATGATGTATTCAGGTATGTGTATTTTTCTTCCCTTCATGTTGTTTTGCAAGATCGGAGAACACTGTCTAAAAGACAAAGTCATGGTTCGCAAGATTATTTTGAGGACTAATCAGGAGTTGACGTTCATCCGTCGATGTTTCACATTTTTCCAGGACTGGATGTCCAAATGCATAACCAGCAGTGACTTTTGATTCATTCGCTTTGACTTCTATTTAGATCTTTGCATTAAATACTGTAGTTGTTTAATTGTCCCATCTATTGCTTTTATACGCAAGCAGGACCTCAAAGTTGAAATCTAATATTGATAAGTGCTTTCGACCACATGTTACTACGTGATTTCTTTAATAATGCCTTAATAAATAATAATGTGTGACCATAACTTGGGATGCTTTCTCTTTGATGTGCTTTTAGTGCACTATATTTATTTACACTCTTAAAAAGAATGGTTTCAAAAGGGGAGGTTTTGCTGCGATGCCATTAAAAAAAACATTTTAGCGATAACTTTCAGTGATCAGTTCTTAAAAGAATCCTTTTCCCTCCTTTTTGTTTAGTGTAAATAATGTTTTAATATGCTGAAGTACCTTTTTACACTATAAATAATCTTTTGTGCGATGGATGTTTAAGGTTCTTTATGGAACCGTCAATGCCAATAAAAAAACTTCATTTTTAAGAGTCAAGTTGGCAGTAGAAGGCAGTGTCCTTTACACTTCCATTGGCTGCCACTTCATTTTAACAGATGTGGGGGAACAAATAGTTGTGAGTCAGTGAAATGAGGTGGGATGTGATTAGATTATGAAGTAATGAGTAAGTTACAAGATTATATCTTAAAAGCAGCAGAAATTAGTTTCTTTTTCCTGTCTGGCTCTGTTTGTTCTATAAAACAAGCTGGTGAAAACAAAAATCCTTTTTGGCCTTTTTGCTTTTGTGAGACATTGTCGGTCATGATATATCTAACACAAAAATATATATATTAATTTTGTATTGGAAATAATACAGGTTGTCATGATTATGGAATATAGTTATTCATGAGATTCCCATGAAACCAGCCCCTAAAGCTGTACTTGAAAGCTGCATATACAGTGCTGGATAGATTACATACAAATTAAGTTAATAGGATAATCTTGCACCATATTAATATACAAATACAAAGAGAAAGAAAATGAATTCCATTCTTTATCAACAACACAAAATGCATTAAATATTACGTTCTGGGGTTCGTGAAGGAACAGCAGGGTTTTTTTAAGTTTAATGAAAAGTAATTATGTATTTAAATAAAAAAAACATGTTTAGCTGCATGGCTGGTGGGCACTAGAGCAAAAGCAAAAGGAAACTGGATAGAAACAAACTAAAGGTCCATGAAAATGAAACTAAGACAACAATAATATATAGCCGCGTTTCCATCGCAGGAACTTTCCCCAGGAACTAGAGACTTTGGAGTGATACTCGTGTGTTTCCGCCGCAGGAACCAGGGTCTTAATGAAGTTACAGGTAAATATTTCCCCCTCAGAAAGTCCCTGCTTGCGAGGTAGAGATCTCTTCATCCTCACTCATCTTGGAGTAACATTGACGACCAGCTGACCTTCACAGACCACATTACAAAGACAGCTCGTAGGCTTGATTACTGCAATGCTCTCCTGGCCGGACTTCCAGCATGTGCAACTAAACCTCTACAAATGATCCAGAATGCTGCAGCTCGTCTGGTCTTCAACGAGCCCAAAAGGGCCCACGTCACTCCTCTGTTCAAGGCTTTGACGCTAGCTTACAGATCTACCACAGACTCAGCTCCGTCCTACTTTCACTCACTCCTACGAGTCTACACCCCTACCAGAAGCCTACGATCGGTCAATGAGCGGCGGCTCGTGGTACCATCACAGCGAGGCACAAAATCACTCTCCAGAACATTCTCATTCACTAGTGGAATGATCTGCCCACCCTCATCTGGAATGCAGAATCCCTGAAGCTGACAACTGAAAACTCATCTATTCCGTCAGTACTTAACATTAAAAAAAAATCCTTCTCCTTTAAATCCTCCCTTGGTCTGGTTTGTGCTACTCTGAGCAATGCCTGAACTTGGTATTTTGAGCACTTCTTGCATTGTTTTTGCCTCTTCACAATGACTCGCTTGCTTTAGTCCTCTGTTGTAAGTCACTTTGGATAAAAGCGTCTGCTAAATGTAAATGTAAATGTAGAAGAAGATCAGATTAAGAACATCTTTAATTATCCACACGAGCAAACTCAAATCAAGGCAGGCAAAGAAACACAACACTAGCATTAATGAGACCAGACCAACTAAAGGGGAACACACATGAACCTATATACAAATGATAATGAGGTGAACACATATGACAACTTAAGACTGGCGGTCAAAAAATGGATAGAAGCAAACTGCTCTATGAAAATGAAACTAAGATTAAAAATAACTGAATATATGTTACAAGTATGCAACGTATAAAACATGTAAAGGTATACATTACCTGAAGCCCACACATACAAAGTTCCTCATCAGGATCCAGAAACAAAAGCGCAGGCAGGTGAAGTGTGGTACGTGGGCAGGGAGTTATTTCGAGGTGGGTTGGGAAGCAAATCCGTTGGGACTCGGATGGTTTCTAGCAGACACTACACAGCTCTGTTGCACAAAAGAGAGACAGCGAGAGAGGAGGCAGCTCACTAACACTGATTTAACAAGCTTCAGCCAAGACAGATACCATATTTCGCTGCTCTGACTTTGGAGATATTGGCTGTGTGTGAAAAAAAAAGAAAAAAAAAAGGTGTATATCGAGAAAAGAAGGCATCAGGGCTTGTGATTTAAAGCCAGTTAATTGGGAGATTAAAAGCAGTGTCTGGCAGACTGGTTTAAAGAATTTACAGTGTGATTATCTCAATGATTCGCTTGTCATTAGATGTGATTTTTGGGGTGCCTGAAACTGGTTTGAAACCAGATTTCTTAGGAAAAGCACTACCATTTAAAAGGCTGGTGTTGGGATGTTTTTAATGTTTTTGAAAGAAGCCTCAGATGCTCATCAGGACTGCATTTTTTGAACAAGCAAGTACATGTAAAAACAGTAGGCTAATACTGTGAAATATCATTACAATTTAAAATAACTTTTTTCTCTTTAATTATATTTTAAAATGTAGTTTATTCCTATAATGCAAAGCTGAATTTTCAGCATCATTACTCCAGTCTTCAGTGTCACATGATCCTTCAGAAATCATTTTAATATGCTGATCTGGTGTAGTTTCACCTGGCCAAACCTTCAGACTGACAGCAGAAGGTCTGGACTCGATCACAGCCAAGAAAATCACAGTTAGTTTTGATCCGCGTCATGTTAGGGGTGTGAAAATGTAGTCGATGCCCCTACAAACCGGCTTACATTTAATAAATTATTCATTCAAGAATGTTGTGCACGTTTACTGGAACAGTGGAGCCGCGAACTTCACATACTTTTGAAAATCCAGCGTTTAGTTGATCCTGGTAAGCGTTCATTGTCACAGTAGTAAACACGACAGTATTTTTCTTCCACAAGTGGGTTTGGTGTCACAGCATTTGTTTCTAGGCAGGCCATTAAAGAACGCGACACACATGTCTCCGAGACATCCTGTAGAATTCAACCAACCACATGACGACTTCGAAAATCCCGTGTTTCCGGTTGAGTGCGCCATATGCATCAGACGTTCAGCCAACGTGCGTGACGTTGATCTGGTGCTCAAGAAACATTGCTTATTGCTATCAATGTTGACAACAGTTTTTCTGCTTACTATTTTTGTTGAAACTGTGATACTTTCATATTTTTATGAATAGAAAGTTCAAAAGAACAGCATTTGAATGCAGCCTTTGATGTTCTTTATTAGGTTACAATGATTTGAGTCTGGCCCATTGTTGTATGACCGGTTTCAGTATTGCCTTCCTCTCTATAAATATAATATAGCAAATCAGGCAAAACATTTTTGGGGGATCTCATGTAAAACCTTGAATGTAGATCCAGAAGATAAGTGTGTTTATTTCTCCCGAGAATTCTGAAGGAGACATCATGGCAACTTTAGGAATGAAAATGATTTGAGTCAAAGAACACTATTTATGATGGTCACAAGATTTTATTTTTGATTTGAAATGCATTATTAGAATGCAAACTTGACCAACAGTTTTGTAGAGTTTGATCTTTCCTCTTTCAATCAGTACTTCCAAGGCTGGAAATAGTTAAAAGTCCAAGGTAAAAGTCTGGGTAGTTAAAAGTCAAAAAGCCAAGGGGCTTTACGAAATGAAAATGGCCACCAAGCTGACTGACTTGCCTTAAAGGGGCTTTAACATAGCAGTCGTTTCATTCCATTTCTGCATTTTGCATAAAGCAGAATATCATATATCTCACATGGTGGCCGTGAGCGTTCTGCGTGCTACATACTGACCATAAGGGATCAAACACCAGAACTTCAGTGAGTTCAGGAGATGAGAGGAGATGTCAGTGACCCGAGTGAGACTTCTCCCAGTACCCCCCAAGTTATTATGTTTCGTTTGATTAGAATCTCAGATAAATTGATGGTACTTAAAAAAAAACTCCTTCAAGGCTTTGACTGAATGACCAAAGACTGTTAGTTATTTAAAGCTGAGGTTTTACGATCAAAGACCCCCTAAAGTATTTGAGAACTTGTTTCAAAATAGATCAAACATTTCTAGACTCTTTGGATAGTTGCGCAAACATATTAAATTTAATTACGTAACTCATTCTGCACCTTTTGTGCTATACTGACAGAAATTACACAGCTTGTTGAGGACCAATTTTGGACTATAAATGGTCAAAACAATTATCCTGGAGTCTTTGACTTGGGTTCCACATTTTCTTTAGGACAAGTATACATTCAAATAATGTATTTTGAATCAAGAATAAAATCTTGTGACCATTATAAATAGTATAAATAATGTATACCAGTTAGCAACCACCTAACAACTTCCTGGCAACCGTACCCAACCCAGGCTCATTATAAAAGACTGAAGCATTTCCTTGTGAAACGTACTCCAATAATCTATGTTCTATGTTATATATACATAGAATTGACAAGCTTGAAGCTCTGAAAGCTTTAAGTTTGAAGGTGTTAAAACGATGGTGATTAAATTGTTTAAAAATGTTAAATGTTACAGTTGTCCTAAAGGAAATGCGCAACTAGTCGAAACAGTTGTCTGAGGTGAACAACAACATGCTATATTGAAAATAACCCAGATTTCTTAATCTACTACATCTCAGCATGTAGACATACATATAAATATATACAATATTCGATTAATATAATATTAAATATTACTTCAAAGAGGCAGGCCACATGTCCATACTGGCCCAAAGAGAATTGAAAATTGAAAGTTCTTTATGTAAGACCATGCTACAGCTAGAAAGGTGACTGTTTCACTTGTTATCAGAATGATTGCCATCTATTTTTTCCTCATTCAGGTTATAGATATATTGGAAAGCAAGCCCAACAAAATTCTACAGCCAGAGAAACTGCCATAAAATCATTCAAAAATTATTTGTAATCAGCAAGAAGGAAAGGGCGAATGAAAAAGGTCAGTAGTGAAAGTAGAAATCTCATTACAGTTGTATTGCTTTTATGACCCCATATTCAATGTCCACTCTACGCTTGAATTCCTGCCAATGCGCTTTGCCGTCACATGATATTTGTTGTCACATGATCCAGGGCTATTTTTAACCATGTTCAAATGCATAGAGAACATAGAGCAACCTCTATTTTGCAGAGACAGCCTAAGGGTATGGATAGACATATTGCATTCCCTATAGACAATCTGTTGAGAAGAAACAAAAGACTTTTCTAAAAAAAAAACAACTCCATTTACTCCATTATCATGATTGATTTATGCAAATCATCAAAGTGTTTGCTTTCAATTTTCATCATTCCCAATTTCTCCTGAAATGTTACATCTTCTCAAGAAAAAACCCAGCCAATTATCATCTAAAAAATGCTCTGTGAAGCGCGAGATTAAACATAATGCTCAATCTCTGAACAAGATTAATTCAGTTGGTGGCTGAGCAGTATTAGGTGGCCAAGTGACAGAAAAATAAAATCTATATATTTCCAAATAAAATATGTCTGGACCACGTTGGACCAATTGACCGGCTGTTAAAAGTGTGACCGGGTGTAAATTGGATTGCCGGAAATGTCAGTCAAAACATCAAAGTTGAAACGGCTGATGATTAAACGCCAAGGTCACTTGTTTGCCCCAAAGCCTTAAGTCAAACGGCCCGGTTGCTGTTTGAAATGCGGGCCCTTTCGCCTATCCAATTTAGCACACATTTAAATGGTAGAAAGTAGTTTGATTAATTTGCTCTCCCAGCCCGTGCGCCTTTGGTCTGCTAATGGACCTGTCTGCATCGCTTTGCTTTTCTAATGACACATCATTCTCAGAAAAAGTAGATGCCTTTGAAAAAGGCTTTTCTTTGTGGGCTGCCAGAAAAGTTGTAGCTTGTCACTCCCTTTCTCTCATTGCTGATAATCACTACTGACAACTACATGCCAGTGTGTAGAATATCACCAGGCAGCAGTTTAATTATGGCACTAAGGTCATAATGGAGTCCAATTATTGCCATCCTGAGGACAAATTAAATGAACTTAGTGTCATTAGGGACACTCATTACTTTGGCAAATGTCTGCTTTTGCCTTCCACATGGTTCCCAGACTGATTAGAGAGCAAGGCCGGTCTTACTAGACAGGGAAAGTCATTTGAAGTCGCTCTTCAGTGCAAATACCGTATCTAATCTTCTTTTTGTTAGATCTTGCTCATTTGTGTGCCATGCATGTGTGAGCCACATATCAATATAATTTAATTCTTTGGCTTTAGTGACCTCAAGTCAATATGATAGACAGTGATGATATATACATTCTGGGTCATGACTATGACCCAGAATATGAATATCATCATTATCCATCATATTGAATTGAGGTCACTAAAGCCAAAAAATAGAATTGTTAATTATAACCTGAAAATGTGAGTGGTGCTTGTCTGTGTAGTGGGTGGTTTCTAGTGTGATGCTTGACATTGACACATATGAGGTTGTTTAGGGCTACGCTCTATGATATAAATGTATTTCTACATGTTGGTATGCCACTTGATTCACATATTAATAAGCAGCTTGGGTGTTATGTGTGGTTGCTAGGTGGATGTTAGGGTGTTCTGCCCAGTTTCCAGGTTGGTTACTGGACTTAGTGAAAAGAGCTATGGAATTTGTTGGCCTATTTATTGTATACAATAAATATATAATATAATATATTTTTATTGTTAATGTGTATATACAGTATTATATATATATATATATATATATATATATATATATATATATATATACATAGTATAATACACACTCAGTATATATACACTCTTGCCGGCCACTTTATAAGGTACACCTTGCTAGTACTGGGTTTGACCCCCTTCTTGCCTTCAGAATTGCCTTAATTCTTTGTGGCAGAGATTCAAAAAGGTGCTGGAAACATTCCTCAGAGCTTTTGGTCCATATTGACATGATCGCATCACACAGTTGCTGCAGATTTGTCGGCTTCTCATCCACTCTTGTTCCTTCACATTTCAAATGTGCTCTATTGGATTGAGATCTGGTGACTGTGACTTGAGTATAGTGAACTCATTGTCATGTTCAAGAAACCAGTTTGAGATGATTTGAGCTTTGTGACATGGCACGTTATCCTGCTGGAAGTAGCTTTCAGAAGATGATACACTGTGGTCATAAAGGGATGGATATGGTCAGCAACAATACTCAGGTCGGCTGTGGCGTTTAAATTATGCTCAATTGGCACAAAGTGTGCCAAGAAAATATCCTCCACACCATTACACCACCAGCAGCCTGAACCACTCATACAAGGCAGGATGGATCCATGCTTTTATGTTGTTTATGCCAAATTTCTGCAGAAAGACTCATCAGGCCAGGCAAAGTTTTTCCAGTTTTCTATTCTCCAATTTTGTTGAGCCCGAAATTTAGTTGTTTTGATTTTACTTAATTTTACTTTCATCAAAGAATCCTGAAAAAAGGTTTCCCAAAAAATTATAAAAATTAAAAGCAGTGAAAACGTCTAGGTTTCGTATGTAACCCCTGCTCCCTGATAAGGGAAATGAGACGCTACATCATGGGGACGGCATCAGCATGACCGGTGTCTGAAGCACATGTAAACACTTTCCAATAAAACAATGGCTGACTGCAGTCCATGACGTCACAACTGGAACGCCCATGAGTATAAAAGGTCGGCTGAAATACACGTCATCAACACTTTTGTCCAGGCAAGTCCTAGGCATGGCAACAATACATGCGTCATGGAGTTGGCACTATGGAGAACCAATTCCCACTACGCAATGCTAAGGGAATGCCTGCCTAAGGAATCTAAGCTGTGAATATGCACAAATATAATGGCCATATCATAAATTGACTCTGATTATGAATCAGAGTGCATCAACCCCAAGGGCACATCCAAAATGACTCGTATACTTTATAGTGGCACCACTCCCTAAGCCAAAATTTTCCAATAGTAGGAGAAGATACCCAAGCTCCTATGCGTTATAGTAAGAGAAGTCCCAGTCTTTAAAACCTTACTCCCTTACTTGCGGGACAGCCGCCAGTCTTATAAGGCTCCAAGAGCAGAGCTCTTAGAAAATATGGCTCAGCTATGTCAGCACCTCGCCAAAGTCCTTGGGGAGTAGCCTACCAAAGGGATAATATAAACTATGAGCTTCGCTATTAGCACTACTTCCAGGGGGAGAATGCAACCCTCATCTTCTTCAGAACGGAAGCAAATATGAGAACGGCATAATATTATGGCCAAAGACTCTCACCATCAAAACTCAGCCCCTAGGGAAACTGCTGGGGAGCTTCAGCTCTACTTAGTGTGAAATTCATGATGTGCAGGTCTCCACAGGCCTGTTTTGCCTCCGCATATATCCTATCATGAGCCGCAAGGTGGTAAGCAGAGGCGGAGGACTTACAGGTCCTTCTCAAAAAATTTGCATATTGTGATAAAGTTCATTATTTTCCATAATGTCATGATAAAAATTAAACTTTCATATATTTTAAATTTATTGCACACCAACTGAAATATTTCAGGTCTTTTATTGTTTTAATACTGATGATTTTGGCATACAGCTCATGAAAACCCAAAATTCCTGTCTCAAAAAATTAGCATATTTCAGCCGACCAATAAAAGAAGTGTTTTTAATACAAAAAAAGTCAACCTTCAAATAATTATGTTCAGTTATGCACTCAATACTTGGTCGGGAATCCTTTTGCAGAAATGACTGCTTCAATGTGGCGTGGCATGGAGGCAATCAGCCTGTGCCCTCTGCTTTCATCCGAAAAAAGTACTTTGGACCACTGAGCAACAGTCCAGTGCTGCTTCTCTGTAGCCCAGGTCAGGCGCTTCTGACGCTGTTTCTGGTTCAAAAGTGTCTTGACCTGGGGAATGCAGCACCTGTAGCCCATTTCCTGCACACGCCTGTGCACGGTGGCTCTGGATGTTTCTACTCCAGACTCAGTCCACTGCTTCCGCAGGTCCCCCAAGGTCTGGAATCGGTCCTTCTCCACAATCTTCCTCAGGGTCCGGTCACCTCTTCTCGCTGTGCAGCGTTTTTTGCCACACTTTTTCCTTCCCACAGACTTCCCACTGAGGTGCCTTGATACAGCACTCTGGGAACAGCCTATTTGTTCAGAAATGTCTTTCTGTGTCTTACCCTCTTGCTTGAGGGTGTCAATGATGGCCTTCTGGACAGCAGTCCGGTCGGCAGTCTTACCCATGATTGCGGTTTTGAGTAATGAAACAGGCTGGGAGTTTTTAAAAGCCTCAGGAATCTTTTGCAGGTGTTTAGAGTTAATTAGTTGATTCAGATGATTAGGTTAATAGCTCGTTTAGAGAACCTTTTCATGATATGCTAATTTTTTGAGACAGGAATTTGGGTTTTCATGAGCTGTATCCCAAAATCATCAGTATTAAAACAATAAAACACCTGCAATATTTCAGTTGGTGTGCAATGAATCTAAAACATTAAATTTAAATTTTTATCATTACATTATGGAAAATAATGAACTTTATCACAATATGCTAATTTTTTGAGAAGGACCTGTATTTTACAACATCCATCTCTACTCTGCCCATCCCGCAATCGAAGCTGCCGTGTTGCTCCAGCAGACATGTGGCCTAAACCATGAAGTGCAAACATTTCATCCCTTTTTAAAAGAAAAAATCAAGTGAGAAGGGAGCTCCCTCGTCATGACTCAACACAGTGAGCATGTGCAGCTCCCTTAAAGGTATAGTTCAATCAAAAATGAGAATTCTGTCATTATTAACGCACACCCATGTCATTCCAAACCCGTAAGTCGTTCGTTCATATTCAGAACACAAATAAAGATCTTTTTGATGAAAACTGAGGGCTTTCTGTCCCTCCATTGACAGCTACGCAACTACCATTTTGACGCTTAAAAAAAAGTTCATAAAGAGATCGTAAAAATAATCTATATGAATTGAACGGTTTAGTCCAAATTTCCTGATGAGATACAATCGCATTTAATGCTGAACAGATTTCATTTAGCTGAACAAACACTAGATATTTCTCCCTCGGGAGAGAATCAAACAATAACAGAGCTTCCTACCGTTAATACATCCTAATGAGCACATCCAGCTCCCTCGGGACACAAACACGCTCCAACAGAGTGTTATCTTACACCCACATACAAACAAGCGGTTTCTGAAGACAAAAAAAAGCTGATGACGTGTTTTACAGGCACTTTTATCCTCTCGGGCGCTCCACGTGTGACGCCATGAACTGCTGTCTGCCAATGATTTATTGGTGCGTGTTTACACATGACCAGGCAACTCCATCAACTCCAGTATCAACTCCATGACGCAGCATCGAAGTTCTGCTTCGAAAAGGAACTGTTTTCAACACTGATAACAATAAGAACCATTATTAATAATTGAGCACCAAAATCAGCATATTAGAATGATTTCTGAAGGATCATCCCAGACAGCAACATAGGCCCAAATGTGGGCCGGATCTGGGCCGACACTATGTTGCTGTCTGGGATGAGACACTGAAGAATGGAGTAATGACGCTGAAAATTCAGCTTTGTGTGAAAATTCAGCTTTGCCGTCACTGGAATAAATTATATTTTGAAATATATTAACTGCTATAACAAAAAAATGTAACAAAGAAACATAATTTGCCAGATAATGAGACTTAAGAACCCACTATTCTTTAGAAAGACACACATTGCTGATGTATTACCTGATTTGACCATCATTTTCAAATAGCCAGGAGAGGCAAGATATAGAAGGCCTTCGTATGACTTCATTTTGTGTGTGTGAATAGTCAATCAACACACCTGTCTGATCCATTTACTGGTGTCTGAGCTGAACACACAGGATGCAGGCTATTCCTGACACTGTGCTCTTGAAATCCATCCAGGATCCAAGATCGAAATGATGTCAAAAATATAATCGATAGAAGTGCAAGACCTTCTCAAGGTTAACTGAAGCATCACTTTCCAGGTATTGAGGTGAGACTGTGCGGCCCTCTTGAGAAACCTATGTTTTTAAGATAACATGCATAATAGTTTGCACATCACAACTATGTTATTTGACTTTGGCATCATATTCAGACAACAAAGGAATAGAGAAATGGAGTGATTTCTAGTTTAATTTAGCATGTGTGAATAGGAATGTTGTCACTCACATACCAGTCTCATCTATTTCCTGACATATGTGGCAACCTGATAAAAATAAATACTGTTCTTTTTACATTTCTATTAATCAAATAACCCTGAAAAACAATAAATCATGGTTTCAACAGAAATATTAAGCAGCACGTTTTCAACATTTGATAATAAGCAAAGTCTCTTGAGCAGCAAATAAGCATATTATAATTTTTTCTAAAGGATCATTTCACACTGAAGACTGGAGCAATAATGCTGAAAATTAAGCTTTGCCCTCACAGGATAAATTAGATTTTAAAATATATTCAAGTAGAAAAAGGCTATTTTTTTAATATATATATTATTTCACAATACTACTGTTTTTACAGTATTTTTATACAAATAAATGCTGTTTTTGGTGAGCATATGTACATATATACATATTCTTCAAATGCACTTTCATAATTATACATTGTTGTGTATAAAATATAAATACATTGTTGCACCAAATTAAAAACAATAAAGTTTTGTATTTGTGTTGCAACCCACTGGTCGCTGGCAAGCAATCTAATTTGCAGCAGATTAATATGGAAATATTATGTTTTATTAAGTACAAAAAAACTGTTTAAAAATGTTACTGAATATATTGAAAAGTTTATCTGGCCAACAAATCTATTTTTCATAAATTAACAGCTGAACTGTGCTTATACTCAAGGGGTGCACAACACTTTTTTTCGTCTGATTCTCAAGGGAGCAACTGGAGATGCTGCTTGGTACTCACACTTTATGCGGTATACTTATCATACAAGCTTCCATCATCACTTTCGTCCTGCCTTTTTTTCATTACCATTAATGACATAGACAACAGCAGGAATATTAGGCTGCTGTCATTTTAAGATCGAATGCACGGACCGAATATATTGACACACATCCGGTTTCTTTCTCATATCTCATATTCTTTCTCACGTGTATAAAAATATATTTTTATACACGTGTCCGTTCAAGCGCAAGTAAACGCGAAAGAGGAATCAATTCGGTGTTCGAGCACTGTCTGAAACGCGCCTCTCTCTCTCTGCTTGCACGCGCAATTTGGGTGTGTGAGGCTGTGCAAACAGTGTGCGAGTCCAGATTTTATAAATCATTAAAAATCATTTAAATGTGTAAATTGGCTAGACAAAACACGTCTAAATTATAAACTTTCACTCTATATTGGTTAAACTTTGCAGTCAATCAGCGAATCACATGCGTAATGCACCGTGAGGTCTGGTCCGTACGGATCACAGATCAAGTGCGATCCGTTGCACCCCTAATACTTAATAAACACACTTATCATCATGGTTGCTATCTTACCAGATATGGAGAAAAATCCTACTCCAGTAAGTCAACTAGTCCCTGTCTCCAAAAATAAAAAAAATGTTAGCACGTTTTTTACTTTTACTATGCATGCGCACCAGTTATGTGAACCCCTGCTTATACTGCATAAATTTTTACATACAGGGAAAAAACATGGTATTGCTTTTTTCTAAGGAAAGTGCTGGGTGATGCTCAAAATTATCTGTAAAACATGTTGCCAGAGGAACACAGTGCTTTTCCAAGGTTAAAGCAAAAATCTGTTAGCAAGTACTGAGGGGAGAATGAATAGCCCTCTCCAGGGAATCTATCCTCTTTAAAACGATATACTCAAGAGAATTATTACCGCAAGAGAAAAGCGCATCTGGTGCCTCGTGGGGTTTTCTATTTTCTTGCCTTATTCGATTAAAGGTCTATTGTGAGCCTGAGGGAAAATCTTTAAAAGACCATAGCCTATACCACAGACCATATACAAACCAAGCGTCCCATAAAAATACGCAAACCAATCGTAACTAATAATGGACGTAATGATTTTTACATGAAATCCACAATAGCCGATTGGTTGTTGTAATATGGAAGCTCTCAATTGGAGGATTAGAATTCGGTGTTGAATCTCTGCACTCGTGTAATACCCGCCGGAGACCCAGAGTCAGATATGTGCTGACATGTCAAAGAGGATTTGTGGTCCTTGATGTTCCTAGTCATAAGCTTGACATTGCTGTTAGCAGTGGGTGGTAATGTGAAATTGGACTCTTTGTATCTCAAAAATCCCCTGTATGACTTCTAGCCATCTTGGAAGAGATCTTGATGAGAAGAAACATCAGGGTGGCACATGTTAACCTGTTTAAATGAGATCTTTGTTTTTCTTGGCGGCTGAAAGATTCATTAGACAAGCCAAATGATTACCAATTTCTCCCTCGAGAAAACGTAAGAGTCTGTCAGTACAACGGGTGCAAATGAAGAGGTTGAAATAAAATGGTACAAATCTGTGCCCCAGTGTGCCAGTTGCTGCTCTTAAACTCAATGCACAATTGACTATAAAACTGCAGCTGAGCAAACGTCAGCTCTGGAAATCTCAATTCACCCCACACTGCATAAATCTGCATTTTATTATTATGATATTTATACATTTTTATTAACTCAATATTTTTTGTTTTTTTTTCCCCAATAAAAATATCTACATTGTTATATTTAAGATGCAAAAAACATTTTAACCCTGTTTTCCAATAATAACATGAACAAATGTTATACTACACTAGTGTTGAATTAGTTTCTCAATTAACTAGAATTATAATTAATATATACTGTACTGATACTGTGTATATTGTAACAGACACCTGTCACTACTTAGTTTTTTTTTAACTGCCATTACACTCCTCTCCACTAGAGGTATTAGTGAGACCTATGTGCTTAGATAAAGAGACAGGTGAGCAGTAGAAGAAATGATCATGGCTGACCTCCTTGGTCAAACAAAGTCCTGGTTGGGAAACTTTCTGTTTGATACTCAATTGTAAGTAAAATGTATATGTATATGTTGAAGTTTTATTAACTGGTGAAAGATTATCTTTGTGCTTTTTGAATATAGTGGCTTTAATGCAGATAATTAACAGGAGGCATTTTGTGTTTTGTAGAAGGACTTTTTGGTACCTGCTGAATCAATATGTGTGCCAACTTTGTGGTCCTGTTTGGTGTTTTTCCACATTAAGTACTACTACTAGGTTCATGGTTGGAAATAGCTATTGACAGTTTGATTACCGTTATGGACTTCCTTTGACGGGAGAGCTATATGTTTGACGACGGTCATACTTCGTTGGAATTCATTTGCATTATCAAACCTCCACATCAGTTGAATCCAATATAAAGTCATAAAAGGTGTTTACATTGCTGTTTTTATTTACTCATTGGATTAAAACATGTGTTGATGCTTATGACCCTCCCTACAAACAGATTATTAATTAACATTTACTCAGAGTAGCACTTGTTGGTTATAGATTGGCGCCCGAACAGGGACTCATTGGTATTTATGAAACATTGTTTATTCTAATGATTAATATGGCAAGCCAAAAGAATAGTGATGAGCATGAGCCGGGATCTGAACCTGATTTTTCTACTGGTACATTTCGTAATAGAAGAGAGCCTATTAAAGAAATGATCAATACCTTTAGTGACCTTTTATATAGACTCAGAGGAGGACATAGAAGCTATTGAGGCTGAGATGGTGCCTGATCTTGCTGATATTCTACTAACACCTCCAGAACCTGCGCAAGAACAAGAACCAAATACATCATTGACAGCCCTAACAGGACAACTGACTACAAGATTTGACATGATGGAAAGTTGTTCTGAGGAAAGTGTTCGGAAGATGAATGACTGTGTTCCCTTTACGGAAATGCAAGCGGGGTGTAAAGCTATTGAGGAAAAAATGAGTTACCGCATTGAACGAGAATGTGAAAGAGTAAAGTGAGTCTCGAAATCCAAGACTTGGGTAAGTCCATGGTGGATTGTTTAAAAAGGCGGGATGCCCAAATTGACCACAAGCTAAAAAACCTGGTGCCCTTAGTATCCATTCCCATACAGTCAAATCAGAAATCTTCTATTCCTATTCCGGGTTGCACAGGCATGAATCACACTTACCATGTGCCACGTAGTCAGTTACCTTGTCCAGAAAGTATGTCCATGATGTCATTACATCCACCGGTTAAAATAGACTTTCCAAAATTTAGTAACAGTGAAGAAGATCCAGTTACTTTTATAGAGAGATGTGAAGAATACTTTGCCATCCGACCTCTCTGCGATTATGTGATATTTGCTTCTCTAACGTCAGTGTTAAAAGGTACTGCTAAAGATTGGTGGCTGGCAGAGAAGAGGAATGTACAGACATGGAAGCAGTTAAAAAAATCTTCTTGCGGTCTTTTCTAAGTGAAGATTATGAAGAAGCGGCTAGAAGATTATTCGAAAGAAACCAGGGTGCAAAAGAAAGTATTAGGGACTTTGCTTACCATTATTGAGCCTTATGTATTTGAAGGAATAAAGATATGCCTGAAAGAGAAATTGTGCATGCCATTTTACGAAATTGCAACCCACGGCTAGCGAGTCTACTCAGAGGAACTGTAAGAGATGTGTATGAACTAGTGAGAATAGGCACGCAAATTGAAAGATACTTTGATGAATCCAGAAGATACTGGAGTCAAGTGAGTGCAGAGACACAAAAGAAGAAAGCCAATTTTTCCAGAGAAGCTGTGCTAAAGTCTTCTCCAGCTAACACAAGAGTCGTGCAGTCTGGAAAAAGTGTTGTTCAACCAGGGATGCTCACCCTTCCTATCATAATGCGTAGTAGATATTTTCAAGCAATGATTGATACTGGGAGTACCTTGTCTCTGATTCAAGAATCTTGCTGGAGGCAATTGCGACAACAAGAACCATGTAAACCTAGCCAGGGGCAATCTTTTTTACTAGCTAATGGACAGAAACAGAATGCTATTGGAAAGCTAGTTTGGGAATGTGAACTCCATGGGAGAACAATGGACCTGACCCTCTACATTATGAGAGATGCAGATTCGACAGTACCTATCATTCTTGGAATGGATTTTATGTTGTCCTCAGGGATCATTCTTGATTTCAGAAGATCTCAATATCGACTGCCATCATTGAAAGATGCAGATGAAGATGTAACTTTCCCTTTCCTGCCTCAGGTATCTGGTTCATCAGTACATTTCTACCTTGCATTATCCTCTCCAAAAGTTTCCGTTGATACTCTACAGTCCATCTATCCACTAGTCTAAAAAACTGACACCAAGCAATGGAACAAAGAGTCGCTGAAGGAGCTTATGTTGAAATGGCCAACAGTGTGCACTAATGAGATCGGCCAGTCAAGCATAGTCAAGCATCAAATCATCACTACCAATGAAGTTCCAGTCAGGAAAAGAGCGTATAGAGTGCCAATAGAAAAACAACAGTTTATTGAAGCAGAAATCAAAGAGCTGCTAGACAAGAAAATCATTCGTCCATCAACTTCCTCGTGTGCTTCACCAGTAGTAGTAGTGCCTAGAAAGGATGGAGGATCAAGGTTATGCGTGGACTACTGTGGTTTAAATGCAGAGACTCACCTGGATGCTTACCCCATGCCCCAAATTCAGGATGTTTTGGAATCATTACATGGAGTGACAGTGTACAGTACAATTGATCTTAAAACCGGCTATTGGCAAATGGATATGGAACCAGACAGTATACAGAAGACTGCTTTAGTTACATCTGTAGGTCTTTTTGAATTTGTGTCTTCCTTTCAGCCTGAAAAATGCCGGTGCATCTTTTCAAAGGAGCATGTCCTTCGAGAACTGAAGGGAAAGTGTTGCCTTGTCTACATTGATGATGTAGTAGTGTACTCAGAAAATGAAGAAAAACACTTACAACATCTCGATCAAGTGCTCAGCTGTCTCGCTAATGCAGGCCTCACTCTGAACCTACAGAAATGTAACTTCTTTCAAACATCTCTTACCTTCTTAGGAAATCTTGTATCTGGAGAAGGAGTTAAGACGGATCCATCCAAAGTGTCTGCAGTTCGTGAGTTTCCTGTCCCTCAGTCTCTCAAAGATGTGCAAGTCAAGTCATCTTTATTTATATAGCGCTTTTAACAATGTAGATTGTCTCAAAGCAGCTTCACAGAGGTAAACATATAATTTAAGGTAACAGAGATTGTTTTGGCTTAATAGCGGTTTTTGAACATTTTTATTATCCAGCTAAAGTTAGTTTTGATTGATTCATTTCCGTCGAAATGATCATTTGTTATTACATTAGGGGCCGCTAAGATGATGCCATTCTCTCTAAACAGACTTTAAACGTGAACCTGTGATAAACGCTGATGGCGTTCACATGTGCATTAAGAATTGATTCTATAGCTATGTGCGTTTGAATATGTGCGCAGGTTTGTAATTCCCTACAAAACATGCCTAAACAAACTACTTGTCTTGACTATAAATTTGATACGGAATATTATTTAATTTTATCACTTCGGGGTGGGTATGCGAACCGAAATCCCCACAACGTTTTATCTGTAGAGTGGGAAAGGGATCCTCCATAGGGAGAGGCTAGTTGACTTCAGCACTGCATTGTCATCGGGTCCAGGCGAAGGTCCTAGTCAGATCTGGATACGGCCTGGATCCGGCAGGCTACGGGAAAACCTCGGGATAAACAGACGCTAAAATTAGCATAGAGGCCATTCGTCTTATGATGTAACGAGTACATCAGGATTTAACGAAGTGTTTCCAGTTCTGGCTGACCTAATCTATGCAGCCTAACATTGAGTTGTAGAAGTCGATAATGTATTATGTGAATGCTAGGTCAAAGAGATGTGTTTTTAATCTAGCTTTGAACAGACTGTGTCTGCTTCTCAGACAATGGTAGGAAGACTATTCCAAAGTTTTGGTGCTAAATAGGAAAAGGATCTACTGCCAGCAGCCGATTTTGATATTCTAGGTATTATCAACTGGCCGGAATTTTGAGATCGCGATAGACGTCAAGGACTATAATTCGTTATGAGCTCGCTCAAGTACTGCGGAGCTAAACCATTTAGTGCTTTGTATACATTTTTAAATATTGCTGATTACTTACAATGTTTAATAGGGAGCCAATGCAGTTTTGACAGAACTGGACTAATATGGTCATACTTCCTGGTTCTAGTAAGAACTCGAGCTGCTGCGTTTTGAACTATCTGTAATTTGTTAATTAAGCGTGCAGGGCAACCACCCAGTAGAGCATTACAAAAATCTAGCCTTGGTGTCATGAACGCATGAACTAATTGTTCCGCATTTGTCAATGAGAGCATATGGCGTAATTTAGATATATTTTTAAGATGGAAAAATTTGGTTTTACAGATACTAGATACTTTTGTGCAGCGTTTTTTAGGATTGGCAGGATGGTACCATAGGTTCATACCTAATTTCTCAGATAAGGCTGCTCCGCTCCATGCCTTAAAACAAAAGAGAGCCACATGGTCTTGGACAAATGAATGCCAAAAAGCTTTTGATACCATCCAACATGACCTAAGCAATGCCCCCTGTGTTAGTTCCACTTGATCCGACCAAACATTTTTTAAAACAAAGTACAAACTGATGCCAGTGAAGTTGGATTGGGAGCCGCATTAACGCAAGATTCAGAGGGAGAAGAGCATGTACACGAGCGTATGCCTCCAGATTATTGCACGTTGCAGAAAAAGCCTATTCTGTTTCAGAAAAAGAATGCCTGGCAGTAATCTGGGCTGTTGAAAAATGGAGATCATACCTGGAAGGCCGACCCTTTGAGGTAGTTACTGACCACTCTGCTTTGACATGGGTGTTTCAACATCCCAAGCTATCTTCAAGATTGACAAGATGGACCATCCGCTTGCAAGGGTTTGACTTCACTGTTAAATACAAAAAGGGACAGTGTAATGTTGTCCCTGATGTATTGTTCAGAAGTTTGGAATCCACTCCAACATCAGGTATGGTAACAGTATTCAAAGCCATTAAATCTACTGTAAATCCAGCAAACTTGCCAGTAGATCTATCTCAGCTTTCTTCCGCACAGCATGACGACTCTGAGATACAAGAGCTAAGCAAGAAAACTGATTCACAAATGAACTGTGATCCTACACGAGTACATTATGTAAATGAAAATGGATTGTTGTTTCGTAGTGTTCCTGGTGGTCTGCTGGGGAAAAAGTTGCAATTAATCATACCTGCAAACCTTTGAGGAGAATTCCTACAGTACGCACATGATAATCCACTAAGTGGTCACCTCACCTGGCTCAAATGAAGACACTTCTTGGACTCATGGAAGTTGCCTATTGGCACTCCCAATAGTGTATATATATAGTATATAGTATACAGTATATATATATACATACATACTTTCATACATGTGTGTGTGTGTGTATATATATATATATGTGTGTGTGTATATGTTTATATACATGACATTTCTATTTCAAATAAATTCTGTAGCTCAACTGTTTTCAACATCTCTTGAGCAGCAAATAAGCATGATTTCTAGACGTAACACCAATGATTGGAGTAATGATGCTGAAAATTCAGCTTTGCCATCACATGAATAAATTACATTTTAAAATAGAAAAGTTATTTTACATTTAAATAATATTTCAAAATATTTCAGCAGAAATGTCATCATCCATTACTCCGGTCCTGTCACAAGGACCTTCATTTTGTGTATATGTAAATAATATATATAAATTTTATGCAAATATTATGCCATGCCAGGTTTGATGTATATAATGGAAAATGTCATTGGTTCTCATGTTGTGCCTTGCCAAATTTGAATATGCGCATAATCAAGTGTATGAATGTGATTTGAGAGGCGGTGAAGGAGGATTTTATCAATGAATACATTTCGGTCTCATCTTCTCACACCTAACGTGTGACTCCTGGCAACTTGTAACTTAGCACACAAGTCATACTGAAAACTTTTATGGTGTTTGACCTTTTCAGAGCTTGACCTACGCTTTTAATTATATTGAAAACAGTTGGCCATGATATTCTTCAGAATTGTCACTTTTATGTTCCACAGAAAAAAACAAAATCATATGGCTCTGGATTATTACCGCCCTTGTCCCATATCTTGCGATCTGTTTTATTTTTAGGGAAGATCTAGTTACTTCATCTAAAACAATATAGCTCTTCCATCTCTTTCCATTAATAACATTAACAAACATATTTACTGTACATAATGCTATACAGGTATATTAAATGTTTATATTTAGTTTCTCTTTGAAAATTGTATAACTCAAATATGGTTTTTTTTTTTTGCCATGAAAATAGCCAAAGAAGCCGCTAAAACACACATAATGCAATGCCAGTGTTGACCTATAGTTTCTCAATTATTTTCTTCAGGTTTTTTTGAATGTTCTTTACAAAAAGAAAAAAAGGTTATTTTAAGAACTATTCATAGACAGGTTCTTTGGGGAACCCAAAATGTTTTTTCTTCTTTGCTCTTTTGGAGCTTTTTTAAAACATTTTTTATGTCATAACGGACATAACGGACATTTTTTTTTTAGAGTTAACATTCTTTGCCATCTTCGGGATTCATTTTTTTTATTTGCGTCAATTGATTGTTTTACAAGCTACAGAATAAACCAAATTGAGATGAGCTTAGACCCAGGATGTAAAGTAAGCTGTGCAAAAATAAAATAGTTAAAATACTTGGTAACACTTTACAATGAGGCCGATTGAGTTAAAATTAATTAACTCATCAATAAGCAATACATTTGTAACAGTATTTATTAATCTTTGTTACCATGAGTTCAACAACAAACATTCAACAACAGTTCTTTGATAGTTCATGCAATAGCTCCGATCCATTAATATTAACAGTCACAAATCTTTTTAGAAGAGGTCGCAAAAAGCCCGCGATAAATAACTCAACCCCTGGGTTGTTATATCTGACCAGGATCTGGGTAACACAAAAACTACCCAAACACTAAAATAACCCAATTTTTTTAGAGTGTATAGAAACAAGGTATTAGTAAATGCTGAAATTCACATTAATTAATAAATGCATTCGTTATAAATTTGTTTAAATTAACTTATGCTAAACTTATTGTAAAGTGTTGCCAAATACTTTGTCCTGTCATAGATTTAAAAAAACATGCTTCAATTACATAAATTAATGCTGTTATACTTTATTTTAGGTGTTCTTGCTACAGTGTAATTATACATTTAAGTACTGAGTAATATCACTGCATATGCGCATAGTAATAACACTGCATGTTATTTCTATAGCAGTGTGTAATAGAGACACTGTAAAATAAGAGTGTTACCAATAATGCTGCTAAACACCATCATAAACCCCCAGGTGTTCATGAACCTCCATTTCCATGGCATAGGAAAAATAACCAAGTAAACTATGTCCATTTCTGTTTTACACAGTTAAGTCGAGGAAACAATCCCGTGTCTAGCCATCTCATTCTATGTGAAGATTGCTCATCAAAAATAATGGTGCCTCTGATATACTCAAGGAATCGACTGAACGCCTCAATAGCTTTGTGTTTGTCTTTCCTCTTCCTGGACCTCTTTGTAAGTTCACTGAATTTCTAGGAAAACAATCAGTTGAACAGCATGTGGAGATATCAAGCAGAAAGGCAGATCTTTCCCCCAACTATATATAGTGTCTTATCAGCTGAATTTCATATCATTAGCAGACGCAACCAAAATGTTTCAGGAGATTATCAGGCTATACTTGAAAACGCTTTAGATAAAGGTAAAGTTTCGACCTCGCTGTCCTTGCCAAGCCAAAACTAATCAAGGAACTCCACCTTTGGAAGGGATATTACAACTCCCTCAATGATCCGATAACACTGACAAGGATAGAACTGGCTCATTTGTGCCGTGGCCTGAAACTGTCACTTGATTCTTGCTGACTTTTGTGCAAGGGCTAAATCAGCTTGAAACTGATTGGCTATAAAATCTTCCTTTTGAAACCAATGGAAAGCTTGACCCGCATGTACTCAGAGTCCAGCAAGTCCAATGAGAGGGTTTGTGTTAAGCCAGAGGATTTAAGTTAATAACCCAGGCTCTGTATTTGCGGGCGCTGTCCAAGGTACTGTCATTAAACTAATGTTTGCTGGATGAAGCTGAACTTCTGACTTGCTTTAGGATTGAATATGTGAGGCCATCCTATGAAAACACATAAGTGATTTAAATATGTATAAGTGTGTGCACTGAAACCTTTACTTGACCATTATCTATTTCCATTGACAAAATGTACCAAAATACTACCATCATGTTTTTTTTGTGGACATTTCTGGGTCCGTTTTACTTCACAATGGGAAAAGATTTTCACATAGAAATCTAGTTAGAGGGGGATTGCAGGATTTCTATGCTGTCACTAATTCACATATTTAAATAATCTGTTCCAGCAGATGGCCTCATTGAGCTATTTCATATGCAAAAAGCCTGCTTATGCCCGGCTTTTCATAAATTATCCTGTACTGCTTTAGTTTTAAGCTTATTTCATCAGTTTTGTTTTTCTGAGACAACAATCAACATCATGTTCTGAAAGAGCATACAATGTATTGATGACTATAGGGTTTATTGGTTTATAACCCTTAAAGCAACAATAAAATTGATGCATGGTGGATGTGTGTATTTATTTTGTGGATAAGAGAAATGAAATGTTCATGAATATTTCAATAATCGATTTGTGAAGGTTTCGGATGTCGGTACTTCAGTATGGCTATAGCCTTTCAATGTTTATTCCTTCAGACTAAATATGACCTATTTTATGTTAATAGCCCTTATTTTTTAAATTGATAGTAAGTCATCCATAAGTGACCAGCATGTATTTTTTTTCAATTTCAGTAGCAGCATGTATTAAATAGGCCTACTAGTATTTATTCATTTGCTACTGCTGGATAATTACCTATATGAGACACTAATATCTATCACAACTGTTACTAGTAACATTTATGATCTCATTAGTGCTTTTTACTAGTAATATACAGTATATAGTTAAGTCATCTTCATTTATATAGCGCCTTTAACAATGTAGATTGTTTCAAAGCAGCTTTACAGAGGCAAACATATAATTTATATAGTCAGAATGTTGAGTAGTTTGAATAGTTAAAAGTAACTAAAGAAAGTAAAACTACCACTTAATGAATTTTTATGAGTAATACTGGATGAAGTACCTGTAACAATTGGAATAGTAGTGAATATGTGAACTAAAGATCGCCATGTGACAAAAAAAAATCACATTTTTTACTATAACAGTGGAACCGTTTCTTATCATTTAATGGGATTTGCAAAGGAATAAGAATTAATATTATTACTAGTAACTATGGAATAAGTAGGCTACTGGTATTTAATAAGTTCCTGTGAAAAGGAATTCAAAAAGATACTAGTCACAATTGATTGCTTACTAGGCTATTATTAAAAAAATGAGTAGGCTACTAACATAAGTTCAAGTTAGTTGGAAGAAATACATGTTAAAATAGCTTGCCATAACTCAGACATGTCAGAGCTTTTCAGTAGAGCCCAGCACAGTAGACTGCAAGCCTTGTGAAAAAAACTCAAGCAAACTATTGCACTGCCAGAAACAAACCCGATGATGCTCAAGACTGTTTGCATCAATCTCCAGAGGCAGACAGACATGCAACTGTAACGGTGCATATATTATTAAAACTAACCGTTGTTTTTTTTTAATCTCTTTAGTGTCTTTTAGTTTTTATTATTGCATTGTAAAGTTGACATTGTACGAATATGCACGCTTCACTGCCACTGCTGATGCACATGTGATGCTGCGCGACCAGACGAGTGAGTATGAGCTGTAATTCCACATGATGTGCTTGGGACGACAACAGCCTTTCCTTATAGGACCGATACAAACGCTTTAAAGCCACTTTTAAGGAAAACTAATAGAAGGAATATGTTTGTCTTAACGCACAAGATGGAACGGGGACTAATCGGACATCTGAAACGTGAGAAGTGCGCTCGAATTGAGATGCGCTGAACGCAACACAATACTGGATGTATACAGGAACGCACCGCAAAGAGGACTTTGTTGCCAGTTAAGTGAAGCCCTTTGGCAAAAAAAGCTTGGGGAAAAAAAAGGAGCGGAGAAATTTTATTCGACAGAAACGATGTGAAATGCGCATCTCTTGTTGTTTCTCAAACGAACTGTCACCCGTTCCCTCTCTGTAACAGAGTCTGCTTTGGGAACAACATGACACGGACGAGCTGTCATTAGCGGGGACAAATCAGACCAACGCAGCAGCAGCCTGATCAATACTATCGATAAGCTCATATATAAGGCTAATCATCACGCCTGCCTATGTTTGCTTAACCTGTTTTGGAGAGTATGCTGTGGGACCATGAACAAACTGACAAGGTATGAAAGCAGAAATTAATTAGATGCTAATATTTTTATAAGCATGATTATAAGTAATTACTAGACTAAATGTATGTCTTTTTTCTTCTTTTGGTCATATTATGTTCATTGGGAAGGTCTGTGGGAGATCATGGATCCGTTTTTGAGCTCCTCAAGAGATTTTAACATTGAAATTATGATATTTGTTTTGCAAGATGACTGCTACAGTCAGCATAGCGACGGACAAAGCAGATCAACTAGTTGCTCCGATTCCTGTGTAAGCACTCTTGGTTTGGTCTGGAAATATGGGGTGACTGCTCATTCGACTCGGTGAAAAAGCCATGGATGTGAACTACTCCACAGTTCTGGACAGCAGTGTGTCGCAGCGCGGTTCGTCAAAGCGAGTTCTGACTGGTTGTTTTCTCTCGCTCCTCATCCTGACCACCTTACTGGGCAACACATTGGTCTGCGCTGCCGTCACGAAGTTTCGCCACCTGCGCTCAAAAGTCACCAACTTCTTTGTTATATCGCTGGCTATTTCTGACTTGCTGGTGGCCATTTTGGTGATGCCATGGAAAGCGGCCACCGAGATTGTAGGTTTTTGGCCATTCGGCGCCTTTTGCGATGTCTGGGTGGCATTTGACATCATGTGCTCCACCGCCTCCATCTTGAATCTGTGCGTCATCAGCGTGGACCGCTACTGGGCCATTTCTAGCCCATTCCGCTACGAGCGCAAGATGACGCCCAAGGTGGCGTTCATTATGATAAGCGTGGCGTGGACGTTGTCCATCCTTATCTCCTTCATCCCAGTGCAGCTAAACTGGCACAAAGCCCAGACAACCAGTTACACGGAGCTGAACGGCACCTACGGCGAGCTTCCCCCAGACAACTGCGACTCCAGCCTTAATCGGACATATGCCATCTCCTCTTCCCTGATCAGTTTTTACATACCTGTGGCCATTATGCTGGTCACTTACACCCGCATCTACCGCATCGCTCAGAAGCAGATACGCCGGATCTCTGCACTAGAAAGAGCGGCCGAGAGCGCCAAGAACCGCCACAGTAGCATGGGTAACAATGGCAGTATGGAGTCTGAAAGTTCCTTCAAGATGTCCTTCAAGCGGGAAACCAAAGTTCTCAAGACCCTCTCGGTCATCATGGGCGTTTTCGTGTTCTGCTGGCTGCCCTTCTTCGTTTTGAACTGCATGGTTCCTTTCTGCAACCCGAACGAGAGCGAGAGCGACTTCTTGTGCATCAGTTCCACCACCTTCGATGTATTCGTCTGGTTCGGTTGGGCCAATTCCTCACTCAACCCCATAATCTATGCCTTCAATGCTGACTTCCGCAAGGCGTTCTCCATCCTACTGGGCTGTCATCGGCTCTGCCCTGGCAGCAACGCTATAGAGATTGTGAGTATCAACAACAACGGTGGCCCTCCGTCTACTTCTCAGTATCAGCCTAAGGGCCACATCCCCAAAGAGGGCAATAACAGCAACTATGTGATCCCTCATAGTATCCTCTGCCAGGAGGAGGAGACCCAGAAGAAGGAGGACGACTCTGGGATAAAGACCTTTGAGAAACTGTCACCTTCCATGTCGGGTAACTTGGATAGCGATGCGGAAATCTCGCTAGAAAAGATCAACCCCATAACACAAAACGGGCAGCACAAATCCGTACCCAGCTGAGTATTGGGTGAGATCTGACCCTGATAAAGAATCCTTGTTTCTATACAGTACTGAATCCAAAAAAAGCTTCACTGAGGACCTTAATAACAATTCTTGGACTAAATGAAACTTGCGGGAAAACAAACGAATGTTTCAATTGAAGGCACTTTATGCTCGATAACTATCTGCAAAATATTCGCAGCATTTATTATTGACTTTAACAGGTCAGTTGTCGCAAGACATCAATGGAAAGTAATGTGAATAAACCATGTATGCATATGTATACATGTTATGAATTTGAAATGTGTATACATGTGCATGCCCATGTGGTTGTGGTTAAACTACTGTTGTTAGTATAAGGACAAGAGTTAGGTCACTAGTAAAATATCTTGTAGGTGAGTTTACGTAAATGGCTCACAAGTAGTGAAACTTGGTTGCGTCTACCGTCGACAATAAAATGTACATAGCGTTGTTTATATTTTTCACCATTTATCAGAGTTGGCTAAGTCAACATCTCCATACGCTGCTAGTTGTGAAATTGTACGTGCAAACCACCCATAATGTGACTTGAGAGCAGTAGCCATTCTTACCTTGTCTTCTGTGTGTGTGTTGGTGTGATGTCAAAGAAGTCAGGGGCAGTGGATTTTTCTGCTATGTGATTTATCAGCTGTGGAAGTGGCCATGAAATTTGGATGTAATTTTTAATGCTTAGATGTCAAAGAACTCACCCAACCCCCTTCCTCACCGTTAGCCCTACACATGTCAAAGTGCAGGACAGCACAGGGAAAATATGATCCTAGCAGTAATCTCACCGGCCGTTACCTACATTTCAATTGTCATTATGCTCACATATATACTTGTATCACAGGGTGTATTTAAATTTAAGAAGTCTCATGTGGATCCTAGTTCTGCTTTTCCTCTTTAAATCCATCCACTTTAAACGTACAAAAGTAGTTGCAGGCACCACGGCTGCCTTTAAACCATTTGTTTTGCCAACTCTATGTGGATGAACTTTGCTCTAGGACAGTGTGGAATACCACTAATGCACAATGGAAAAATGTAATTACTGCATCTTATGCAACACATCTGCCCAGCCACCCAGAAAGATGTTGTGACCTTGCCGGAAACACCATAGGAAACACTCTGTAGGTCTTTCTAGTGCTTCCAAGCATATCCAGGATGAAAACCATCTTGCATCATGCATATAGTTTATTGTGCAGAATCCAGCCCCTGAACTGTTATGTCAGCTATCAGATGGGAGGGTGTTATGATTACCAACATACATCCCATCCATAGGTACTTTGTCTCTCAATTTTCCCTATGAACACTTTAACCATTTTAGCTCACTTGCCCAAACAGAATTTGTAGCGTATAAACTGCTGTCCCACTTTTAATAATTTGTTGAGCTGTTTTGTTTGGTTACGTAACTGCCCTTGATCTAAGTTAATTCCAGGGCCTACCATCCATCGAGCGCTTCCCATGAAGCACTTCCAATGAACTTCAGGATTTGAAAGAACTGAAGCGCATGAGCTTGTTCTCAGAGTGAATTAGAGGGGGACAAATGCAGGCAAGATACAAACCAGACCAACATATTTACTCTAAATCAATGACGGTAGCTTTTAGATCAGTTTGCCCATTTTTAGCTGATCATAGAAACCCATTTAGCTTACACTGACTCTCATGTAACTGAGAGAAAATCTCTAATATTTTGCCTTCAATAATACTCTGTGCCAAAATGCTGAGGACATCATGATCAGCAGACTTTGCCAGTGTCCTTCTCTCTTACTCTAATATTCTCCTTCTGTCTAAAAGCTTGACAGAATGAACTTCAACTATTCGGTAACATAGAAAGTGAATACGTACGTGCAACTTGGACAAATTTGAGAGAGAGACTAGATAAACAGAGACTTCAGTACACATATTTGTCTAAAATTGGACATTTGCTCCAGGGAATTTTCCAAAAGACTGTTTACTCACCCGCCTGTCAGAGACCCGTTCTTCATAATGCTGCTACGGAAATATTCAGCTACATGTTTTATTTAGTTCCAGGAATTTTGTCTTAATAACCTTCACGTGTCAAACTCAAATGCTAATGTTGGAATATTTAGGATGGTTGGTTTCAGCAGCATTCAGTTAGGCAACATTGGATTTATTTTCTACAACGAGGTGATTAGCATTTAAAATGAACCTCAGTGACATTCTGAAAAGTCCCAGGTGCTTCTTTTATTGCAAACGCTAAGGTATTCCCAGGATTGCTGGGGAGCCACGGGTAGTCTTTTAATTAGAAGTGAATAACATAACAGTGGGCCAAGTTGCTCGTTTTCTTTCTTACCAAAGATTGTTTATCTTTTGATTTTGCAGGTGTTGCTCTGTATACTTACACAAACCAGTGATTTCAGGTTGAGAGCTGTCATTTTCTGTTTCTTTTGGAGAAGGCTGAAAATGACAACTGCAATGACAATGGCAAGAACTTACAATACTGTGTGACGGTGGCAGCACAACCCCCTTGAAACATTACTTTATCAGCTGCATTGTACCACTGTTTATGGACATTCATTCCAAGGTGATACAAAAAGGACTATTTGACACCTTAACCTCAGATGGTCAACGAGTATACGCATTGTAACATAAAGGGGAGAAAAAACTGTGTTGTAAGATGTTAAAATAGAGATGTGAACACAAGTGCTTTTTTTATCTTTAAGTCCTTAATTGTGAGTAGAGGGAACAAATGTACATGATGTTTTCATGTGGGTTTGTCATGCAGTTAAAGCCCTGTACCGGTTTCCGTGATCCCATCAAGTAGGATGTGATCCTGGATTAACATGTTTTGTTTGTCTTGGAACAACATTGTCCTGCCATTAACATGATCCACCGCTGAAACCGGATTGGTTGGTAATGTTTAAGCCCCAACCTCAGCCTTGAAGGAATATTCCGGGTTCAGCACAAGTTCAATCAACAGCGACCATATTTCCCAAGAAAATAAGTTTATTTTCCTTGAGTCCGAAATTTTCGAATGCGTTTTTTTCCTATTCGTCATCCTAAAAATTCGCCACTCACTGAAAACTTGCACTTTGAGTCTGATGCATATTAATCACAAAAAAGGATGATTTTATTCTAAAAACCTCAAAAAGAGAAAAAGAAAGAGGAAATATTGGGTCCATCCGATCCTGAGATTGCATGGAGAGGAAGGAGAGTTCCAGCTCCTTATCAAGGACCTGCGGGATTATCCTGAGCGATTAAAAGTTTACTTCAGGATGTCAGTGGCTCAGTTTGATGCTTTGCTAGCGATACTGGAGCCACATATTAAAAAGAAGACCACTCATTTCTGTGAACCAGTTGATGCTGAACAGTTCTGGATTTTGGGGTCCGCTTGTACGGTGGCTCTGAATTGTCAAAACACCTCCTAAAATGCGTGCTACGTATACAAAAAATTCTGAAAATGTAACTCAATCCGAATTTTTTTATTAGGCGGTGTGTAACCGTGATTGTCACAACGTGAGGTTGTATTTATTTTTTAACGTGGAAAAATTTCGGAGAATTTCAGACTCGGTGTGCAAGGACCTTAACCGCTATGTTTCTTAAAAAAATGTAATTAAATAAAAAAACTATGTTACAGTAAGGCACATTAAATGGAAGTGTATTAGGACAATTTTTTAAGGATTTGAAAGCAGAAATGTGAAGACAATAGTTTTATAAAAGCATTCTTCTGTTAAAAATTTTGCATTATTTAAGATCTTAAAATCATTTTTTTTGTGGCAATGACACTGTAAGACAGGATATAATTTTTCACAGAAAAGGGTTTTCACACTAAAATCATGCTAACAAGCAAATTATGGTTATATACTTTTGAAGTAGAGTATTTCATTATTTACGGATTGGCCCCATTCATTTCCATTGTAACGCTAGAGTTTTGCTTTTCCTAAAGAAAATGAGGGACGAGCGGAAATTAATTTTTGTTGTAATCAACATCACGACTGAGCTTGCACTGAACCCAGTATATTCCTTTAAGCCTATGCCTAACCTCAATCCTAACCTAAAAATTTGATAGGCTGACATGAATGTTGTTCCAGGCCCATCTAGGATGTCAATCGGGGAAAAATGTCCTACTTGACAATATCGCAGACCGTCTCTGTACAGGTTCATATGTGTGCTGCAGTTCTTCAAGGTATACCCAACAAATTTATTACAGTACCTAGTTTACAGTTTGTATAAAACGGTCCCTTTCTATTTGCTAAATAAAAGTGTATGTTGTTTTTGTAATATTGTTTGCTGTGTATTTTCACTATACGAGGTGTCACAGAATTTTTTATGAGGTATGTCACTGCCAATTCTTTATTTAAAGGTCAGCTCTTTGCAGAAAATCAATCCTTATTGATTACACCATCAATGACGCACTTTTGTCAGCCAGAAGTGTGTCCTCAATCGGGTAATTTACATAACATTTTTTATTGAGAAGGAAAGTTCAGCTCCTTTGATTGATTACATTTTTTTTTTTACCTTTATTGCCATTCTGTGGACAGAGCGCTTGCAGGATGACAGGTATGAGGAGTAATGTGACATGTCACTGGTTCCCTGGAGTGAACTGGAGTTAAGGTTTTTTATCCGAGGGCAAAACAGGATGGTCAGAGGAGAGACCAGAATATTAGTATCAGTAACTCAAGGGCAAGAACTAGCTCTAACTCCCCTGCCGACCCACCAGGATATGAATCAATGACATAGTTCACCTAAAAAACATAATTTAATTACCCAAACCTGAATGACGTAGTTTATATTTTTGGTTGAACTATCACTTTAACGCTCTCTGGATGTGCCCTTTTTGAGCAGTCTGTGATCAGACTCTTATTATTGATTTAATACACATTTGAAATCAGGATGCCAGCAGAATTTGAATCTTGTAAAGTGTTATTTTACCTTGAAAGTTGGCGAAAAGGTTTCAGCTCATAGTGAAAATGCTGAATGCAGGAATTTAGTTCCGATATTTGTTGAAGGTCAAAAGAAATAAGGAGAAGATATGAACAACTATTATAACACAATCACAAACATTCCTATCCGGGTGGGATTAGATTTCTCAGAGGGAACCGTGAGTTATCCAAAGAAGTTGGCAATTTGCTACATAATTTATATTGAGAATGTGTGAGAAAAACACAGATGTGTTCAATTCAGATGAGATTAAAATCATAAAGTGAGTCTGGGAAAAAAGTAAACACAAATTTACCTGACCTCCTCAGGGAAAACTGGTCCTCTCTAAATAGGACCATTTTAGAAACAAAATACTAACAAAAATGTTATCTTGGGATAGTTCAACAACAACAAAAAATTCACGTATTCATCCTTAGACATTTTTTCTCAACACTTAGAAGTTTAATTAGGTGGCTCTTTTTCATGCAAACAAATTGATTGGTTAATACGTTCAAGCTCCAAAAAGGGCAAAAGGTGTTATAAAAGTTATCCATATAATTTGAACATTATAATCCAAGTCTTCTGAAGTCAGATAAGTCAGATAAGTCAGATAAGACCTTATCCTTTTAAGGGTACTCTTAAACCTCTCTTCTATAGCTTACCAGCCACAAATACCATTTACTTTAAAAGCGGCAACACATTCTGCTAAATGTCTTATTTTGGTTTCCCAAATAAAAATGCGAAAGAATTCATGGAAGAATTTATGATTCTTTATTAATGTTTGACTCAAATGCATTCTCTCCGGTATCCATTCAGCTGAAAATGTTCCTAAAAAAAAAGCTAATTCCTAACATGTCTACTACTTTCATATCCCTTTTACATGTTGTTTACGATTTGTGAAGTTATGAATACAGAATATACTGTACTTTGTTTAGGACATAGCATGAAGAAATCTGTTACTAGCTGCTTTTTAGTGCTGGGGGACACTTTGGGTTTATTTATTTGCACATTTATTTTATTTTCATTTATTGAATTAGCAGAAGCTTTTGGCCTTACAAATGAGAAAATTACAAGACCTAATAAATCCAATAGGGACAAAACAGTACAAGCAGTCCTTCCACACCATATTTAGTAGAACAATAGAGCAGCAGTGTACGTGCAAGTATTTATTTATTTAATTGTTTAATTGTTTGTTTGTTTGTTAGTGCTCCAGAAAGATGTTTAACTATATATATATATATATATATATATATATATATATATATATATATATATATATATATATATATATATATATATATATATATATATATATAATGTAATGATGATGAAAATTCAGCTTTGCATCACAGGAATCAATCATATTTTAAAGTGTATTAAAATAGAAAACCATTGTTTTAAATTGTACAAATATTTCACAATAATACAGTTTTTTTTTTGCATTTTTGATCAAATAAATGGAGGCTTGAAGAGCAAAAGAGACTTCTTGAGAATTATAATGTTTCCAAACTTTTGACCAGTACAGTGTGTGTGTATATATTTTCACATGTTTAATAAGTAGATTTTGGATACTAGATGGATTGACAGCATAGAAGGACATTTTACAAAATATTCTGGTCAAATGAATCATAAATGAATGCATTTTTTGATACTCATTTCATTGTATTGCAATCTTAACAGGTTATGATGTTTTCTGAATGCCTATTTGACACAGAGAACAATGCATTTCTCACAACAGCTTAATGAGTCAAGGCCAGTGCACACAGAGGTTGCCTTTAAGGCGTTTTTAGTTTGGCTCTTGTTTTCATCCATAAGGCGTTGCAGTGCTGGCCATTCAAGTGTAAAATACAGTATCATGAATAGTCAAATGCCTTGCTCTCCTTCAGTGCCAGTGTGAGAATGTGATGAGTAATAATAGCCACAGGCCCAGCACAGACCCCTGAGGGATCTCAACTGTAGATATCTGACCCGGTCTTTATTTCAGAGCGGACACAACACACAAATCCACCAACATGCACCAGAGTTCACAAGGTCCCCATTTGGAAAAACACATAGTCAAGGTTAATGACTGGCCAGGGGCATTGCTCATTGTGGTGGAAAAGGGATGTCTATGAGCCGTTGTAATGTTCTTATGTAACTGGCGCTCTGGCCCGATTTTACCACTGAACACTGTTTTAAAACCGGCGCTTGCAGAGTGTTCGCTAAAAATATCACGTATGCATGCAAAGACACCAGATTCGCTTTGCTTGCATTGTTAGGTGGATGTTGTTAGTTCAATCCTGGCTGTTCACTGGGTGCGGAATAACACGATTTCATTTTCCCGGGACGCATGTGACAGCTGTAGCATTCCCATTATTTCCAATATGAGTCAGCAGCGCACGCAAACTCGAACAGCATCGCTCTTGCCAGTTTTGAAGCTGTGCTGCCCTTGCTGAAAGCCATTGAGATAGATAACAGCGTGATGTGACTTTGACTAAGCACCGCTCTGAAAGCGACTCTTCACGGTCTCTCTAAGAACGAGGCACTTTTCCTTACTGAGGCTAGCGTTAGCATCAGAGACAGTAGGTAAACAACGCTTCACGTTCAGTGCAAACAGAGTACATTATAGTTGTCTCTGCTGCTGTGGCAGATGAAATATTAATGAGGCAATTTGAAGCTGACTCAAATATTCATTTGTTTACAGTTGGGACTCTTTCTTTGCTGTTGCTTTTTTAGCTAAAATGTTGTGGGTGCTTGGAAATAATGCCTTCCAATAGCTCACGGTAAAAGCTTAGTGTGCCTGTCCTGCTTTTTTTCAGAGCTCTAGGCATTATGACATTACAGTGCTGGATTGATTGTTTGCTGCCTGTGGCCATGCAGTTCTTAGGTTCGGTGACAGCACAATGGGAATATAGCAAACATCTAGCAACACTGGCACACTGCATGGAGGCATTCAAATCACCCGTTCACATTACTTGAAGTGGAAGTGTAAATTTGACAATTAATTATCTGTCATTTGTCTTACTATTCTACATGCACAGCATTTTATGTATTTTACATACAGACTTTTTTTTTTGCATGGACATATTTTATTCGGAAGTGATATTTACTTTGATTTTTCTTTCCCTTCCTTTCTTTATCAAGCATGCATTTTTCTGACACTGTATCCTTCTGTATCCTGCTGTAATTGCTTTTTTGCTTTTGAAAATACCAGTGGGAAATCATGAACGTAATTATTGTGGTGTAAATTGCACTACAATATTGATATAATCATTTTTAAACAATAAATACAGTACTTAATTGTTTTTTGGCTCTGGCAGATCACCAACTAACTGATTTAACTAACTAAATAAATAAATGTTAGTTTTAATAAATAAATGGTAGGTAAAAAGTTTCAAAAGATAGATTTATTTTATTTTTTATTTTTTATTTATCCTTTATTTTACCAGGTGCTGTCCCATTGAGATATTCAAATCTCTTTTACAAGGGAGCCCTGAGGCAACAATTACACAAGTTACACAGAATCACAGAAACAAACACAACAACAAAACAGATTTACTGTACATGTAAAACAATTTAAGAATGAAATAAAGGGGTCATTGAAAACATGTGCATTGTTCAAATCTGGAACATTTAAGTAATTGTTTAAAATGTTCAAGTGGGATAAAAACAGAAAGCTTCAATACTTCTTGGAGCAAATTCCAACACCAAGGACAGCATAGATAAAAACAGTCTTACCAAATTCAGTTGTTATACGTGGGATATTTAGAGCCAGAATGTTAACAGAGCAGAGATTGTAAATGGAATGATTCCAGGTCAACAGACTAGTAAGATAACTGGGTAAATTACCATTAATTACTTTACAAATAAAAATATGCCAGTGAAACCATCTATGCAGACCTAAATAGCTAAAACCAGTCACCTCATAAAGACGACAGTGATGAGTGCGTAACTTGGGATTAGTAATAAACCATAATGCACCATGGTAGACTGTGTGAAGTGTGTGCTGCGTGGTACAAGCAGCATGCATATAAATTACATCCCCATAGTCCAAGACTGGTAAGAAAGTGGCACTGATCAATTTCCTCCTAGCTTGGAGAGTAAAACAGAATTTATTTCTAAAATAAAAACCCAGCTTTACTCTCAGCTTTCTCTCTAATTTAGCAATATGAACTTTAAAAGTTAGCTTTTCATCAATCCACAGACCAAAATATTTATAAGATGAAACATTTTCAACACACTTCCCATCCAGTGTGGAAATGGCTAGGGCGGTTGATGCGGGTACTGTGGGAGACTTTGTGAACTGCATCACCTTAGTTTTACCAGCGTTTAAAACCAGTCTAAGATCAATGAAGGTGGCCTGTAATAAATTAAAAGATTGCTGTAGTGAATGAAGAGCTTGAGCTAGGGTGGGGCCGGAACAATGTAGTACTGTGTCGTCTGCATATTTTGCCATTATCTGATACAGAGGCAATGGTGTTTATGTAAATGGTAAATAGGACTGGACCAAGGATAGACCCTTGAGGGACACCTCGCCGGACCCCCAGTGGGGCAGAACTATGCCCATCGACAACTACAGTTTGAGTTCTGTTGGCAAGATAGTTTCTGAACCAATCAACTGCCTTAGTGCCCAAGCCCATGTCCCGGATCCTCTTAAGCAGAATACAGTGATCAACTGTGTCAAAGGCCTTTGTCGATGTCGATGAACAGGGCAGCACATATCGTCTTATTGTCAAGGTCATCAAGCACCTTAGTAGCTGCAGTAATGGTGCTATGCTTGGCCCTGAAGCCTGACTGTGCCGGGCATAGTATGTTATAATTTTGCAACAAGCCCTTAAGTTGGGTGTTTACTAAAGACTCTAGGACCTTTGAAAGTACAGACAATTTAGAAACTGGGCGGTAATTATCGAGAATGGATGAGTCCCCCCCTTTCAACAGGGACAGCACATGGGCTGATTTCCAAACATCTGGTAATTCATTTGAAGACAGGGACAAATTAAAAATATATGTAATAGGTTCCACTATAATATGTGCAGATAGTTTCAGTAGTGTCAATTTCCTTAAGAGCCTTAAGCACTGCAGATGAGGGAATGAGTTTAAAGTCAAATCTCTCACTGACAAGAGAAGCAAGTGAATTGTGTTGGAGAGGTGAGGAAAAATGTCTGTGTAAGACTTCTTCAGGATATGATTGTTCAAATATGCCTTAACGAAATGCTCATTGAAAGCATTAACGATATCATTCTTGTTTGAGGTCTGTTGGGTGTCTTTAACTATATGCTTAGGGAGAGCAGAGTCACTGGGAAGTATTTCAAGGGATTTTATCGTCTTGAGGACATTGATTTGAGGTAGAAGTCAGATTTGCACTTTCTTATAAGGTAAGTGCACTTGTTCCTAAGATACCTAAAATTAGCCCAGTCAGATTGGGGGTTTGTGGTCTTTGCTAAGACCCAGGCTGCATTTCTCTCATGAATCAGAGAAGACAGTTTGTTGGAAAACCAGGGGTTATCACGCCCTTTAATTCTATAGCATGTTAGGGGGGCATGTTTATCAATAATCGAGAGAAAGAGTGTAGTTCCATGCCACATTTATATCCGGTATAAGACTAATTCTAGACAAATCACAGATGTTTAATTCATGTAAAAAAGGCTTGTTCTACAAACCTTTTAAAATGTATTTTAATGAGGATGCGAGGCTTGAATTTAGGGAGCTTGGTGTCCCCGACACATGCTACGGTGCAATGGTCACTGTCGTTAGAGAATACCCCTATTCATTTATATTTCTGTGGAGTGTTTGTGAGTATTAGATCTATCAAGATTGACTTATCTGGGAATTCTCTAGGACGGGTAGTGGAGGAAACAAGCTGGGTAAGATTTAGCTCATTACAGATATTTTTCAGGCAGTCAGAATTACCAGAGATCCAGTCCCAGTTCAGATCTCCCATAAGCACAATTTTCCGATCCCGTAATTCGACTAATATCAGGCAGAGAATTTAAGGCCTCAGCAGCAGAAGGAGGCTTATAGCAGGCAATAATAGTAAGGAGTGATGTGGAAGAGAAAGAAATATCAATAGACAAAAACTCAAATATTTTAGGATAGGAGATAGATTTAGTTACTCTGCAATTAAACCTGGTTTTAATGTAAATGGCAACATCATTCAGCCTTACTTTGACGATCACTACGAAATAAATTATAACCAGTAATATGGATAGAAGAATCAGAAACAGATTTCTTCAACCAAGTCTCAGATAAAACCAAAACATCTGAGTCTGAAGTAGACACCCAAACCCTGACTAGGTACATTTTTGACTTGATTCAAGACTTCTAACATTCATGTGGAGGAAGCAAAGGCCATTTCATTCTTTGAAATCGGTTGGGGTATTTAAATTAATACATGGGGGTGTAGGCCCAGGATTTGGCTTAATGTTACCAGACATCAAAAAAAGCAGAATTATTAAAAGACGATATTTTAATCTAACAGCTTTCGAACTGTGAGAATCATGATTATGAGGTTGGCCAGTAGGCTAGGTATTAAAAACAAAGCTTTCCATGACAGTTTTACTTAAAACATAAAACTATATATTACAAAGAAATAAATTATATTTAATGACTGGCTGGTATAACACAGTGCACGAAAAATGCATAAGCGCAATATAGGAGAGTTTAGGATGTAAGCCATTTATGTCGTCAGGGACTTGGTCAAATGAAACAGTATAAAATGCACTAAAATATTAAAAGTCATTAGTAGGAGAACAGTGCGAAGCAGGAGGTATAGGGCATGCATTGTTGGTCTGTAGCGATGTGCCCAGGGTAATCCACGGAAACGGGAAACAGCTGATTGAGTTTGTGCTTTTCAAGCAAGTTTGAGTGCGAAGCTAAACCACTCCGGGTAAACGAGTAGCCCAAACTTTGCATTGAGTGCGAGATGAAAAATGCTCACTCATCAGCTGAAAGCGGGAGAGAAAGTGGTATCAGCGATCACTGTTTCTTATCGCTTTCACGGCAAAAAAATCGCAAGGTAAGAAACATAACTTTCCTTAGTAAGAAGAGTTAGAGTTCGTTGATAATTCATCCATGAAATCGCAATCGCAGAACATCACATCCAAAGGTCAGCGTTTGTGTCAAGAGCTGCACTGATGTACAGCAAACCAGCTTGAACAAATGTCTGATAGATAGATAGATGGATAGATTATATTATATATACGTATATATGTATATATATATATATATATATATATATATATAGAGAGAGAGAGAGAGAGAGAGAGAGAGAGAGAGAGAGAGAGAGAGAGAGAAATTCTTTGTTTCAAACAGAGATCACGATTCTCTCTCGATTCTGAACTGACAACTGAACAAAATAACATGTCATTTACTAAGAGGTTCTGACAAAATGTTATTTGTTTTATTATCAACAAAGTGTAATATGCATTTAAAAAAAACGCAAATTTCGTTGTATCGCTCAAAAAAAATCTGCCCCCGAGTTTCCATAAATACTTTTGTGTATATCACAAATTAGATCATATCTTTCATATCCCTATATATATATATATATATATATATAAATAAATATATATACACTCACCTAAAGGATTATTAGGAACACCATACTAATACTGTGTTTGACCCCCTTTCGCCTTCAGAACTGCCTCAATTCTACGTGGCATTGATTCAATAAGGCGCTGAAAGCATTCTTTAGAAATGTTGGCCCATATTGATAGGATAGCATCTTGCAGTTGATGGATATTTGTGGGATGCACATCCAGGGCACGAAGCTCCCGTTCCACCACATCCCAAAGATGCTCTATTGGGTTGAGATCTGGTGACTGTGGGGGCCATTTTAGTACAGTGAACTCATTGTCATTTTCAAGAAACCAATTTGAAATGATTCGAGCTTTGTGACATGGTGCATTATCCTGCTGGAAGTAGCCATCAGAGGAGGGTACATGGTGGCCATAAAGGGATGGACATGGTCAGAAACAATGCTCAGGTAGGCCGTGGCATTTAAACGATGCCCAGTTGGCACTAAGTAAAGTGTACCAAGAAAACATCTCCCACATCATTACAGCACCACCACCAGCCTGCACAGTGGTAACAAGGCATGATGGATCCATGTTCTCATTCTGTTTACGCCAAATTCTGACTCGACCATCTGAATGTCTCAACAGAAATCGAGACTCATCAGACCAGGCAACATTTTTCCAGTCTTCAACTGTCCAATTTTGGTGAGCTCTTGCAAATTGTAGCCTCTTTTTCCTATTTGTAATGGAGATGAGTGGTACCCGGTGGGGTCTTCTGCTGTTGTAGCCCATCCACCTCAAGGTTGTGCGTGTTGTGGCTTCACAAATGCTTTGCTGCATACCTCAGTTGTAACTATCAGCTTGAATCAGTCGGCCCATTCTCCTCTGACCACTAGCATCAACAAGGCATTTTCGCCCACAGGACTGCCGCATACTGGATGTTTTTCCCTTTTCACACCATTCTTTGTAAACCCTAGAAATGGTTGTGCGTAAAAATCCCAGTAACTGAGCAGATTGTGAAATACTCAGAACGGCCCGTCTGGCACCAACAACCATGCAATGCTCAAAATTGCTTAAATCACCTTTCTTTCCCATTCTGACATTCAGTTTGGAGTTCAGGAGATTGTCTTGACCAAGACCACACCCCTAAATGCATTGAAGCAACTGCCATGTGATTGGTTGATTAGATAATTGCATTAATGAGAAATTGAACAGGTGTTCCTAATAATCCTTTAGGTGAGTGTATATATATTGTTGCAATTAGTTATCACAAATTTGTGTCAGAATAACTTTCCCAGATTTGACTTAAGATAACTCAAATATCTAAGTTGTCGCATAATACAAGACATTTAAAGATTAAACATTTTTAAGGCAGCATGAACACTTAGTTGAGAAAATTTTCAGCGTACATAATGCAATTGGACTTTTCATCTTCAGATGTTATAAAATAAAAGAAACATCAAATCAAGATGTGTAATCAAGAAAACATTAGATAAAGTTACAAAAATAATGATGATGTTTGAGAGGTACTGTAATGTGTCTTATTTTTACCAATAGTAATAAAATATTTTAATATAGCCTACAATTTAATAAAATGAATAAAAAATATTTAATGCACCTTTGAATATTACAGAGAAAGGGTGCTTTAACAGGAGCAACACCAAAAACACAGACGCTGTATATAGGCTAATTCTGTCATGTGACCACATTTATTTGCGTTAAAGCCCTTTTTCTCGACAAAGGTAATTTAAATGTGTAATAGTGTGCAATAATGCTGTGTGCAATAATGTTATGTACAATAAATTCTAAATACATTTCCAATTGTGGAATTTATATTTGAATATAATGCATGAGGGGGTCAGGTGCAGCTTATGGCTTTTCAGATCCTTGTCTCTGTCTTTGTTTTCTCTGTGTTGACTTTGCTGTCATCATATCGAAACGATCTGAGCAGTTTTCCCTGAGGGAACGTTGTTGTGAAAACTTGTTGCTAGCATGTGATCAGAATAATGTTGGTTCAGTTTCAGTTCAGTTTTCTTCATTCTTTTAAGAATGTTCATTCTTATGCAAAACTCAACAAGGTTTTTACATTTTCTGAATAATGCTCTCTGCATGATAAAGAGGTTATGGGTGGTTACCAAGGTGTTGCTGAGGTGTTGTTAAACGTGTGAGCCGTGGTAAAACAGTTGTGTATTTTCGCTAATTTTCGCTATCGATGGATATGAAGCATGACCGTATATGACCGTAATGGTCACGAAATAGCCTACCTATAGTGTGTGTTACGTTTCTGTTCTTGTCTTGACTTTCTGTTTTTATTTTTGATTGGTCCCTGTTTTCCTTTGTTCCGTTTCCCGCCACACCTTTGTTGCTATGGTTACTGTTATTATGAGTTAATTTGCCCCAGCTGTGTCTCGTTTCCCTGATCTGCTCTTAGTTTATTTAAACCCTGTGTTTCAGTCTGTTCCTCGTCTTTCATTATTTACATTTTTTGTGTGTGTAGTCCGTCGAGGTCAGACGCAAGTCAAAACATGAACACACTGGAGAATTGCTTTATTGTTGTAATTCTAATTGAAAGTGACAATGACACTTTCGAGAGCGGCGAGGGCGGCAAAATTCGCTCTCGCCACCCTGCCAGCGACGCCGTGGAAAGATTCGTGGACGCGCTGCTGCTTTGACGTAGATCGAATGCTTGGTCTTTTTAAAAACTTTATTTAAAGGGGCCGCAAAGCAAACAAGCATGCCAATCGTTATTTTTGTAGAAAACTGATTGATGGAAATTATAGTGACATGTTTGCTGACGAAATAAACTAATTAAACCATTTGTGTGGTGTGGCTTTTGTGTTCATGGTTAAGTGCTATTCTAATTTGCATTCCCGCTGAAAAACAAGCGTTCTAGCGCAAAAATCTTGCCTATAAATAGTGTTGCGCGCCTTCTTATCAAATTCAAATGATCAACCTCTCCTCTACATTGCTTGGGAAGTAATGTGGCCGGAACCAAAGTTTACAGGACTGCGTTCTCTGGACTCCTCTCAAATGGAGCACTTCTACATTCCGATTGGTTGACGCCAAACCGCCTCATAGATCATTACCATAAAGTTGACCTGATTTCAACTTCTCCTCGCCACTCTCACCGTCCAAGACACACCGCACTGCCCTCGCCGGAGCTCGCCGCCGGCTCTCATTGAAAATGAATGACTTCCGGCCACTTTGATGCTCTCGCCGGCCGCAGTGTGAACGCACAGTTATAAAGTCGCAATTGCGTAATATAAATTCAGAATTGCATGATAGAAAGTTTTAATTGCTAGTTATAGTCAGAATTGTTTGATATAAAGTCGCAATTGGGTGCTTTAAAGTCAGAATAGCGAGTTTATTTCTCGCAATTGCGACTTTATATCATGCAATTCTGACTTTATAGCACGCACGTGCGACTTTATCAAACAATTATGATTTTATATCTCACAATTCTGAGAAATTAAGTCAGAATTTCGAGATGTAAACTCGCAATTGTGAGATAAATAGTCGCAATTATCTTGTAAAATGTTTTATTCTGTGGCGGAAACAAGCTTACATAGTCACATTTTAGGTTGTTTGGTGAATTTTCGCAGGCGTAATTCAAATAGGAATCCACGTGACTGGGAATTTTGCACTAAAGAGAATTTTTTCCAAATGCTGATTTGGCAAAGACTTCAAGATGGTCATGCGGTATTTACCAACAGAAAGCTGCTTGGTTTGAAATGGACTTTGACAGTGTGAGCAGTGCTTTATACTGTACATTTCTAAACTGGACAAATTTTTTTTGCCCACAATATTTCGCTAGGCTTACTGCATCTTTATACAATAGATTGCTTTAAAGCAAGCAGGTTATTGTATTAAGCGCTATATAAATAAATGTGACGTGACTTGTTTTGACAGGAGTGCCGAATTGTAGAGCTATGATCAGATGTTTTCTTAACAGCTGGCTTCTCACCACTGTCCTATTTGTTTTATTTCGTTATTGGGAGAAAAGCGCAGCTCAAATGTACATATTCATCTTAAAGCCTCTCATTTTTCGATTTACTTTGAAGTATATGAGGGTATTAGGTGAAGAGCGATAAAGATCTTCTCCATGATTATATCACAGGGCCTTTAGCTGCATGATTTGAGGCGGCTTTCATGCTTGAAATCTCTAACCTTGTGAATAAGCAACAGCACTTATGACTTTCTATGCATTTTTGACTTGGCTGCACTGAAAATGTCTTGACTCCAACCCTTGTGTTATTCATTTAGGCCATGTTTACTCCCATCAACGTCAATTGTTCTTCATAGCATGCTCCTCTTGTGCCTTGTTTGCGCTTACTGGGGAACAGCACTTAAAACGCACGAGCTAAGAATAAAACACTGCTGATGTGCTCTCCCAGACTCGCTCCCGCAGCGTTTAAATGGGTGTAGAGAGTCCATTGGGAGATTCTTCCACTGGCTTCTTAATTCATCTCATGCACTTCTATCCTGTCCTGAGCACCTAGGGGAAACAAACCAGCAAAGCCCCCCGCCCCGCAAGAGCTCATGAAATACTCTGTGGACTTGTCAAGGAATAAAATCTGCTTCAAACGCGCATTATTCACTCTGAAGGAGCACATAAACAGTGTTGCACACGTGGAAACCCAAGGACATTCGGAGGACAGCAGTGACAGCTCGGATGTTCATCAAACTTCAAGTATGAACAATGTCATTTTTCCTCTTTCCGCTTATCATTTTGGGGTTTTATAAGACGTTCCTGTAGAATATGGCATCCTAGACGGGGATGAATGGATATCGCTGTCCTCTTATGAATATTAATGAGATTAAGTTGATGAGACACCCTGTCTGCAGTGCGCAGTGCCGATCATAACAAACCACTGAATGACATGGTCACAGCTGTACACTATTGGACTTGTGCCCGTGAGAAAGTCAGACATGAGCTGACACAAGATCACAGATGGCTGAGTCAAGATGTTAACCTTGTGAGACATGCTTTAGAGATGAAAAAGAACACCGCAATTTCTCTGATTAATATGATACCTCATAAAACCAGCATGATTGCAAATGAGTTGTTTCGTTTTTTTTCCTTTTTTAAGATACACTTTAGTTTAGCGCAAAAGGAATGGGTTGAAAATGGTTGAAAAGGAAAGAAGCAAATTGAAATAATACCACCAGAATTCTCAGATATTTGCACTAAGTTACATAACGTGCTCACAAGACTGCATTCATTTGATCAAATATATTGTGAAATATGATTACAATTGAAATTCAGCAGCCATTACTCCTGTCTTCAATGTCACACGAACCTTCAGAAATCATTCTAATAAACAAAAACATTAAGCATCAAAACTGCTTATATTGTTTATAATAAATGGATAATATAATCATCATATCAGAATGATTTCTGTAGGATCATGTGACACTGAAGACTGGACTAATGATGCAGCTCAACAGAAATAAATTACATTTTAAATTGTAATAATATTTCACAAGTTTTGATCATCTTGGTGAGAGAATTCTTTCAAAAGACTTTTGACTAGTGGCGTGTGTGTGTGTGTGTGTGTGTGTGTGTGTGTGTGTGTGTGTGTGTGTCTGATTAAAAAATATGAATATATTGTTTGTATATTAGGGTGAGCAGGAACATGTTCTACCCTTCCTATCAAGTCAATCTCTGAATATTGACTTCATTTCAAATAGTTTTGTATAATAATAACTAGATCATCTTCATTTACATTAATTTAGAATATAGGCAAACCTTGTATCACTGTAATTGTCTAGATTGGCAATATGTTTAATCTGCTCTATATTATACAATTTATTTTTTCTATTAAAAAACAAACAAACAGAATATGAATCTATCAATTTTCCACTTCTATAATTCAAAGTGACATCAAAAACCACAAATCCCTTTACTCTACGGCTATAAATGTCACAGTCAGCTGCTGCGTCATTAGTAGAACGAAGTAACATGATGTTTCCGTGTCTGCCATCCAGTTTAAATCAGTGCATTGACTGAGTGCTGTCTGTCGCTGCACTGAAAAAGAATCAAATCATCTTTGGTTCACAGACGTTGTTCAGATGACAACATTTTGAGTTTCTGTTGAATAAACTAATCTTTCTTTGTATCAACTCAAATTTTTAGTTAGAATTAACTACATTTTTGAAGGCAACCAGGTCAGGCTACTTTAAGTTAAACCAACAAATCATTTTTTACAATGTAATTGTGTTTTTAATGATTTCTGTGGATGATGTTAATCTAATGTTACATAAGCAATAATACATTTTCATTTAAAAATGAATTTTTCAAATGAAATGCATAATAAAACATTCAATCCATACTATACACATGACTAATAATGACTTTTAATAATGAATAAAGAATTACATAAAGTCAAGAATGTCAGAGTGATACAATTAAAATGTTATCATAACAAAAAAAAATCCATTAACAAAATTATAAAAAATATATACAGTATATATAAATTATAAAATCAACTTGGTTGAAAATATTTTTTGGGCATTCACTTCTATCATTATATCTTAAAATATTTTGTTAATATTTGAAAATTTATGATATTTGTAATTTTTTTTAAATAATTCACCTCGAAAAAAATATATTTGAAGAATTGAATTAAGTTCTGTTCTCTTACATGTATACAAGCAGTAAGTAAAGCACATAATTACCTTTTAACATCGTACCGCGATTTAAACTTTTTCTTGAAAATGATACAAAATATTTCACAAAAAGCTTTCACAAAAAAAGTTTTCTATTTTTATTACAGACACTTATTTCTTGTCCCATTAAAAGAAGAGGAAAGTACAGTTTAAAGGCATGCACATTCTGTCTGTGGGCAATGAAACAGCATCAGTTTATATATATATATATATTGTAGCATATTCTCATCTTCTATCTGCTAATGCTCCCACAATTTCAGAATGAACAGCAAATCATAAACTACACAAGATGAATGAAAGCAAGCTAGCTGTAGCAGAGAGCTGTTAATCTTTACAAGGAATGAGCTGCAGGATCAGCGTGAATCATCAGCCTGCAGGTGATCATGCATATTCTCAACCACAAACTTAATAAGCTTCACAATTACCATACCACACCATAGCAGCAAGGGAGTCAGACAGCGATGCACTGTGAAGTTGATATACAGGTCCTTCTCAAAAAATTAGCATATTGTGATAAAGTTCATGATTTTCCATAATGTAATGATAAAAAATAAACTTTCATATATTTTAGATTAATTGCACACCAACTGAAATATTTCAGGTGTTTTATTGTTTTAATACTGATGATTTTGGGATACAGCTCATGAAAACCCAAAATTCCTGTCTCAAAAAATTAGCATATCATGAAAAGGTTCTCTAAAAGAGCTATAAACCTAATCATCTGAATCAACTAATTAACTCTAAACACCTGCAAAAGATTCCTGAGGCTTTTAAAAACTCCCAGACTGTTTCATTACTCAAAACCGCAATCATGGGTAAGACTGCCGACCTGACTGCTGTCCAGAAGGCCATCATTGACACCCTCAAGCAAGAGGGTAATACACAGAAAGACATTTCTGAACAAACTGAGTGTGGAGTAGAAACATCCAGAGCCACCGTGCACAGGCGTGTGCAGGAAATGGGCTACAGGTGCCGCATTCCCCAGGTCAAGCCACTTTTGAACCAGAAACAGCGGCAGAAGCGCCTGACCTGGGCTACAGAGAAGCAGCACTGGACTGTTGCTCAGTGGTTGCATGTCATTCGGAAATCAAGGTGCCAGAGTCTGGAGGAAGACTGGGGAGAAGGAAATGCCAAAGTGCCTGAAGTCCAGTGTCAAGTACCCACAGTCAGTGATGGTCTGGGGTGCCATGTCAGCTGCTGGTGTTGGTCCACTGTGTTTTATCAAGGGCAGGGTCAATGCAGATAGCTATCAGGAGATTTTGGAGCACTTCATGCTTCCACCTGCTGAAAAGCTTTATGGAGATGAAGATTTCATTTTTCAGCACAACCTGGCACCTGCTCACAGTGCCAAAACCACTGGTAAATGGTTTACTGACCATGGTATTACTGTGCTCAATTGGCCTGCCAACTCTCCTGCCCTGAACCCCATAGAGAATCTGTGGGATATTGTGAAGAGAAAGTTGAGAGACGCAAGACCCAACACTCTGGATGAGCTTAAGGCCGCTCTCGAAGCATCCTGGGCCTCCACAACACCTCAGCAGTGCCACAGGCTGATCGCCTCCATGCCACGCCGCATTGAAGCAGTCATTTCTGCAAAAGGATTCCCGACCAATTATTGAGTGCATAACTGAACATAATTATTTGAAGGTTGACTTTTTTTTTGTATTAAAAACGTTCTTTTATTGGTCGGATGAAATATGCAAATTTTTTGAGACAGGAATTTTGGGTTTTCATGAGCTGTATGCCAAAATCATCATATTAAAACAATAAAAGACCTGAAATATTTCAGTTGGTGTGCAATGAATCTAAAATACATGAAAGTTTCATTTTTATCATTACATTATGGAAAATAATGAACTTTATCACATAATGCTATTTTTTTGAGAAGGACCTGTATATGGTGTGTGGACACTATGTATCCTTCTATTCAATGTAATGAACCAACTTTCATAAATGAGTAATGAGTGATGTCAGACAAAGCTGTAGGCACTGCTGCAATTTGTATATGACTTTTAAAGTCACCATGAAATCAATATGAACGATTTCTTTTTTTTTCTTCAAAAATAAATAAATATTGCAGTGTTTCTTATACTGTAATTGTTTTATCGATGCACACAAGAGCGTTGAATTTATAGGGATGCTAGGGACATGTCCTTACCAATGCCTGAGTCTCCTCTAGCAATCATTTTGAAAATTAGACATTTTGAAATGAGAAAACAAATGAAAAGTCTATATTATAGCATTACATTTAGATCTTCTCAGGTAGCATCAAAGATTTCCTTTTACGTCTTTTCTTTTTTTTTTTTATAAAAGCCAAACACACACGTGTCAGTTGAGCACATGAATGCAGTGGCCAATCAAAAGCATTTAAATGAGTCACCGAGACTCAGTTTCAGTGACAGCGTTCTTTGTTCTTCTTTCAAGTCCCCAATGTCAAAATCAAACTTCTGCCCTTGTGTGCACATCATTCTTTTTTCAAATTCATGCCCTTGTTATCTTTAATCGATATAACTTCCCCTCCCTCTTGCATACACAACCATCCAATCAATTCCCCACCATTTTTTTTCAATGTACAAAATAGGTAAGAAAACACTATTGCAACTTCCATTTCATGTCCTGAATTTCATGTCCTGAGTATTTCTGCCCCAGGTTTAAAATGTATGTGACTACACAGCAGCTTTATTCAAAATTAAAATAACTGATTTCTATTCAAATATATTTTAAAATGCAATTTATTCCTGATACGCAAAGCTGTATTTTCAGCATCATTACTCCAGTCTTCAGTGTCACACGGTCCTTCAGAAATCATTCTAATATGAGGATTTGCTGCTCAAAAACATTTCTGATTATTATCAATGTTGAAAACAGTTTTGGCCATCAATTTTGGCTATCAATTTGATGCATCCTTGATTAATACAATTATTTTTTTAATCTTACCATAAATGTTGGAATGGTCATTGTTTCACAAAAATATTAAGCAGCAAAAACTGTTTTCAACATTGATAAAAATAAGAAATGTTTCTTGAGCAGCAAATCCTCATATTAGAATGATTTCTGAAGGATCATGTGACACTGAAGTCTGGAGTAATGATGCTGAAAATTCAGCTTTGATCACAGGAATAAATGACATTTTAATATATATAAAAATACAAAAACAGGTATTCAAATTTGTAATAATATTTCATAATATTACTGTTTTTACTGGATTTTCGATTAAATATATGCAGCCTTGGTGAGCAGAAGAGACTTATTTCAAAAACATAAAAAAATAATGTTTTCAAACATTTGACAGATACTGTATAAAATAAAATAGTAATTAAAAAAAAACAGACTTTTAGGCATGTTTGTCCATACCCAAATATATTCAAAATATTTCCTCATTTTGCATGTTTCTTTCAGTACAGTGTTATGAAGGAGTCAGCAGTTCTAATATAATTAGAACAATAAATACAGTTTTAAAATGCTGAATGTAACAAACTTGATGAGTCATCAGCATTGAAATGTGTTTGTACTGTAAGCATAAGGTCTGTGACTTCCACCTTTCTAATTTATCGTGTTATGGCAGATGCATGCATTTCTGAATTATAATGAGATGAAACTTCACTTTTGACCCAGAGGGGAAGTTCTGGAGGTAGACCCCCCAGTGGTGGTGTGATACACAAGTCTTGCTTGTGCACGCACACACACGCACGCAGGCACACACACTCACACACTTAAAGGCAACTCATTCATAATGTATCAGTGTAGAAGCCATGTGTAGACTCGACTGCTGAAAAGTCCAGCTCCAAAACTATTTCTGTTGACCAGCAATGGTCATTCTAATGCCTAGATTTCAGCAATCCTATAAGATCATTACAAATCACACTGTACGACATGGATCTAATAAACTCGGGTACGACATGTATGTAGACTTTATGATGATGACACTTATTCATTCGTAGGCTACGACGCAAGATAGTATAGAAGAATCAAATGTCCTCAGCATGTGCTAGTGGTAAACAAGATGAATCGCACTTTGGCAATTGTGGGTTTTATGTGCGATGAAAAAAAGAGGGGAATTTGGACGCGGTCATGGCTAGAGAAAAGAGACCAACTTAGCATGCTAATTTTGCAAATGGAGCTTAAGGTAAGTAGTTTTAGCGTCAGGATCAATACGCCGTTTGTTGCATTTCATTGGCTAGGCCAACCCTATCTCAAGAAATTTCGTATGAATTTTTTTACGTACGAATTCATACGACCTCACTCGTTTTGTGGTAAAGCGTAGGCTACATATTTTACGAGTTGCCCAATTCGTATGAATTCGTACGAATGACCTACCCCTCACCCCGGCCCTAAACCTACCCATCACTGGGGTTTAGACAAATCGTACAAATTAGCCACCTTTTACTCACTCGAACGAATTGGTGAGATAGCGCTGGCTAGTCAGTAGCTGTAGATCGTAGCAGCAAACACACTGTGAGATGATCATGCGAATTTCTGATACTGCCAGAAAATTATCGCAGGATATCTTTGGTCGCAAGGCCTTGACGTCGGCCGCTGTATGATGTAGAACCACCGTTTAGGAGCCGCAACCACAGAAAGTGCCATGAATGGTCAACTTTCGTCTGGAACAGCACAAAATCGTACAATGTGCACACACACACACACACACACACACACACACACACACACACACACACACACACACACACACACACACACACACACACACACACACACACACACACACACACACACACACACTGCTGTTATTGCTGTTGGGCCACTATTTGCTCAGCGATGTCTCTTTATTGTATTTGGCCTATCAGCCTAATGAGATTGATAAAGTCGCTGTGATGTTAACAAATTCGTTTTTTTCCTTTTTTTTTTTTGTTCCAGCCCTCTAGAGGCTCTGGGAGATAGATAAATAAACATGAAATGGGTAAATGTGCAATAAACAGATACTCTTTGTGGTTCATTTGGAAGAGGAAGCAGAAAATCGTTCTGAGCGGACTGAAACTCCGCACTTAAAAAAGCTATTTCATTTGATCTAGCATGTTTTTTTTTGTGTGTGTCACAGATTCTAGACCAGTAAAATTCCCTGAAATGTTGTCTCAACAGTCGTCTGGAGAAACATTTTCATTGAACAAAGTTGCTGATTGTTAAGGAATTGCCAGCTCCCAGCATGCTTTGCTGCATACATTGTGCAGTTACTGATTTAAGATCATTTGTTTTAAATGTTTTGCTGACTTTATGCTGTTTTCGCTGTCAATGTTTATGTGTTTTATTTAAAGGAATAGTTCACCCAAAAATGTAAATTCTGTCATCATTTACTCGACCTTGTGTCGTTCCAAACCCAGAAGACTTTCGTTCATCTTCGGAACACAAATGAAGATATTTTGAATAAAATCAGAGAGATTTCTGTCCCTCCATCGACAGCTACGCAACTACCACTTTGACACTTCAAAGAGAAAAAAATGTCATTTTTCAGCACGACCTGGCACTTGCTCACAGTGCCAAAACCACTGGTAAATGGTTTACTGACCATGGTATTACTGTGCTCAATTGGCCTGCCAACTGCTTCATTAAGTATATGCTGTTATGAATATGCAAATGAGCCCCGCCTCCACTCACTCACACCAGCTCAGAGATCCACTTGTTGACATTCACATGTCGATCTGATTTGTTACAAGTCGGATGAAAATGTTATCAAAAGGATTCCCGTCCACATGGATCCGCGGAAACAGCTGGAAACTGACGCAGACCAGACACGTAATTGGCGAGGTAACTTTGTAAAGAAAGACTACACGTCCGCGCTCACACGCATTCAAACGTGCATACCTAGACTAAAACACGTAAAATGCATGTGCATGCGTCACCGTTTTCACAGATTCACGTTTTTGAAGTTAACACAGAGATGATAATGGTATCGCTTTCAAAACCCATTTTCAAAAAACCTATTTCAAAGTTTACGTTCTCGAGCCACCAAAACACTTTGTCATGTATGAACTGTTGAAAACGGTGTTGTAAAAGCGGCCTCTAAGTTAATAAATAATATTTTTTACAATGGAGATGAATGAATCAAAAACTTCTCTGTAAAGCTGCTTTGAAACAATCTGTATTGTAAAAAGCGCTATATAAATAAATAAAGGTGACTTGACCTATTATTCTTTGAATTTTATTTACTGTTGACTGCAGTAACAAACAAAACGGGAACTGTCACAATAATATTTGTTTACATTTAGTGAGCAACCTTATAAAATAGAAATGAAACTGTGAATGCCAAAGGGCCAGATTATTACCCCCAGTATAAGTAAGTTCAGGATGAGGTGCGGTTAGGGTACGGTTAGGTTTAGGCAGTCAGGTAGCGGCTTCAACGAGGGGGGTAATAATTTGTTTTGGAGCACATGGGACAGAGACTTAATGGCATCGCACACTTATAACAGTTTTGTAGTACGTAATTGACTTGACTGCTTTAAATTAACCGATTCATATATATCGCGGTTGTTTGCGTACGAAGCTTACTTGTCTTATACTCACTTTGTCACTTTATATAAAATATATAGTATGAACATAATTTATATAAAAATTCATATATAAATATGAAAAGCTCAATGGATGGTATCCCACCTGTTTATTGTGTTTTCATTCTGAGATTTAGAAAACGTTACAATTTTAAAGTATGATCAAAAAAATACATGACTTGTGAAAAATAAGTAGTCAAGTCGAGTCAAATTTATTTATACAATTGTGAGGGACCAAGCTGGCAGGCATGAGAAGTCAAAAAATAAGTTTTCAAAAAATATAAGTTTTTATTTACAAAACAAAACAAAACAAAAAACTACTTTACCCATAAATTAGTTGGGTCCATAAAAGAGGTTAACTAAAACAGAACTTAACCCAGGTAACATAACCTTAACAGAGGCTGAACAAATCAAACCTGAAGTAACTAAACAGACCCTACTAAACTAAGACATGGGGGAAACTTATAGTGGCTGATCAGGCCATTCTGACACAAAGGGGGTAGACAAACACTTAATATATGAACAAACCACAGTAACTACAGCACATGTTAAACCAATGCTACCTAACCCTTAAAGGGGCAAGCATAAATAAATTTGATGGAAAAATGATTCATTGCTATTTTTGTATGTATCTAGACTAAAATGACAGTTCATGCATTTTTTTCAAAATATGACCTTTATTCTCCAAGTTACACTCTGTATCTCCTGAGATACATTGCCCATTTAGGGTAACATTTTGCAATGTATTCTTTTTTATTATTGTTCATATGACAACTTTTAAAACATTTAATGAACAATTAATTAGCTAATTTTTTTCATGTTATCCATACAACATTAGAAAAATTGGAAAAAACTGAACTTTTTCTCCCAAGATGCATTGCCTATGTAGGATATACATTTAACATTTGAAAAGTTTTTAAACAGTTCATGTGCCGATTTTTAAAACACCTTTTTCCTGTTTCCTGTTAAAAACCCTTCTATGGGCAATGTATCCCCCAGGATACAGGCATTCAATCCCTGATAATCAAAGTTGTGAGAACATTATTTTGAAAATATCAACAAGAACATGTAAAACTATCCTTAAAAAACTATTTTCTAAAAAAACAACAACTCTAAAATATCAAAATCGTGAAAAATATAAAAACACTATAGCTCATGGCCAGTGTCTTTGTCCACGTATGCTGCCATTTTGTATTTTGATACAAATGTTTGGAATGTTAGCATAAAGTCACATGACCTGATTACATGACCCTTCACCCCATCAGTGTTTCTCATCAACTGTAACCACATAATCCCCCACAGCCCCTCCCCCTACAGCCTGTTAAATGACTGTATCCCCCAAGATACAGAAACTCTTTATAAACTAAAGGTAAATCAATTAAATTATCATAACAACAAAGTATAACTAGCAAAAAAAAGAACACAACTCAAAAATGGGATTTGGGAAAACATGGCACAGTCCAATTATCCATTGCCCTACTTCCTAGGGCTTTTTTGCCTTCAGCCAGCCAAAAAAAAAAAAAAACCCAGCAGCAACTCCCCTGGAACTGGTAACTCAAAAAGAAAGGTATTAATTTCACAGAACGTAACTTAAACAAAGACAATGAAGCTGAAATTAGCTATAATTTCATAAAAAAAATGAGCTAAAGTTAACTAAATGTGGGCACCCAAATAGAGTTCAAACTAAGTCAAATAACCAATAAAACTGTTTTTAAAACTAAAGTGTGTGTCCAGTTATTTATTTTGTATAATATGTAATGTGTTCAAAACACACGAAAGAGTTCCCACCGTGAGTTATTGTTGTTCCCATGTGTGGCTGCTAGTGCGGCCCTCACAACAATACAGATTATTTCAAAGCAGCTTCACAGAAATCAACAGGAAAATAACTGTAGCAAAATTCAGCAATAATTAAATGACTTTTTTTCAGCTCAGTTTAGTTCAGTAAGTCAATGTTTCAAAGTTCATCAGTAATGAATCAAATTCAACTCCGCTATAAAGCAGCTCTACAGAAGACAATAGCACTATTATCCTGCTCTGGTCCGTTGAATGTTGATTCAATTCAGTTCAAAGACAATGGTGCTGTAGCAATTTCTTTTAGTTACAAAATCAATTTGATTTGCCTGCAAAGCAGAAGACAATTGATTCATTATTGATTCAATCCAGTTCAAATACCGTCTGTGTTCCAAAGGTCATCAATTATGAAACAAAGAAGTCAATTAATCAATTATGAAAGAAAGATCGTGGTTTCTGACGGTCAGTTATGACATTTGCTGCTGACAGGGTGATATGAGAAACAGCTCCGGCTGTGCTCTGCAGAGATTTTTCATATGTTCATACTTTCATACCATATACAGTATTTGTTGTTTTGGATGCCAGTAGTGATTATACACGGTTTAATGCTGTACACTTAAGTGCATATCATTTAATGTTCATTTATAGGTTGTCCGTCTAGCAGTCGAGTGTATTTGAAATGACTCAATCCCAGTAACTGATGTGTGAATATTATTTTCATTTATTTGTTCTAAAGACCACGACTATACAACTTTCCATAACTTTCCTTAATCATTCAAAGTAGTTTTGTCTCAAGATGCACACGAGTAATGTTTTTTTTTTTCTAAGGCTCGTTTATAAAAGCTACTACTGGCCTAATTAAACTAAGCCTTAATCCTGGCTTAATCTAAGCCCTATCTGTGAAACCAGGCCTATGGAAGTCAACAGGCCCCATCAACTAATTAACTCATTTTAATACATTTCTAAGCACTAAAGCTTAAATAATTTATTATGGTCATACATTTATTATGATAAAAACTGTTCTTAAATAACATTTTAGCATTCAGTCCCTGTGGTGCAAAGGCTGTTTACAGAGATAAAAAAAAATGATTCCCCCAACTGTGAATGATAAAAATGTGTTTTCCAGAATAAAATAAAAAGTGCAACACTTAGGATCATTATTATTCAGACGGACAAAACCTAAATTATACCTGTGAAAATTAAGACTAAAAGAATAGTGTCGCTGGTTACTGTTCATATCATTACATTAGAAATGATCCCACCCAAACACTACCTGGAAATCATTGTCCCTATAAGAGAATATATTCTGCAAAAAGGCTTTAAACAAGCGGTATGTAGACGGGATAAAGATGTACCAGACATCAACAGTTCTATGTTATAATGATGTGTATGGGAGTGTGGCACAATACATGGTATTACACAATAGAAGAATCTGTAGGCATGCCTGATCTTTGTCAATGACCAGTAACCCAGCAACAGTCACCCTGTTGCTTTTTAGCCAAAATTCAAAGCCATGCTGCAAATCTAGCAATGCTCACAAACCATAAAACACCATGTCTACAGTAGTGTTTGTTGGAGGGAGCATCATGCTGTGGACGGCTTTTCCTCAGGGACTCAACATTGTGTTAAAACAGAAGGAAGAAAATCTGGTGCCATTAGTTCACCCACAGTGGCGGAGCCAGAGGGCTAGTTGGGGTGGCGATTGCCACCCCAGCCGAAGTCCTTGCCACCCCTGTTGCCACCCCGCTGAAAACATTACACTGTTTGATTTTTACGAACATTACCCAAATCTCCCAGCGGACGTGAATGTGGAGCGGTCGTGCATCCTCTCAGCGGACGTCCTTACACAGCACCTGCTGTTGCTGCTACACTTTTCATTGGTTAAGCTGACACGCAGCTCCTCCTTCGTACTCCAAACCAACGGCTCCAAAACATAACGTGGCAGTACACACCAATTTTTACCAATTTTATTGGTATTAAATTAAACAAAGTACTGTTTTAATGGGAAGTAAGGGAGACGTTGCACTGTAGCGCTTAGCATTAATACTTACCGTAAAACTTCAAATAATAGCCCAGGCTTTTATTTTCCCAAATCGTCGAACTGCACCGGCTTGTATTTGAGACATGCGTCTATATGAGACAGGCCTGTATAATTTAGTGTTGAGATGTTGTTCCTAGAGTCTCTGTCTAAAAATCTCCAAATGCTTCACGTGAAACTGCGGTCTTCCGACCTTTTACTATCGTGTCCATTGATTTTGATTAATATGCGCGAGGGGGATAGAGCATGACAGCTTCTATCACAAAAAGATGTGAGTGCGCGCGCGCGGCCGGTCCTCTCTGTCTCTCTCTCTCTCGGCAGTCATTCCATTCTACATCACTCACCGATCAATAAAGGCTTTGGCGGGACACAAATTTGCTTGGGCGGCGCCAAAAAGCGGACGATCTGACGGGTTTTAGAAGATTAAATACAACCCTAAACTAAAAAAACAGACCCGGCCTTTATTTGAGACCGGCCTTTATTTACCCAAACCTGCCTCCACACCAGACGTGTAAAAGACACAGGCGTCTATTCGGGACTCGGCTATTATTTGAAGTTTTAGTTAGCAAATGTTCAGCAACAATCACAGACATTAGGTAGGCTTATTCATATTGGCACGATAATTATTTTTTAGTGTAGTTGAACACTTTGTATATTGACCCCCCAAAATAATACCTGGCCACCCCTTTGCCACCCCTGTTTTAAAAGTCTAGCTCCGCCACTGTTCACCCAATATGAAAATTCTATCATCATTTACTCATTCCAAACCTAAAAAAGTGAATGATTTTAATATTCTCTTAATCAATTTTGGCTATCCATTGAATCTTCTAAAAGACATTGTAAACATACAGTACTTCCTGAAGAACAAGTCACACCATGGACAAAGTTTGAGAGAAAAGAAAAAAAATGCCATTGTCTTAAATATGCATGTGTTGAGGTGCATGATGGAGATAAACAATTGAGATACTTTTAATCAATACAAGGGAACAAACATGCTAACAACATTTAACTCAAAGACGAGAACTGACAAGGGACTGAACTGAACAGGGGTGCGTTTCCCGTACAACAAGCCTCGCTGCTTAACTACCGTAGTACGATGCACCGTTGAAGAAATCAACTAGCTAGTCACGACTGTTTCCCATAGCCGTATTGTCGCAAATTGGTTGTTCAACCACGATGGTTAATGATGTCACGAACTCGGTGGAGTAATAACTTCTTTTAATGAATCTGTTGAGATCGAATTATTGCTAGATGTTTTGCTATAAATTACGGACATGACATCTGAGGACTATTTCTAATTTTTCTCAGTTATTTTGCTCTTTCCAGATTCAATCATAGGCTCGTTCTTACGGGTCGCACATGCGCACTCTTCAAAAACGGTGCTTTAAATCTCTTGACAAACTAAAAGACGTAAATTACATTTGCATGTGTAGCGGGGCACGTTATGAGAGGCGATACCATGTAACCTCTACTCTATATAGCTGACTACGCTGTTATCGAAGGAGGGCCTGAGACGTGGATACCAAAGGTACAAAAGTTTTATTTCAATCATCAAGCAGTAATCTTAAAAACATTAGAAGACTGAAGGACCCGGTTAAGACATACAAACATTAAAGACACCAAACATGAAAAGGAGGCCGAGGCTTACCAATGGCAGGGAAAACTAGTTTAATGAGCACAAGGCTCCTATACCACCCTGTGCACAGGTCTCACCATAACACACACACACCAACAAGGTCAAGCATGACCATGACAGAATCCCACTACCACACGAGTAACAAAAACACAATTAACAATATGATCTCCAAAATAATCTAATCAAATAACAGTTTAAACTTAAATAAAAGTTACAAAAGAAAGAAAACAAATGTGAAACAGTTACTTAACTAGAGGGTCATGCATCACACCACGCTGAGGTTCGGAATTGGGCACCGAAACTGGGTGGATATTCAGTCCACTTTCACACTTCACCAGCAACCCAGCGATCACATAAACAATGCTGGAAAGCAGGTGTCACGATACACTCAAACCGAGCGCACACGCGCTGACGAGCGAGTTTACACAGGAGAAACCAGGGTAGACAAACAAGCAAAAGAGATAAAGCAATAACACTGAAGAACAAATAAAGTAAAATGTACAAAACGCAAAGAGAGCAAAACACAAACACATTAACCCGAGCGCACACACGCTCACGAGAGAGTTGCCCAGGAGAAACCAGGGTCGACAAAGCAGCAGCTTCAAATAGTGTTGCCTTATCTGAATATGCAAAAAAACATAAACATCAACAAAAACACAATGAAACAAGACAGAGCCCTGGCATGCATCGGTGTTTAAATCACATTTAATTATTTTGTTCAAAAATTTTCAAAAACTACAATAATCCATATGAATCGAGCAGTTTAATCCGAATCTTCTGAAGAGATGAGGTAATTTGTTACTATATGATCAGATTTAATTTAGCTATTGTTTTCATATTGGCCAAAACATTTATCAATGCACATGCATACACAGCATATCAAATATGATAAACGAAAGAAGCTTTACCGTGCTTTCTGCACGTGGGTTGAGCTGCCGTTTACCATGTTTTATTACGAACACGTATCCTTAATAGCGTGGGAACAATTTCAGTGATTTGATTAAATAAAACTTGTAAATTGAGCCAATGCCACATGCTGGGACTGCACAAGGTCCTATATTGAGAGACAAACTAAAACCATGACATAAAGCTGACTGAATGTTAAATGCTCCCAAGTGGTGCTTTTGCTTTAAGACTAACTGCCAAAGTAAAGATTAATGTTATACCTCACTGGACCCTAGTGGATATTTAGCATGCACAATGTTCTTCTATTCTTGCCAGGGCAGTTTTTTAAACATTTAGGATATAGTGCTTCAATCGTACAGTGGTACTTGTTCTGTTCTCAGACTTTAAAGTAGATGACATCCATCAATTTAGATAAGCTTTCCTCAGAGTTGCAAAGGAAAGCTCAAACCTCCTGCTGTACAACTGACAGAGTATGAGGCCTCATTTCAAATAATGCAATATTAGAGTTGCTATGTTGATGTCCGTGTCAGTCTATTCAAATAAAACATGGTAAATACAACAGTGTAATTACAGTCCGCTAAAATATGCATCAAACTGAATGTTCCCTTTACTAAAACATATATTTGCTAAGAATAACTATGTCAGAAGAAACTGAACTTGAAAAAAACTGGAAAAAAATGTAAGATATTTCTGCACTCCTTAGCTTCAGCTGTCAACAGAAGAAACTTCTCGGATGAGTGGATGAGGACTGGATGTTTTAGCAGGCACGGAGTACTTGAGCAAACTTAATGATTAAAATGTTCTTAGACACAGAATATGTAACTGCTCCATCATCTTGGCATAACATGATTTATAAACAAAGTGACTTCCAAAAGAAGAACAGAAGCAATTTGTTAATGTTCTAAGTGTTAACAATATTCGTGATTATGCAATGCCAGATTTATTAGACAACTACATTAGGAAGCAAAAGGAGAAATGCAGAGAATAAATAGAAGTGTTGTGTGTGTAGTCCTGGTAAACGTACTCGGTTACTATCGTAACCTCGGTTCCCTGAGAGTTAGGGAACTAATTAAATGATAAATGATAAATTGTAATTAATTTAGAAATGATAAATTGATCATTAATAAAGTATGAAAATACAATTATTAAACACATTATAGATTTGCTTATACATCAAGAATAAAGCATTTATAGCTGTATTTATAAACTGCTTATCAATGTCTATGAATGCTTTATAAATTATTGACTAATGCTTAACTAATGATTCATAGCATGCATAGCATTATAATGTGTTACAGAATATTTTAGTCATTAATAAATTGTGACTATAAATAAACTGTAATGTTACAGTATCACTTGACGTAAGCGTTGTATCTCATAACGTGACTTGTTTTCACAATTACATATCGTACAATGTGAGTTTATTTCTTATTTTAAGTTTACAGTTCCCAACTCCAAGATTCTTGATCAAGACACTGAATCCACAAATCTATTTAAGATTTCCAGACCGTTTCCTACCAGTAAGATTTTGGTGTGTTTTTTTTTTTCCCTTTGGACTTCCAATTATAGTAGTATATTTTGGTTCATGCTGTATTTATGGTGAGCGATAGCCTGGTACCTATACACAAATCAACTCTATTTTCTGTTGGCCTTTACGTGTCACCCTTGTGATTCATTCTTGTCTCTATTTACATTTCTATTTAAGTGGTTTGATTTATGTCTATACCATCTGGTGCTCAGTTATGATAATGGCCTAGTTTTCCCCAACCTCCATGTTTGTCTTGGAGTTCAGCACAAAACTTTCCTCCACTGCTGGATTCATTTACAATCTGAATTGAGCTTTGCACTAGAGACTCATTTGCCTCAGTGAGTCAAAACTTGGAAATTGATTCTGATGCAGTTCAGTGCCTCAGCATGGTGATGTGAGATTTCAGTAAATTACATTTTAAAGTGGTTTATCCCCTCTGAGCTCCTTTAATGAAACTGTTTCCTTCTAGTCACAGGGTGTAATTTATTGTGCAAACATAATTGTTTCCGTAAAGTCCAACAAAAAATAAAATCATTCCTTATTTCAATAAAACCTATTTGGTCAACTGATCAGTAGTCTATGCAAGTGGTTTTCACATTTTTTATACCAAGAACCCCCTAATATGATGATTGCAACCCCAGGGACCCTCTTCCTAAAAGACCCATTTAAACCGTGTAAGAAAAATATTAAGGGAGATAAAGAATAAAAAACAATGAACTTTTATGTTGTCATTGTCCTTTTGGGTTTTAAATAATGGTGCAAATATCAGTAAATTGACTAGCTTAAACCTTAGTAAATCACCTTGCATGATTCATTTAAATACTCTCTTCCCATAAATATTGAAGGGGTCTAAAGGGGAAACTGCATATGCAATAAGGTCAGCCGCAAAAATAACCATGTCCACGGTTAATTTTCCACTATGTGCCTTTATTAAATCCTGACAGTAGTTTTTTAATGCCAAAAGAGGGTTTGCGCTGGCTCAATCTGTTGGTAAATCTGGCCCATAAACTTCTTACAATCCCCAGAAATATTTAATTTAATCATTATCTGAACATGTTCGCTTTGTCAGCCATAAAAAAAATAATTAAAAAAGATTCTTCTGTAGACACCTTGACATTGCTTTGTGGCCCCCAGTTAAAAAAAAAAAACGTTGGCCTATGCAATTGGTAAGATGCTGTAGTAAATGTAAAGCTAAAGCAAGCAAAGAAAGGTTCTAGGGTCAGGGTCAAGGTTCTACCCTGTCAGCTTTGTCTCTTGTATATTTGTCTAATGTTTCCATGTTTGTTGTATTCTTGAGCACATGGCTTTGTCTTTGTTTATGCTGGACTGTGTCCTCCCCTTATCTTGCCTCCTAGTTTCCTCTTACCACACCCAGTCGTTTAGTCCTTGGGCCATTCTCAATCTGTCTTCTTGTCTGTACTTGTGTTCTTGTGAAACGTCATCTTTTGTGGCCCAAGTACTGTCCCAATACACAAGTTTGCATTTTGGCAAGAACGGTTAAAAAATTGCGGAATTGTTTTTGACACGCCCATTTTACACGCCACCGAGGATGCATCGGTTGGTAACTTGTGTGAACTTGACGGCAGAAATATCCCAGCATTCATTTCGGCATTCGAGGAAGGAGGGGGAAGCAGAGAAAGGCAGGACAGCAGTAAGTCGTTTTTCTACAATTTCGTATGCTGTTTCATCACTAAATTCACTTCTGAGAACATTTGATGCGAGAAATCAACTGTGTAGATTTGTAGAAGTGTTTTGAAACAGTTATGACATAATGAAGCCTCGTTTACTGAAATCACGTGACTCTGGCAGTTTGATACACGCTCCAAACCACTGATTCCGAACAAAAGATTTCGTAAAAGCTACGAAGATTCATGAAGCAGTGTTTTGAAATTGCCATCACTAATTAACTCCCTTTTATTATTTAGCCTTCTTTAGTTTTCTTGTTTTATTTGAGCTATTCTAGTTTTTGTTTGGTTCAGTCTCTCAGATTTGTAGAGTTAGTTTCTGTTACTTTGTTTTTCTCTTTGATTTATTCTAAAACCTAGCTTTCTCATGTTGTGGACTTGTTTTACTTTAGTTATTTACTTTAGTGTTTTGTTAGGTTTCTTCTCTTTTATGTAAAGGTTTAGTTTTTCAGTCACTTAACTACAGTGTTTGCCCTGCCTCGTAATCTTATCTAATGTTTTAGTGGTTTTGTTCTTGTCTTGTTTCTCCACTGTTGTGTGTGTGTGTGTGTGTGTGTGTGTGTGTGTGTGTGTGTGTGTGTGTGTGTGTGTGTGTGTGTGTGTGTGTGTGTGTGTGTGTGTGTGTGTGTGTGTGTGTGTGTGTGTGTGTGTGTGTGTGTGTGTGTGTGTGTGTGTGTGTGTGTGTGTGTGTGTGTGTGTGTCTGTGTTCGAGTCCTGTCCTGCCCAGCCTGAGACTGCACTGACTGCTGGTTCTTGGGCTGCTCAATCCTGTGCCTGAGTCTTCTGTCTAGACCTCTGTTGTGGACTGTCTCTGTACTGTGCAACTCTTACACATTGCTCTATTGTTAATAAATTGCCATTCACCGCTCATCTCTGCGCTGGTGTCCTGTTATTTCCAGTGGTTCCTGACATAATTTTTTTTAAACTTGTGGCTTAACTTCTACAATCTGGCATGAGCACCACTCAGTTTATTCAGAAAATATTAAAAAAACTATTTACATATCATAGTCATAATATAAATCCAATGAGGCCCAAGCTTCAGCTTCCTCACTGACAGCATGACGTTTCCTCCTAGGATCTCTTGATACTTTAATGAATCTATCTTTCCTTCCACACGTAGGGCCGAAAAGTTCCAGTTCTCTTTCGTTGTTACTTCGAGTTACGTCGAATGATGACGAAATGGGGTTTCGCTTAGAAGCCTATCACCTTCGAGTATTACAAAACGAGCCAATGGCAAAGAAATGCCATCGATCTGCGGAATTTGCATAGCGTAACTCCGCCCCACCTCGTGGGTATATAAGGAAGTACGCTGGCAACATGCAGATATGTTTTTTCTTCGGAGCCAAGAGGTCCTCTTCACTCCTGCAACCTGAGTTCTCTCTGAGTGTCACCGAGTATTCTTCGAGACGAGCAGCTCTCCAGTCTGTGTTGGTGCAAAGGCGATTTCCCAGCGAGTTTCACATTCCTGCCTGCTGATCTGTGCAGTGGTCTGCATCCAGCATGTGTGTTTCTCCCTGGCCGAACGCTGTTTTGACGTGTTTGGGCTTCGATCACGTTCAGACAGCATTCGTGGATGCATCATGTTCTCACTCGGGAACATGATCATCGCAATGTTATGGTCGAGACTCGATGACCTCACTAGAGAGAGAGTCCCCTCATCCACACCCCGATCTTTTTCTCCACGAGAGGGAATACTTTGGTTGGTGGCCAGGGTGACCAGAGGCAGCTGGTGTGTAACAAACCCGACGAATTATCCTCGGTTCACACACCCCTCCTTCAGATTGCAACCCGTGTGGTTTCTGGATGAGTTCGCTGACCAAAAAAAAAGAAAAAAAAAGCTGTCTCATCCGGCAGATGAAATCATGTCTATCACCATATCACAAGGTGAGCTGGAGTCCTCTGGACATGAAGGTTCAGCTGTGCATTGCCGAGTCTGATCCAGAGTTGACAGCTATGCTTTCCCGGGCCACCGCGAGTTCGGGCTTGTGTCCCAAGCGCTCAAGGCTGATGATTGGTATTTCGGGCGGCGACCCCAGTTCCTTTCTACCCGGACATGCAGGAAGAGGCCATGAGTTTGTGGGAGTCTCCTTTGACTTTTCGCAACTGCTCAACTGCCTCTTCCGCCTTCTCTGCTCTCACAGAGGCCGCCGCTAAGGGTACACTGGGGTTCCCCCCGTTGAGTGTTCTGTGGCAACACGTCTGTGTCCCCACAGCGCCTCCACCTGGCGTGGCGACCCTAAAGGGTACACTGGGGTTCCCCCCGTTGAGTGTTCTGTGGCAACACGTCTGTGTCCCCACAGCGCCTCCACCTGGCGTGGTGACCCTAAGCAGCCCTCCAATCTCGGTAGGTTTTTTGTCTAGGCAAATCAAATACCTATAGAGCTGCGGGGAAGGCTGCCGCCTCACTGCATTTATGCACAAGGGCAGGGCTGATTCAGGGCTCATCTAAAAGCTGCGTGCCGCCACCGTTCTCGCTCTATGACCGATGAAGGTGACCACATGCTCCCTGGGTCAGGTGGTGTCCACATGCGTGGTCAGACATCTCTGGCCTAATCTGGTTGATATGTGCGAGGCTGAGCGAACCCGCTTCTTCAACTACCCCATATCCCAGGCTGGCCTCTTCGGCGACGCGGTCGAGGACTCTGCCCAACAGTTCTCGGCCGCCAAGAAGCAGACTGAGGCTATCAACCTTATTATGACCGCTGCCACCAGCCGCCGGCTCAGATGCCTCAGTCCGCTCGTCGCCGAACGGCAATGCCCCTGTCATGCGAGCGGAAGTCGCTACCTTACTGGCGAAAGGTGCGATCGAGATTGTCCCTCCAGCCGAAATGAAGTCCGACTTCTACAGACCCTACTTCATTGTACTGAAGTAATCCGGTGGGTTACGGCCAATACTGGATCTGCGAGTGTTGAACCGATCCCTTCACAGGCTTCCTTTCAAAATGCTCACAGCCAAAACGCATTTTCGAATGCATTCAGCCACAGGATTGGTTTGCAGCGATCGACCTGAAGGAAGTCTACTTTCATGTCTCCATTCTTCCTTGACACAGACCGTTTCTTCGGTTTGCTATTGAGGGGCGGGCATACCAGTACGCGGTTCTCCCATTCGGGTTAGCTCTGTCCCCTCGCGTCTTTACGAAGGTCGTCGAGGCAGCCCTTGTGCCACTCCGGTTACACGAGGTTTGCATCCTGAACTATCTCAACGACTGGCTTATCTTAGCTCACTCTCGAGACCAGGTTTGCGAACACAGAGACCTTCAGAGAACACAGGCTTCGGCACCTAGCTCGTCTGGGCCTTTGGCTCAACTGAGAGAAGAGCAAACTTTGCCCCGTGCAGATGATCTCTTTTCTCGGTATGGAAATCGACTCGGTCGCCATGTTCGGCAAAATATAGTAGGTAATTTGCGGGGGAATTTTGACTTTACAAATTACAGACATGGACGATTTGCACAGGATTAGGATCTCAGATAACCTCCGCAATTATAACAAATTACTAAAGGTCACCAGATAATACTAATCCCCTGCGAATAGGGCTAAAGACCCTCCCCTAATGGCCCTATAAGGTGCTATTAGGGGTTATGATGAGCCTTTCACAAAGAATGAGGAGAGACTTAAAAAAGAATGGCTTTTAGATTGTTTGGATTTATTTACAACACAACATAATCCAAAGATACAAAACAAATGACAAAAAAGAACATTAGTAAACACACTGATCTAAAAACAGAGACTTGGACAGTCACACACCTTTGTGCCATTCCTAAAACATAGTAGGCTACATACCTGTCATCTCCCAGGTGTTAGATTTTTCTCTTTACCATAATCATGTACAGAGACTCATGTGAATGTTGAAGTCAGCAGGACTCATCAGTGGCATCTGGTCCCTGGAAAAAAAAACACACACACTTGTAAACATGCTGATATCAAGATAAACTATAGGGCTGCACGATTTGGGAGTACATTTTAGATTTTTCTCGTAAAAATTATGAAATTTACTAAATACATACACACACGATATATATATCTAGGCTATTGTTATTATTTTATGTGTATATATACATAAAATAATAACAATAGCCTAGATAGCAGGCAGCCTATAAATCGTTAACAAGGAACACTTCAGTAACACTACACTAGAGAAAAATATATGGATTATCATGTTACTTCAAACGTTTCCATTCGTTCCGACCTTATGAAATGAGATTGGATTAAAAACATGAAGCCTAATGTATGGTGCGTTGTGCTTTTCAAACCCACAGCGCGACTCAAACTCACAGTGCGTGCAGAGGACATTTACTGAAGCGATCGAGCCTCCAGACTATGAAACATTCTTACCATATTATACATATTGTGATACACTCCAGTGTTCTTCCATATGCATCCCTCCGCGTCATATGTGTATTCTGTTAGACCTCCCTTCGGATGGGCATTATTTTGCATATTTCCACTTAGATATGCGGTAACACTTTATTTTGATGGTCTCTTTTGAACATTCTAGTGACTATTAGTAACTTTGCAACTACATGTCAACTAACTCTCATTAGAGTATTAGTGTACTGTCTGCTTAATATCTGATAACTCTTTATTGTGATGGTCCTCAGACAGTCAACTGACTACAAGTAACTATGCAACTACATGTCAACTTATTCTAACCCTAACCCTACCAATACAGTCTACTAATACTGTACTAACACTCTAATGAGAGTTAGTAGACATGTAGGTGCAACGTTACTTATAGTCAACAGAATGTGTTAAAGGGACCACCCAAATGAAGTGAAACCAGAAATGCTTCCCAGTGTACCTTGGTATTCCTGTGTTAAGAGTCCTTCGTCCGTCCTAGTCTCACGACAGGGAGCTCACACTTACGCAGGGCACTGGAAGACATTGCTCTACAGAACAGAATCCCAGTTGTTGCTTATTTAAATGACTTTGAGAACTTTTCTTGTGCTTTTGGGTCAGTAGTGGTGTACGTCTGGGAGTTCTGGTATGGAAACCACATGTGTGACCCTAAACCTTTGCATACAGGCAAAAATGAGCTGCCTTGTATCCAAAACTCATGGGCTTCATCACATAAAGGCCGTTACACGCAGTCCTGACAGACAAAGCTGTCCCACTTCGCCATGATCTTTTGATTTCCTTATATTTCCTGATTTAGTAATAGGCATATTATTCGTGAAAATCGTAAGCAGTAAACTGGCGAATTTTGTCATTCTCTGCATTTTAAAAATATTTTGGAAATTGGGATGCAAAAGATATAATATAATTTGTGATATATGCAAAATAATGTATGGAAACGACTTGAGAGCAGATTTTTTTAACGAAACATCAAAACTTATGCGAAAATGAGGGTTTTTTTTATGCGGCTTTGTGAACAGATATTATTTATAATCTGTTGCTCCATTGACCCTCAAAAAAGAATGAAGCTTAAGCCCTATTTGGACGGCATAGGATAAATGGAGTAATGTAATTTTACCACAGAACGTCTGTAATATTAATGGCCAATTCGATATCTCGGTAAAACTAGCAGAAGTGGGAGGGGTAACTCGATTTGTGCATCACCGTCAACCTCCTGTTGCCATGTGTGCATTATGTTGCTTCATATCACGTGCGCAAACACATATAACCTATATTTATATATATATAAAACAGTTGTCTCGTTGAACGATGTATTAATTAATTTCAGATTGGATTGTGTTGGTAATAGGCACTTATCTAACGCTAAACGATGTTTCATGCCTCTAACAAGCACTTTCGATCTTCTTTTTGATCTTAATGGTGTGTGTAAAACACTTGTATTGAGTTTTGCCACAGACTTGTCCCTGTGTCTAGAACGCAACTTTATGCTTTTTCAAGCATCTCCATTCTTGAAAAACCACGGAAAACTACTTTTAAACACGAAATGACGAAATATTTATGTACATATTTTACAGCGGGTCTATTTGCAAGGGATTAGTATTACCTGAGGTAATTTTTCCAGACCTTTTTACTGAAGGTAAAAGTCGCCGTAATCTTTACTGAAATGTCAGTAATGATAACTGAGATGGCACATTCAGACGGGACTAAAATCACAGAGAAGCTCTGATAATTATTACTTTACCCCACCTCTCCATGTTAAACTAGTCCCGTCCGAATAGGGCTTTAGATGACCATTAACAATATATCCAGTTCATTGAAATGGGAGGCCGGTAGTGTCCAGGTCATGGGCCCCAGCTCTCAGATTAATTTCAGAGACACTGCTGTAATTGCAAAGAGGTTGCTCAATACCCATAAGTCACACTAATGAGAGGTATTACCATAATGAAAACAAAAGACCGAGTGAAGTCTGAGGGACAGAAATGAGGCAGGAAACTGTGATACGCCATATGCATCATATCACCATCTGTAAACAAACCCATATTCAGCTCTCAGAATAATACAGAGCAGGGGCAGCTGGCACTACAGCTTTTTGCGTTCATTTAGAGGGACAATGACATTTACAGCTTTCCTAAACCAAATTTTGGCATTGTTAGCTGGAGTACATGCACTATAGTATTGCCAATTTTATTTCTTCACAGTGGCCAAAATCTATTGATTCCTTTAATCAAATATTCTCTAAATCATTCACTGATTAATTTGATAGGATGAATCATCACACCAGTATGCTTTATTATGTTCACCAAAAAGATTCATTTAGATTTTGAAAAGGTAGGCTGGAACAAGTTTGACTGCATCCGAAATCACATACTTTGAGTACAGACAAAAATAAATAAATAATAATAATTGGTGTATGATTTACTTTTAACAATTTTCACTTAGAAATTGAAAGTAACACATTGAATTAAACATGACATTAAGTATAAAGACTGATAGTATTGTAAGACTTACAAATAAAATTTTCTTGTAAGACATACTCCAATATTTTTGTTTTATTTGGTTACACTATATTTTAACTTGACATTATTATTAGGGTAATTACACAAATAAGTAATAAGTAATATTAAGTATCTACAGTTGTAATCAAAATTATACAACCCCCATTGCAAATCAGTTTTATTTATTACTAAATGTACAGACCTTCAGCTGTTTGCAATGAACAAATCAAACTAAAGGAATTGAAATAGCTCAACACAACATGTTCTTCAAGTGGCTTCCCCAAATTCAACAGAAAATGCAACTTTTAATGACTTCTGCAGTCTCAAAATTATTCAACCACATCATGGCAAGCATCTTTATTACTTATTACAACATCTTTATGCTGTAATGACCTGTTGCAAACGAGATGTATAACGAGACACTAGCTTCAGGCAGCGTTTCTGAGGAATCTTAGCACATTCCTCATGAGCAATGGCCTCCAGTTCAGTAATATTCTTGGGTTTGTGAGCTGCAACCGCCTTCTTCAAATCCCACCAGAAATTTTCTAAGGGTTCAAGTCCAGGTGACTGTGAGGGCCACTGTAGACTCTTCCAGGACTTCTTCTGAAACCAAGCAGTGGTGGAATTTGAGGTATGCTTGGGATCATTTTCCTGTTGGAAGGTCCAATGACGGCCAAGTTTCAGGTTCCTCACTAGAACTTCCTGACACTTTAATGAATCCATCTTTCCTTCCACACGCTGCAGTTTTCCAGTGTCAGAGGATAGCAGCCCCAGAGCATCACTGAGCCCCAGCATGCTGAACTGTAGGCAGAGTGTTCATTTTCAGCATATGCTTCATTCTACTTACAGACATACCGCTGATCCATAGGGCCGAAAGGTTCCAGTTTAGTTTCATTGCTCTTCAGAACAGAATCCCAAAACAGTTGTGGCTTATTTAAATGACTTTGAGCACTTTTCTTGTGCTTTTGGGTCATTAGTGGTGTACGTCTGGGAGTTCTGGCATGGAAACGACATGTGTGACCCTAAACCTTTGCATACAGGCAAAAATGAGCTGCCTTGTATCCTGAACTCATGGGCTTCATCACATAAAGGCCGTTACACGCAGTCCTGACAGATAAATCTGTCCCACTTCGCCGTGATTTTCTGATATCCTAATATTTCCTAATTTAGTAAATGGCATATTATTTGTGAAAATAAGCAGTAAACTGGCGAATTTCTGTGCATTTTAAAAATATTTTGGAAATTGGGACGCAAAAGACACAATATTTATTTGCAATATACATAAAATTATGTATGGCAACGACTTGAGAGCATATTTTTTTAACGATACAGCAACACTTATACGAAAATGCGTTTTTTATTTTAGGGATGACGCCATTACACACACCAAGGCCAATTGGATGGAAACAGGCAGGAGACCGTCAATAACATGGATCTCCATGCCAGTTTGTGGCCTTAACTATTATCAAGATGTACTGTATGGTCATTTGTAACAGATCCCAGTTTGTCTACTCTAGTTCATTCACAAACAAGATTTAAGCCTCATTCTGTAACAGAACACCAGACTCAGAGACAGGAAATTAGTTTGAACCGAACAGGTATTTATTGACAGATATTTAATGCAAAGTAGAGCAGATGAGCATGGAGATATCGTAGAGTTGCTGAGCAGATGAATACAGTTGTGCTCAAAAGTTCTTATACCCCTTTTAGAAACTGTGAAAATGTAAATAATTCCTATCATACTTTTTGGCTGTTAATTTTTTAGTACCGGCCTGAAGATAAAAAAAGCTGAATTTATAAAAATGACCCCATTCAAAAGTTTACACACCCTTGATTCTTAATACTGTCTGTCATTATGATCCACAACTGTTTTTTTCTTCTTCTGTTTTTCCCTTGTTTGTTCTGAGCAGTTAAACTGGCCAATGTTCTTCAAAACAAACCCTTCAGGTCCTGCAAGTTCTTCAATTTTCCAGCATCTTTTGCATATTTGAACCCTTTCCAGTAGTGACTGTATGATATCGAGATCCAACACTGAGGACAACTGAGGGACTCAAACACAACTAATAAAAAGGTTAAAACATTCACTGATGCTGATGCAAAAACTTTTTGAGTTTCAAGATCAAGGTAAATTGTCCTCCATTTGTCTGCCAGGAAACATGCAAGTATCTTCTGTTGCCTCCGAAGGGCAGTACTAAACAAAAATAAGAAGAATTTGGCCATCTTCATCCTGTTAAAAATTCCAAACAGTAGCTTACAGGAGATCACTGGGAGATACACAAGGAGATAGCTGGACATTCACAAGGACACTTCAGGGGTAAGTTAAGTGAGGTGTGTGCTCTTATCCTGGTAGAACGGAGTAATGGGTAAAAGGTTTGGGTCATGGCCAAGTTAGTGCAGGTGAGGGACAGGAGGGATGCTGGGAAATGTAGTTTCTGGACTGTTGAAGATGGGCAGATGAAGAGTATACGTGACATTCATTTAGGGATGTATTTGTTCAGTAGGTCCAAAGAAATAATTGCTCCCCTCACAGCTGGCTATTTATTCATGCTTTAGTCTATTTATGCTTATGAGTCGATGAGAATGTTTCATTCACTTTAAAAACGTTTCGTTCAAAAACACTAATTTGTTTACCTCAGAGAAGCCATCGATGTCCTTCATCAGATTAGGGATGGAGGAACAAGAGCGTAACTGAGAGGGAATGAGTAATGTCAGTTCTTCTTGACAGAGAGGCAATTTGAGTCAGGCTGTGTCACGAGTGCTGACATAATGGAAATCTGCAGCCGATGGGCAACAGGAAGTTCATTTTATATAATGAAGACAACCAGAAAGATGATAGTGTTCAGGAAGAGGTCTATTCTTGTGATTTTTGAGTTCTTCTTTGGAATGTCTATAGCAGGAACCACACATTGTAAGAGCCAAAAGCTTTCCACAAAAAAATCTAATTTCCAAACAAAGTATGCAGATAATTTCCCTTCATAAATCCAGGTCAAGCTGACGCACGGCTATGCTGTCACTGTCCTTCATATTTGATAAGCTCAAACTCTAGCTCCAGGCTTTACACTTTATTTGTAGACAGGATGATCAAAATATAGGCTACAGGGTTAGGGTTTAATACTAACTTTTTTGTTGTCATTGTACTAACGACACAATAAATTATCAATATATTTTCAGGAAAATATTTACTTTTCATTAAGTTGACAAGACCAGTTTTTAGAGCTGCTCTGAAGACATATGAACATAACCCATGGTATGAGTCATTTTATATTATGTTAACAATATAAATCACCTATAGTTATTTTTGCTGAAAATTCAATGAATAAATGTATTATGCATGCATACATATAAACATAATGTCTGCAATCGCACCGCTTTGGTGGTACTTTGATTTCATACACCGGTCAGTCTGCGCTGCGGCGCTTCAAGTCAAACACACCTATTCTTTTGGCAGTGAAATTTTTGGGTGGGTTTTGGAGAGCTTTTGGGATGAAAATCGTCGAAAAGTGTTGTGGAACTCGCAGCTTTCTATGATGCGTTGACGTAATTTCCACTGAAACAGGAAGCTGAGGCGGGACATATTGAATGGCTCCTCCCCCTTTTGAAATAGCCAATAGGGTTTAGTTTACCTCACAGACTGCAAGTTGTACTTGACAGCACCATTGATGCGAATCCGAGCTCTGATGATACGTTGGATTCAATAGTAGAGGTGTGAATAAATTCTAGCCATTTCAGTCTTAGCCAACATACAGTTGGAAACCAGAATAAAACTCGAGCGTTTGAGCAACCGAACACATATCTCCAACCCATATTGCTCTGTGACGTGTCAACAGTCACTTTGGCCAGGTGGTATTTATAGCATAGGGTGGAGCTTTAGATTCTAGAGAGCATTTGATTGGACAGAAGATGTGACAAGAAGCTGAAGTCCACGGTGATCTCATAAAAATCTGTGATCCATTTTAGCAGAAGTGAGAGACTGTAGGGGAGTGCGGGGCACAACCTAACGCGGGGTTAAATGTAACACGGACCTTTTACATAGTTAGTCAGGGTCAAGCAGATTGTGTTTCCGCTCTGTTTCTCTCGCTGCCAGAAGACGCTCTCCCGCGGATTTGTGGAAAGTTTTGATAAGATTTCGTGAAGATTCTGGATAAAGAGTGGTTTGACACCATGCAGGTACATTTTTTTCATATTTTTATTATAAAACATAGCACCATTTTGAAACATATCAGCAAATCCTAGCAACTGTTAATTTGTTTACTTTGCATTGATCACTTGTTTATTTATTAAAAATAAAGCCCGTTTTTCATGCAATAAACCCTTTAAAACTATCTATACAGATGTACAAACAATATCAAACTATACAGATAAAATAGTACTGAATGATCAGCCCGCCGATCTCACGGCAATTCGTACGAATTTTACGAGGTGGCTAATTCGTAACAATTCATACGACCTCACTCGTACGAATTTGTACGATTTTTGCTAAATCGTACATATTTTACGAGTTGCCAAATTTGTATGAATTCATACGAATGACCTACCCCTGACCCCGCCCCTAAACCTACCCATCACGTGGGTTTAGACAAATCGTACGAATCCGTACGAATTGGTCATGACATAGCGTTGGAATGTAACACACAAGTGTTACAACTAACCCCTCTTGTTGTAACATTTGCACTTCTGTCACTTTCAGTGCAACTGTAAGGAAATGGTTGGTCCTAGAAAAACACTTTAAGTGTTCATTTGTAGCAGAGATGTGTATGTTGCTTGTGTAAAAAAAAGAAAAGATTAATCTAACTTAATTATAAAATGTGTTAGGTTGTGCCCCGCTCTCCCCTATCTATTAAAAGGCAAATTTTGTCATTGGTTTGGAACACACCAGCTTATTCATAACCTTAAGGCTAACAAACTTAAATTTTGATTTCAGAGGGCCTTTAACCAGACGCAAATACTGCCTTACTTTCTGCAAACTTTTAGTCACAATGGTGACGACTTGAATTGTTCCTGGGTGCAAGTGGGAGTGAGTTACTTTGGGTTTCCAGAAAAGGATTAAGGCTGCAAAGAAATGAAAGTATGGAGAGAACGCCATAACAAAATCTGAATAATGTTTGTAGTCAATATTTCAAACTGTATGACCATGAAAACAGTTTTTAAGGCAATACAAAGGGGAAAAACAGAAAGAAATTGCCATTCCATCAGTTCCGTCAGTTTTGGTTGTCTATCAATTCTCAGAACGGGTATTTTTCATGGCCACAGAAAAAGTATTACAAGATCAGGAATCATTTAAGTGACATTAATCTGCAGGCAGAATCAGAACCAGGGAACTCATATGTATTGCAAACCAAGTTTTATTAACTAAATCACGAACACAGATCTAATCTAAACAAACACATACACACAAATCACACATACATAGGAAATGGAAAGGTAAATGTGATGTAATTGGAAAACGTCTCTTTTCCCAGGGGTCGGTGAGCCAATGGTAACTTTCAGAGGGAAAGTTTGAACTCTTTGTCCTCGAGCATGGTAATTTGCATATGTAACTAGACTGGGTGTTGATACAGAAACTATTAAAGATTCTTGTAATACTAATATGTTGCATAGGAGTCAACATATAATATACACAATCATGTGGGTCATCAAAATACAAATTCGTAGAGACCAAGAATGCATGGTATGCGATCTTGATTTATCAAGTAGGCCTAATAATAACACGTCCATTCCAGAATTGATGCATAGGCAAAAGTACTTTAAAATAATGTATGATCACATAGGGAAATGGGATACATGATTGTATACATGTCAAGTGATTATACAACTGAGTACAAAAATGGGTACATAATCTAATAATTTTATATTAAAGCGTGCATAAAACAGTATATGGTACACAGGCACTATAAAAGACTGTAATAATCATACATACAATGTTCTGGAAACATGCCTGTTCCTTCATAGAGTGTTTTCTATGTTGTGGTTTTGTGTGTTTTAAAGATTATTTGTTAAATATAACAAATATTTGTGTCAGTTTTTTTCTCAGTAATTACACCCTCTGCCGTTCCGACTATCCGTGGGAGTATAATCTGTAGTTTTCACAAAAGCCCTGGAGCTGTCAAAAGTCTGCCGTGGACATTTGCTGTCTAATAAATTCAAATTTCTCAGTCCAGATAACATGGAGAAAGAGTAAAAATGGTTCTTTTACATATATTACCAACATTATAACAGTACTAACAGGGTTGACTAAGTTATAGCTAATAATCATTGATCATATGTGAAACCTTCTCTCTTTTAAGTTTTTTTTGTTCACTGAAATCAAATATTTGAGGGCATTAGAACAGTGTTTCCCAGGTTTTATGTATCTCTTTGGAGCTCGTGCATAAATGACACATTTGGCTGTGACCTGAAGTAATTATGTTGTTTACTTTGTGTTTTACGAAAATACATGTACTCTTTAAAGTTGCTGTATGTACGTTTTTGACTGTAGCCTACTAAAGCATAAAAATACCGTAATATGTACCGTATGAAGATATTTAGGAAACATGCTCACATAGGCCTACTCGTTTCTCTGAAAAACACTTCTACAGCCAGTTATTTTACTTTGAAATGTGCGTTCCGTTTCGGAATGTCTGTTTTTGTTTTGGTCTGTGTGATACCGAGCAATGCCAATTCACCCAATAGTATTTCGCCACCACAGGTTGCCAGCTGGCGAAAAATACAGCATATTGCAGCCTTGGAAACCAGCGAACAAACTGGGTCAGAGATCGCAGATTCTACCCGATCTAAAAAGCCTCCAGACCCATCTAAAAATCTCTATGAACGGGAGCATATTAAAACGTGGTATCAACTCATAAATCAACTTATACAGTGTGCAAGTCTCCTCGCATTCCATTGTCAATTGCGTTCGTTCCTCCTGTCCTCAATCTTGCAACCCGCGTGAGCGTCGAGTCTGAGCAGGAGGGGCGAGGGAACAACTCTCTTCATTATTTGGAATCTGCAGTACCCATTTCAACCGCTAGCTGTCAATCTCACATATTGACACCTTTAAGTATGATGAAACAGATCTGGCTTGCTGCTAAGACAAAGAGCTGTTGAGGGCAATTGATGATTGAAAAGTGTCCTCTCGCCTCTCCTTTAATAAGACTCCTGAGATTGCTTGTCTTTCTCAAGTTTTGAGGGCAAATGGGAGAAACTTCATATGAATAAAGATCACCATCTTGCTTAGTGGATTTAGTTCTCTGAATATTGTTGCTGGCCTCCTTATTCAAGTTTTGAATGTTGTTGGTTTAAGTTTAATGTCAATAGTGATCTGCAGTTTATTAAATGTTATTGCATTCTGTTTTAAGCACGCCCAATCTGGATCCAGCAGTAATCATTCATTATCGTCTGATTTTATATATAGGCTATATAAAAAAATCTAAATTTTTTTCTTCATAAAAAAATCCTATTACGGATAAACTTCATATGAATAAAGACCCTAACTGTGAATTTATTTAACTGAACAGAACATTTATCAAAAGTGATTCACAGTTGCACAGTATTGTCCACGTTATTTATGAACTATGCTGCTATTCTTTTACAAGCTTCTAAAGGAAAGTAGCTACAGTGAATGTGCTTAAGGGGAAATATATTTTTTAAAATATATAAATAATTATATCTGTTTATGTCATTTATCATTTAATAATAATAATTTTCCTGGCACATAAACAATGAGGGGTTTTGAATGCATAGGGTGAAAATTTAAATCAACTCCTACATCCTGTGTTGTTCAATACTTAGAGCAAGCAGTCGGGAAGTGAAGGGTTGGAGCCAGAGAGACAAGGGAACCCGGCGAGCCAGTGGGACGGTAGACCATTGGACCAGAGTGAGCGTTGAGCCAATGGGTCGGAGGGCTGAGGTGGCTTGAGGTGAAGAGATCCATGGGCCAAGGTGGAACTAATGCCTGGAAAACCCCAGGCGGTTATTGAGTTATTGTGTGCGAGAGAGATCTCAGGACTGGTGGGAGCATATTGTGTTTAAATATTGGCTTTAACGAGGAGCAGTGGGTCCGAAATTTTAGGATGAGCAAGCCAAGCCGTCCTCTCCTACGACGTTTCGTCAGGCCATCCGTCCCTTTGCAGATGCGCGTCTGGGTTTCTCTCGTCATTAAACCGCGGAGACGTAGCCTAATGCCTCAGAAATCCGATCTGCCTGTTTACATGACAGTCGCATTGGCACATTAGATTGATATCTCATTTATGTCCATTTATAAATGAGGCTTGAAACCGATCGCCAGTGTAAGCGAGGCCTAACTGCACTTTTCATGTTAACTCAAACAATGATAAAAGTGAGGAATCAGGAGTCTGACATTGCTATGTGTGTGTGTGTGTGTGTTGTTGTTATATTAGTTGTGTATTCTCTGTGTGTTGATTAAAAGTCTTTGTTATTTGTTCTTTTTGTCACACATCTCTGTTCTTAAATTTAGCTCACGCAACCCTTGACACAAGTGACAGTTTTAGATTTATTTCAAGTCATATTTGTGTTTCATTGTGTCCCTGCTGACCTTACATGTCTCCTGAGGTACGCAAAAACCCTACTCAAGAACAAGTTGAAAAGTGTTGAACGTACATCAATAACTTCCAGCTGTCTTATCAAAAGAATGGTTTTCAAGTAGTATGTTATTATGGTGTTTATGAGTCTGAGAAAAGGACAACAATCTGAGGAAATATTAAAATGCCCAAATAGAGAAAGGCTTTGCACTCTGTGCTTTACTTGTACTCTGGATGGCCTCTATAAGTGCTTCAAATGTCAGTTTCTTTGAAGATGGTATTAAAGCTCTGCACACACTTTAACTGTGTCTTTGTGAGCAGACACACAGGGGGAAATTGGAAATAAAGACAAGCTGCAGGTGTTGTATGACACCCTAAAAGACTGCATTATTAAATATCAGAAGTCTGTTAAAGCTTAAAACATTTCACGGTTCTCTTCAATTGGGACAAGTATTGCAAATTAGCTTTATTTACAAGCACTATGACACATGCATTGGATGACTGTTGTTCCAGTTTTATCTGTTTATTGTATCTATCCCATTTACACACAAAAAAACATTAACCCTCTGGGCCTTTTTGGTTGGAACTGACCGATTTTTTTGTTGTTGCTTCATCGGAATGGGATGGCACTTGGTGACTTTTGAGGCATTAGCTATGTGAGAAAAAAAAAGAAAAAAAAGGAAAAAAAAAAGGAAGTCACATGTTTCCTTCACGGTCAAAAATGACCGACATAGTAAATGAATGGGAAATACGAAAAAATATGAAAACTCAGAGAATCTTTTGGTGATAGAAACTACAAATCAGCCATGATGCAAACCTCCCCACACACACACACACACACATATGAACTTGTGTGACTAACACAAAGCACATTTTTATACAGTACAAACTATCCTCTAACCCTACCCATACTCCTAAACCTACCCATCACAGAAAACTTTCTGCATTTTACATTTTCAAAAAACATAATTTTGAATGATTTATATGCTGTTTTTCCTCATAAGGCACCCAAAAAAACAAAAACAAAAAAAAATTACAGACAAGGTCAAAACCTACTGGTATAGCCATCCTTGTGGAGACATTTGGTCCTCATAACATTGGGATTACCAAGTGTACACACACACACACACACACACACACACACACACAAATACACAGAGAGAGAGAGAGAGAGAGAGAGAGAGAGAGAGAGAGAGAGAGAGAGAGAGAGAGTCAAATGCTCAGTTTGCATGCTTCACCTTTACCAATTAGCTGTGCCAAAAGATTCAACATTTTAAAAAAAACCTAACTATGACAGTAGTCTTTGATAATGTCTAAGTATATATTACCAAATGCAATGCCTAATGAAAGTATTTATTTCTGAAAACACTGCTATCACCCACAAGTCACAGCCCAGTTTAAAAATAGGCGTATACAATCATCTAGGGGTTATACTTTCTTATGTATTACATTTTATTATTTCAACCAGATAGCACTAATCTGCCTATTTTTTAATTGAATACTGCATTAATTGAAAAATAGAAAAAAAAGTATTTTCCCCTATTATTTGTATAATTTCATACAGAAATAAATGGTGTATAATTTATTGTTTAGAAGATATGACACTCTTCCTGTTTGCTTTTTTTGGTCATTAATTTAATCCCTCGCCATGGCAACACCATTCAAGATATACAATATCTGTTCGCAATTTAGCATCTTCAGTATCTTGGCATCAAGTTCACACAGTTTGGAGTGAATCACATTAATCCCCTAGGAGGAGGAGTTAAAAATTCAGGGCCTGATTTAAAAAAAAAATAAATAAATCAAAATTCAAACCAAATAGCCAACTTCCTATTGGTCAGAGCAAATGACTGTAAAATAGAAAGTTGTACAGCTTGATGACTACAATATATGTTCTGAGTTTGGTGACTATAGGTAAAACTAACCCCCATACTTTAGTTAAAATGAAGCATTAAGAGCTCTTCTTACCCACCTATTTCTAAAGCTGTGTACTGGCCAACAACCTTAAAAACACCCAGAAAAGGCCTTCAAAGTCTCAGTTCAATGAAAGCTTACACAAAAATGTTTTCTTCTGTTTCATGTTCTGTTCATTTAAAATTGTATGTTGTTTTTCTGATGTTAAACTTAAGTAATGTTGTAAAGTTGTAAAAAGTACTTGAGCAATTTATTTTCATTTACAAATTGTTATTTAAAAAAATTTAGAGAACAATTTGTTTCATGTACAAATTTATAACTGTTATTACAACAAAATAAAATATATATATATACAGAACAATTATTTCTCTTTTGTTTCGCAGCCCACACGTTTCAAGTAACATTACAAAAATAAACAATGTACAATTACAAATAACTTTAATTATAAAAATAAATCATGTATAGAACTTCATTTCATTTTTAACGTGCATTACAAAAATAAACCGTGAACAGAAATTATTTTGTTTCAGTTACAAATTATAAGTGGCATTTAAAAAAAAAAAATATATATATATATAAAGATTATTTCATTTACCCATTTTTAACTTGCATAATTTTTTATCAAGCATTCTCTCAAGAAGAGAAAACCGTTTGTCCATCCTCTCCCTAGTCTCCTGTCCTCTGCCTCCCTCTGCAATCTCATGTCTTCCCTGATCAAATCCATGAACTCGTCATCTCTGGTCCGCTGTCTCCTCTCTGGCTCCTCCTCATCTTGGTCATCCTCTGCTGAACTTGGCCCTGGTGTTCCCTCAGGAATGGAGACAATTAGGGCAGGGAATGCCTCTGTCCCAAAGTCTCATCCATGAGAACAAACCATGGCCAAGTCACAGCAGTGGGTACTCACTCCATCACCTGTCCCAGGACACGTTCAGTCCTAAGGTAGAGTAAACAAACCATGTCTGTAAACAACAACAACAACACAATACATTTCAGCAACAATTGTCAATTAACTTTTTTTTATTTATTTTTGGCCATTTTCTCCAGAATAGTCCTCAAACAAGAGAAAAAGGAAATACTTTTGAAAAATATTAAGAAAAGGGGTGCAATCCATCACACTGCAGGACATGCATACAAAATCCCCCAAAATACTAAAAATCCTCAAGTTTGGTGAAAACATTTGTTGACATGCATTGCATGACAGAACTACAACAAAGTGAAAGACTATTGCCTTATCTACCGGTTGTCTTATTGTTGTGGGCTTTGTATAGGGTGAGGGTTAATTGTTATAATACACTAGAGAGACTAGTGGAAATGTTACAAATGGGTCTTTGCCTTACCCTTTTTTAGCCCCGGTAAATAAATAAGCATTTTCAGCCCTCATTGTAATAAATTACGTGGTTTGCTCCTTGCTCCCTAAAACAACACAAAATATTGGAACAAGTTTTACCTCAGGTAACATTTTTAGTTTAAGTTCACGTTTTTTAGGAAAGATCCCTGGCTTTTAACACTTGTTTTGCTAGCTATTTGAGTAAATTAAAACACAACACTTACACTGATGTGTGAATACATCAGCCGTCACAGAACGATCACCCGCCATGTTCTTTGGATGAAAATCCTTTTGTTACCGGTGTGCAATGAATTCTGGGATAGGGTAGGCCGCGAAGGGTGCATCTGTTGTATTCTTCATTGCCTGAGAGATACGAAGGGCACATTTGAAGTCGCTTTTGAACCGGGGAAGCCTTCGTCGCGCTGCGGTGACGCAATCGGTCTAAGAATGCTGTCTTCAGAGGGTTTAGCTTTGGAATTGGGACGCAGCTACAGTTTTATCAAAATCAGTCAATGTATACCGAAGGTATAACACACTTCCTGTTTCCATTTTTCTGCCATAGATTTGTAGCCTCGCCGCAGCCAAACCATTTGAGATATTACAAATCTGCTCACAGGGCTTGGGCCCTAATTAACATAACCTAGGTTAATAAATGTTGTAAAGGTATTGTCCATTATTAGTTTTTAATACATAATGTATGCATTTTGAACACATTAAAGCTTATTGTGTAAAGTGTAACTAATTATGAATCGTGATATATGAATCATTCAAATCAGGTAACAGAACATGTTAGCTTATTAATGCATATTAGCATTCTAGCTGCGACAACATTGTGAACGTTTATAAATATGCAAATATCATGATTGCAAAACATATATGTTTGGCCATTAACTATTAAATGGCCCACTACTAGTAGATACTATATTTCTTTTCACTCCAATATGGTACGAAGAATGGTGAGTAGCATAAATGAAATAAAATGAGGAGTTTGCTAACAAGATGATTGAAAGGCCAGTGACAGGATGCATGTCACTATGCAACAAAGCGGATGTGGTTTCAAACTGTTTGGGAATTCATCCCTCAATGTTCATGTTTTTGTCTGTATTTGCATCTGTAACTTCATACTAATACCAGAAGGCATTTACGGGCAACAAAATCTGCTGGGAAATGCGTAACCTATTCATCATCCTATTTGTTTCATCATCGCGGGCTTTCGCACATGGTCTCATGAGCTCTTGGGTCAAGAATTATCTCGGTCATTGGTGGGCCAATCTTAACACAGCCTGTCATATCTCTCATCCCCCATATGCTGGTGGGGGTTGACAGGGTGAGAGAGTGAATCACTCCAGCTGAGCCGAGTCAGTGTGGGAAGTGACAGTGGCCTTGATGTTTGCATGTGAGGGGGAAGATCCTACTGACCCCAGATGGAGGAGGGTTTGGAGTCGTCTGTGGTTGATGCTACAAGACAGTTCTGCTCTACTGGTTCTTCCCCACAGCGAGTCCCTGGAGACGGATGCGCTGCCTCTCTTCATGCGTACCACTGAGCTGCATGTTAACTATTTCATGTTTCCTTGAGGAAGAGAAAAGGAATCGGAGAGCAGAAGAGACATCAGTATGAAGATCTACATGAAAAGAGAATCATCAAGTCTTTAGTATGTTATATGGAACGCTCCACGACAGTGGATGAAAAACCCACTTTTGGTGTTGCTAGAAACACATTCATTGCAATTTAATTTGTCCTCTGCTTTTAAACTCTATGCTCACTGGAATGCATTGCTGTCACCCACGGGAACATTTAGCACAACTGCCGACATCACAAACGCACAAATTTAGCTTTTTTCTGCTGTCTTTTTTGCGGGTCTAAATATTTAGCTTGCGAGGTGAAAAGTTTTGCTTGCGAATGAAGCTGTGTTTCAGTGGGCGGTCTCTACCAATCAGGATGGAAGGCCCTTTTCTATTGGTCACCCTGAATCGAAGTGACAGGTTGACCACACCCACTACGTTTTCCCGATGCTGCTGCGTGTGAAGTTTTTAACAAACTGTTTATGGGCTTATGTTTCTTTACTTTTGTTATTTTTGGTTTTGTGTTTCTGTTGACTATAGTGCAGTCTATTAGGTTTATTATACAATTGTTTAATCTGGTTCATTATTCTATAACATGCATTTATAATAATTTTAAGATATGCTGTTTGCTTGTTGATATAACATGTTATATCTATTATAATTGCCCTTTGTTATGAGTTTAAAGATGTAAAAGGGGATGATTACATAACATTTATGTGAGACACTGTTGCTGTGTGTGGATGCAAAAAAGGCAACCAAGAAACATCAACTAAACGTCAAGGAAACGTTTATTCTCGGAGAATGAAGGATTCGAGACATGTTCAATTGAATTGAATGACAGGTTCGTGAAAGTAAAAAAAAAAAAATCCACGAGAAAATTAGGACAAACAAGAGTGCCGCCAAATCATTGAAATAAGCAAAACATAACTGATATCTAATTTTAACCATACCACGTAAACTAACTGCCACCTTAAAGCAAAATAGATACAAAACCGAGATCTTCAGCGGGTACGTCGCCTTAATTAAACTATACTAACTAAAAACAGAAGTACAATAGTGGCGAACACTCCACGCCTGCCTAACACAACAATAGTTCCTACCTCCCGTCCCATGCTTTCGCAATTGATGAAACTCAGTACTCCACATGTGATTGGATTAGCTAGGCATCTCTCAATGTTTATCAAAACTCAGGTCAGGCAAAAGCGCTTACTCAAATCGTCAACAATAAAATTATAAGCGTGAGTTGTGATAGTGGTTTCAACGACATGCTCAGAACGCACAAGTTGGGTGAGATCTGGCGAGGATCTGTCTTCATATTTGTGGATGGGCCTTTTAAAGCCATGGCACGGCAGTGGATTGGTTGAACAAATGGTGACTCCCCCACAATGACGACACGTGCCCGCAAACAGCCAATGCCCAATCACCACCCGAAAGCAATGAATGGAGACACAGAAAAAAAACACACACACAAATACACTTGGAACGTAACACCTTTAATGTATTTTTCCCATTAACCACACAGAGACAAGTTGTAGTTATGCATTGTTGTTATTTATTATTTCAAATCTATATTTATCCCCACATGGCAAACGGTTACCCAACATGTTATCTACTCACTATATTTTATGGGGCTTTTAACCGCCTACTTCCGGGATTTGAAGATCTGATTAGTTCCAAACACAGTCATTTGGGCACTAGACTCTATTCACTTACATTGCTGTGCGTCGAGTTGTTCCAGAGGTAAGTTGCTGAAATATCGACCTCTTTTGAATTGTCAACTGTCTATATTGTATCAGAGGCCATACTGGTCTTCATTTGTACATGCACAGCGTAATTATTTACATTTTATGTTGGTTGTTTCAACCAATTTTCAAGCACTGCCTGCTAGCTAGTTAGCTAGCGTGACTTCGTCAGCTGTGACATTAAGAGTTCGGTAATGAATTGCTACCTCCTTTATAGCAACTTTTATTTAATTGAATTTTTGGGGATATACTAACTTTTCATTATGTGACGTGTTGGCTGAGTTTTGAGTGGTGAATGCTGCGCGTTGAGTTGATTAAAAATGGATTATGCAGCCAAATTCATCGTGAGAGCCTGGAATTTCTGAGTTTTACCAAGAACTTGTCTTCTTGCCATCACCAACCCCTTCGACAATGAGACCCTGAAGTCATTGTTCTGGAATATGGCTAATTATCATTAACCCCTAGACCTCCCCGACACCTCTGGACTCAACTGGAGGGACGCTATTATCCGGTGTCTGGAGAGTGTCTACCCCTGGTTCAGAACAAAGCTGGACCCAGAGCCTGTTTTAACACCTGCGACCACGGAGGTGGCCACGTGTGAGCCCCCAGCAGATGGAGAGCTACGGCCTGCCGCGACGCGTCAGCCAGAGCACGAGGACAAGTGGACAGCACTGACCCTCGCCTCCGAAGAGGGCTCCTCTGTGAATCTGTGAACAGTGAATCGTGAACACTGAATCCCCAGTGAATCTGCCCAGGGGTGTGAGTCCGCGACATCTGTGGCCGAGGTTATACTGGTAGAAATAGAGACTGAGCACTGGCTGACTTCAGTATGGAGGTATCGTCTCCCACCCTATCCCACCCCATTTCATGTTCCTCATCGACAGCACTATGGACTCTGATTTGCCTGTTTGTTCAGAATCCTCATCACTGTTTTTAGACAGCACTATGGACTGTACTCTACCTTTGATCTTGAGTCTCCATCTGTCTCCGCAGGTCGAGCAACCTCCATCAGTGCCTGAGCGAGTGGATCTTGTGGCTCCACCTCCGGCCTCTGATCACCTCGCTCCATCTCGGCTCATCGACCTGTCGCTCCGGCTCCACCAGACACTCTCTACCTTTCGACACTACAGGGTTCCCCCCTGGTCAGTCGTTACTTCATCTCCGCCATGGACTTGCGGATCTTGCATTCCTCCACCCCTACGGCTGTAGCGGGCTCCTCTTTCCCTTCGGCTTAGCCTCTGTCCTTTGGTCACAGCCAGAATTGCCTCAGTCCTCGGGCACTCTGGCTCAGCGCCTCGTTGCCATGATATCGCCTAGGCCTCCAGCACAAGTGATGTCACGCAGTTCCATCAGCTCTCCTTCTGCACCCTGGGATCCATCGGCTCTGCCTCGGTCGGTCGTACCCTAGTTGACATCAGCCTCTACTCCACCTTGGCTCCTCCCTCCCTCGACTCCACTGTGGGCTGGAGTCTCTAGGCTCTGGGTATGTGCCATCGGACATCCTCCATCATCGCACCCGGGGTATTAGTTTCTGTTTTCATGGACTTTTGGTTTGTTATTTTCAGTCACATATGTTTCTTTGTCTTAGTTTCCCGCCAGTCATCAGTTGTCATGGACACTCAATCAGATCATCACACCCGTTCGTTATCACCACATCATCACTGTGTATTTAAGTTGCTTTGTTGCACTCTTCAGTTATGGGTCGATTATTTGCGTGTTGTGTGTGTTAACCTTTGTTTCATGCATGCTCTGTAACACTTTCTATCAGTTTCTGAGTTTTTTGTATTATTAAAATCACTTAGTATTTAATCCTGTGTATCTTCGTCTTCCTCCGTCTTCATCTTGTGACACATACTGTGCAGTATACACTGTATACACATATAAAGGGGTAACCTGCAAATGTGACCTTAAAGAGCTTAAATTAATATATACAGGCTGGTTCAGTAATATTAAATATTTTTGACGACTAAAACCAGTTAACTTAAATGTTTTCATTGTTGAATTAATTTTTTTTTCAGTGCTGTCTAATGTTTTTGCACAGTTTTCATGAAAATATGGACTTTTGCCCTAACTAGTTTTTGTGTGCTTGAATCAAACTCTCAAGAGCTTTCTACTGGCCAATCCAGAATCTGTAATCTGTACTCTGTATTCAGTCCCATCACCATGACATCGTTCCTTCTTTCCTCAGTCATTAATTCCCATTCCCATGTCTTTGACACCCACAGATTGATATCTTATATGCAGTGACTAGGAAGCGAATTCAGGATTCCAGGCTTGAGCGTCCAGGTCAATATTATGCAACATAGCTAGACCTCACTGGTGGCAGATGGTTATGCCTGAACTGGAAGAGGGTCAAGCAGTGCTGAAGAAATCTACTGGGACTTGTCTGGAAATGACAACGGTGAAGGGAAGGTTGGACTAGAGAGTGGGTAAGCGTTTACAGTGGAAGATGACCGACGTGTTAGCTGTCAACAGGAACATACAGGAGCATGGCCTCTCTGAATGAATGCTACAGGACAGCGCCTGTGAATCACTTCCACTTCTGACAAGTGAACAGGATCAGGTACTGTATACAGTGTGCATGTGATGAAAGCTGGGATATTTATAACTCATAAATCATTCACAAAGCCCAGTGATGCATAGTACTTACTTTTTGTCACAAGTTTTAGCTCAACTACTATGACAGCCCAAGTATTTTGTGCCCCATTCATGTCATGTTGAAATTACCGTAATTACAAGATGACAGACCGTAGATTCTACTCTGATTTTTTCACATTCTCAGACTGAGGCATTTTTGTTTCTATGGCAACACTAATAATACCAAAATAGAGCCATGTCTAATTTGCTTTTGATGCAGTATGTAATTTATGTCTTCTTTTTTTTAAAGACATCAAGAAATATATAGTACAGGAACTACCAATATGTGCATATTTGGTTATTTTCTGATGATGTCTTTTTTAAATCTTAAATTCATGTGTTCATATCAAAATCATATTTTTGTTAAATAACAAATCATGTAACAATGTATCATCTTATATTGGAAAATGAAACAACATTTTAACAACTAAGGAGATAGTGATCAAACTACATTTTATAAAAAAAAATCACCTGTCAAGTTTATAATATGTTTTACATCATGAGAGTCAAATTTAACGACTACAGGGACTCATCTCAAGATTATTGTTTTACGTTTCACATTTATTTGTATAGCTCTTTTCACAATACATATAGAGATCACTCATTTAACAGTTAAAATATGTTTATCTATATAACAGTTTATCTATTGCCAAAATTATGAAAAAAGATCATTCAAGAATAAATTTTTTTTTGAAAATATTCAAATCAGAAATGTCAGAATCAGAATGCGTAGTTCATGCATTAAAAAATGTCCATCAAAACAAACGCATGTTGATCGATGTTCACTAACCTGTCAAAGTGTGTCAATTGGATTGACGTTTATTCTCTTTAGCATGCAGTGTGAGTATTTCACTCAGTTTATTGGTCATTCCCATTCAATTTCAGCGAATTTATACTCACGTGTGATATGAACTATGCATATTATCATTTCTCTGACAGACAGCATGTTGAAGCAGCTCAGGAAAGCATGATGTAGTCAAAACATCCTTTGGTTTGGGTTTCTAGGAAATGCGTGAACTCACTGGACCTCTGCTTCTTGTAAATACTACTGTGTATTTTGCAGATTATTTTTTGACAGACATTGATTGTGTGATATTCAAATTGAAAACAGATTTATCGTAACGTAATAATTATTTATTTATTAGTCAGCAAAAGTATTCAGTGAAGTGATTGATACCCATGAGTGTGTTATGTTGATGTTCCCTTTTGAATGGTCACTTCGTATTGCGTAGCTATACTCAGTGGGGAAACTCCTTTTCTTCGATTTACTGAAGCCTATATGTAAAACGCATTTGCAGCTGCACAGCTAGCACATTGAGCGTCTGGCTTGTGACGTGTGACCAATGAGCTTCCCCCGAGGCCTTCCGAGACCTTCGAAGCGCCATAGACCTAGCCTTGCGGGCAACCAAGGCGCAGGTTATAAGGAGGCATGTGGCGAGTTTGGTCGTGCTCGAGCGCCACCTCTGGCTTAATCTCACCAAGATTAAGGATGCGGACAGAACGAAGTTCCTCTACGCCCCTGTATCCAGCTCTGGCATCTTCGGCCCGGCGGTGAAGGGATTCTCCAAGAGGTACACTGAGGCACAGAAGTCATCCCAAGCTATGACACACTTCCTGACAAAATGCTTGAGCTCCGCTTCAAGCAGGCCCAAGCCCGCCCCGCCTTCGCCTCATCCAGCCAAGCCGGCGAAGCAGCACTCTCAGTCCCGCCCTGCGAAGCGTTTAAAATATCCAAAATACCCAAAATAAAGCACAAAAAGAGCATGTTTCACAATCACAAGGTTCACGGTCCCCCTTCACTAGGTGGCCCCCTCCCTGTCGTTACACTGACTTTCCTCCAGGTGAAAGCTTGTACAGTCAGTCCAATAATCAGTATGTGCACAAATCACAATGTAAGGGTATCAGGTCCCCCCATGTTAGGCGGCCCATCCCAATCAGTGTGTCAAACCCTAGCCACACGGGTGCTGGTCTGGCAAGCCATCCCCGATGTGTCGAGTTGGGTCATAAACACTATAAAGCGAGTTTACTCCAATTCGCTCGCCAGTCACTAGGAAGAAATTACCTGGTGGTACGGTTTCTAAAAGGAGCTAGGAGGATTAACCCCTCCCGACCTCCTTCTGTGCCTCCTTGGGACCTCTCCACGGTCCGCCTTTTGAACCGCTCCAGTCGGTTGATCTTAAACCCCTCTCGCTAAAGACTGCTCTCCTGTTGGCACTGGCATCTATCAAGCGAGTGGGAGATCTGCAGGCTTTCTCTGTGAGCCCTTCATGTTTGGAATTTGGACCAGATGACTCCAGGGTCATTCTCAAACCCAGACATGGTTATGTACCCAAAGTGCTCTCAACGCAGTTCAGAGCACAAGTTATTACGTTATTAGCCCTTCCCCCTTCTGCCGAGGATGGGGAAGTTAATCTTCTCTGCCCTGTCAGAGCGCTGAGAATCTATCTGGAGCGTTCTGCATCTTTTAGACAATCGGAACAGCTCTTTGTCTGCTTTGGTGCCCGATCTAAAGGTGATCCAGTCACTAAGCAAAGACTGTCTAGATGGATAGTGGATGCCATTTCGATGGCTTATACCTCAGTGGGTCAGGTTTGCCCTATAGGTATCAAGGCTCATTTGACTAGAGGCATGGCGTCGTCATGGGCTTAGTCCTCAGGTTTTCCCATTCAGGATATTTGTGATGCGGCCGGCTGGTCCTCGCCTTCCACATTTAGGATGTTTTATAATATGAAGGTGCCTTCCCTGCAGGCGAAGGTGCTTTCGGTATGATTAAGACCCGACGGTGTCTGCTCTTGTCTACAATTATGTTACTGTACACAATCACATACACATTTATATAAAACCCGCATTTGGCCGGTTATATTTTCCTATACTAATAAACACGACAGTGTCCGGTCCTATTAGTATATTATGTTGGTTTAGTTACTGACACACATATTTTATTCTAGACCTGACGGTGTCCGGTCTGTTTATTATATATACTGGTTTATGGCTTGTTCTGTGAGATCAGGGGTCCTGAGTTGCAGTTGGCAACCAGTTACTTATGGTGAGCGTTTTGCATGGTGTCCCCACTGCGTATAGCTACGCAATATGAAGTGACTGTTCAAAAGGGAACTACTTGGTTACTATCGTAATTTCAGTTCCCTGAGAGAAGGGAACGAGTATTGCGTGGCCAGCCGCACTATAGTAACCTGGTGAATTGTCGCTTCAGACGTTAAACCTGCTATAATGGCGAATTTAGGGGAATATTATAGGCTAAGGCCACGCTCCCCTTGGTAGCTCATTGGTCACACGTAGGGGCAACTGAGGGACTTAAACAAAACTATTAAAAAGGTTCAAACATTCACTGATGCTCCAGAAGGAAACCCGATGGGTGAAAACCTTTGAACACGAGGAAGATGTCCAAATTTTTCTTATTTTGTTTAAATATCAAACATAATATTAGTGTCACGGTGTGGGTTTTGTGTTTGTGTATCTTGTTCTTGTCTGTCATGTGTTCCCCTGTCCTTTCATGTTTCAGCTGTTCCCTGTTTTGTTGATTAGTCTCCCCATGTGTTTCTGATTAGCCACGCCCCCTTGTTATCTTGTTTAGCTTGATTGCCTGTCTTTTTATACCTCTGTGTTTCAGTCGTGGTTTGTCGGTCGTTGTTCTTGCTTTAGTGTTCCTGTGTTCCTTGTTTCTCCTGTTATTTTGATTAAATTATGCTGCACTTGGATTCTCTCTCTGCTTCGTCCTTCCGGCATCATGACAGAACGACCGACCACACTGAATCCAGCAGCATGTTCGCCAGTGTCTCATCTCCAGCCACCGAGCGGAGGAGAGGCCACTCTTTTGAGGGGACCCGGTTGGTCAAGTTTCGTGGGACACGTGGAGGCCTCAGTAGATGAGGTGGTCGAGAGGAGCCCCGACACCACTCTCCACGCTGGCCATTTTCGACCCTGGGTTGGTGATGTCCAGCCCAGGGCCCCATTCGCCACTGGTCCCGTCCAGCCCAGAGATTCACGTCAGCCACGTCCAGCCATAGCTTCACGTCAGCCACGTCCAGCCAGAGCTTCACGTCAACCACGTCCAGCCAGAGCTTCACGTCAGCCACGTCCAGCCAGAGCCAGTCTTCGAGCAAAAGCCAGAGCCCTCGCCGCTGACGCCGTCCAGTCCAGAGCCCTCGCCGCTGGCGCCGTCCAGCCCAGAGCCCTCGCCGCTGGCGCCGTCCAGCCCAGAGCCCTCGCCGCTGACGCCGTCCAGCCCAGAGCCCTCGCCGCTGACGCCGTCCAGCCCAGAGCCCTCGCCGCTGACGCCGTCCAGCCCAGAGCCCTCGCCGCTGACGCCGTCCAGCCCAGAGCCCTCGCCGCTGACGCCGTCCAGCCCAGAGCCCTCGCCGCTGACGCCGTCCAGCCCAGAGCCCTCGCCGCTGACGCCGTCCAGCCCAGAGCCCTCGCCGCTGACGCCGTCCAGCACAGAGCCCTCACCGCTGGTCCCGTCCAGTCCAGCGCCCTCACCGCTGGTCCCGTCCAGTCCAGCGCCCTCTCGCTCTCGGAGACGGAGGAGGAGGAAGAGGACTTCCTGCATCCTGCAATGCCCGGAGGCCCTTCCTGAGCCTCCGGCCGATCCAGAGACTGTTCACGTCACGTCTGCCGAGCCAGAGACGCCTCACGTCACTTCTGCCGAGCCAGAGACGCCTCGCGTCACTTCTGCTGAGCCAGAGACGCCTCGCGTCACTTCTGCCGAGCCAGAGACGCCTCGCGTCACATCTGCCGAGCCAGAGACGCCTCGCGTCACATCTGCCGAGCCAGAGACGCCTCGCGTCACATCTGCCGAGCCAGAGACGCCTCGCGTCACATCTGCCGAGCCAGAGACGCCTCACGTCACATCTGCCGAGCCAGAGACGCCTCACGTCACTTCTGCCGAGCCAGAGACGCTTCACGTCACTTCCTCCGAGCCAGTGTCTACGGACAAGATGGCCGAACCAGAGTCTGTTCACATCACTTCTGCTGATCCTGAGACTGTTCACATCACTTCCTCCGAGCCAGTGTCTACGGACAAGATGGCCGAACCAGAGTCTGTTCACATCACTTCTGCTGATCCAGAGACTGTTCACATCACTTCCTCCGAGCCAGTGTCTACGGACAAGATGGCCGAACCAGAGTCTGTTCACATCACTTCTGCTGATCCAGTGACTATTCACATCACTTCCTCCGAGCCAGTGTCTACGGACAAGATGGCCGATCCAGAGTCTGTTCACATCACTTCTGCTGATCCAGAGACTGTTCACATCACTTCCTCTGAGCCAGTGTCTACGGACAAGATGGTCGCCTCCGAGCCAGAGTCTGTTCCTGTTCCAGAGCCAGTGTCTGATATTCAATGTTTGTTTCTGTGTTTGTGTCTGTCCTTGTGGCCGCTACTGTTCTAGTGGCTGCTGAGCCGGTGTCTGTTCCCGTTCCTGAGCCGGTGTCTGCTCCCGAGCCAGTGTGTGTGCTGTCTGCTCCCGAGTCAGTATGTGAGTTGTCTGTTCCCGAGTCAGTTCCTGAGCCAGTTCCCGAGCCAGTGTGTGTGTTGTCTACTCCCGAGCCAGTGTGTGGGTATGTCACGGTGTGGGTTTTGTGTTTGTGTATCTTGTTCTTGTCTGTCATGTGTTCCCCTGTCCTTTCATGTTTCAGCTGTTCCCTGTTTTGTTGATAAGTCTCCCCATGTGTTTCTGATTAGCCACGCCCCCTTGTTATCTTGTTTGCCTGTCTTTTTATACCTCTGTGTTTCAGTTGTGGTTTGTCGGTCGCTGTTCTTGCTTTAGTGTTCCTTGTTTCTCCTGTTATTTTGATTAAATTATGCTGCACTTGGATTCTCTCTCTGCTTCGTCCTTTCCGGCATCATGACAATTAGGGGTGTAACGGTAGACAAACATGATGGTTCAGTACGTACCTCGGTATTAAAGCCACGTTTCGGTACAAAAGGGGGGAGAAAACTAAAATACAAAAATACTTTTTTTTTCTTTTTTTAAATTAAACCGTTTTTTAACAAATATGTATATGGGTTTAAATACATTCTATTATAATTATTTTTTTTCATGGATAAAAAAATCTATCTTAGCAAATGCTGTAAACTACAGGGAGATCTTAATTCCACTTTACTATAATATTAAAGGTTACAGTTAACAACAGAGCCCAAATTATTAAATTCAGTTGCTATTTATTTTTAGATATAATAATCAACACTAAAAAAAGACGTACTGTAAATTGCACATAAGGCAGGATTTGCATTAACTTCTAAATCTAATTATAATTAGATTAGATCACGTGTATATGAACAAGACAACCAACAACATGTAACGTTAGAACTGACAAAGAACAAGACAGAATGCAGGGTTTAAATAGATAGTACTGAAGAGCAAATTAACAAGACACACCTGAAATGATCTGACAACCAAGGAGGGTTAAAAACCCTCAAATCAGCATAACAGGCTGGGGGCGGAGAAAGACAGAACTGAACTAATTGACAGAACACAGACAAAAGGTGTGTTCGACAGCGGCTGTGGCTGGATGTAACCGACCGGCGAGAGTTGCCACATGCACGCGGGGAGGATCTGCAAACGGAGACACTTTCTGCTTCCTGTATTTATAGTGACCGCTCACGTGGTGTTTGCATACTTTACCACAGCTAAAGTATTTCTAAAATACACATGTTTCAATTTAATACTTTATGCTTAATACAGCTTCTGTTCGTACAAAAATAAGTTGAACATAAGCCTATACTATTTAAATAATGTAGTGGGGTCTATGTTTTTTTAATCACTTTTATTTTGATAAACATGATACAATATAACACAACTAAGGTGTTCGAATAAACACGAAACACAAGTGATCGCTGTCATGCGGTTAATCCGGCCAATCGTGGAACAGCTGTATCGTTATCAGAGCTTGTTGCAGCCGCTCTTGAGAAGCTGCGCTGGCTGGGTTCTCTGGCTGCTCTCGAATCGCTCTTGCGCCACTTTGATGGCATACGTCACAGTCACGTGACGTCGGCATTGTATTAAGTTGGACAAAATTTCCATCCGGTATGCACTGCTTCAAGTCAGCCACCGGTCTGTGCAGAGCTGCATGAAGTCGAACAAACCTAAAGACAGAAATCAAGATTGACGATGTGACAGAACGCCCCCCTCCCGGAAGGTGTGTCCTCACGCCGCAAGGACTTCACAGGAGTGGAAGGGTGGCACCAACAGGGAGGCGCAGATAGTTCAGGGGGCATCTCTGATTGATAGTTTCTTCTTCTTTTGCGCTTTTTGACTGAATGTAATCGTCTTGTGTCTGCGTCCAGCGAACAGTGACGTCCGTTCGGGGCGAATACATGTACTGTTACACCCCTAATATATATATATATATGCATACACGATTGCAATCGAAATTATTCAACCCCATTGCAAATCAGGTTTATTACCAAAATGTACAGAATTTCAGCCTTTTGCAATGAACAAATCAAACAAAAGTAATAGCTCAACAATTCAAATGGTTCAAGTGGTTCAACTTTTAATGACTGCAGTCTCAAATTGTTTCAACACCTTCATTGCAAGCATCTTTAGTACTTAGTAGATCATTTTGCTGTAAGGACCTGTTTCAAACGAGATGTATAACGAGACACCAGCTTCTGGCAGCGTTTCTGAGGAATCTTAGCACATTCTTCATGAGCAATGGCCTCCAGTTTAGTAATATTCTTGGGTTTGTGAGCTGCAACCGCCTTCTTCAAATCCCACCAGATATTTTCTATTGGGTTCAAGTCCTGGTGACTATGAGGGCCACTGTAGACCCTTCCAGGACTTCTTCTGAAACAAAGCCTTGGTGGAATTTGAGGTAAACTTGGGATGACTGTCCTGATGGAAGGTCCAATGACGCCCAAGCTTCACCTTCCTCACTGATGGGATGACGTGTTCTCCTAGAATTTCCTGATACTTTAATGAATCCATTTTCCTTCCACACGCTGCAGGTTTCCAGTGTCAGAGGATAGCAGCCCCAGAGCATCACTGAGCCCCAGCATGCTGAACTGTAGGCAGAGTGTTCATTTCAGCATATGCTTCATTCTACTTACAGACATACCGCTGTGCCATAGGGCCGAAAAGTTCCAGTTTAGTTTCATCGCTCCATAGAACAGAATACCAAAACTTCTGTGGCTTATTTAAATGATTTTGAGCAAATTGTTGCAGACTTTTCTTGAGCTTTTGGGTCAGCAGTGGTGTGCGTCTTGGAGTTCTGTTATGTGTTTAGTACAGGCCTTACTGTGCAAGCTGAAACCTCAGTGCCTGTTGCCACCAAAAGTCTTGCTGCAGGTCTTTTGTAGTCACTCTATGGTTCATCGGAACCTGCCTTCTCAGAAATCTGGTTGCAGTCGTTGATGGCTTCCTTTTTTGCCACTTTAAGGTAGTGTAATCACTGTTCCTTTAACTTTGAACTTGGAAAATTTGCTTCTAACTGTGTCTCTAGGAACATTTAATGCCTTCGCTATCTTTTTGTATCCTGTTCCTTGTTTGTGATAGGCGATGAAATCATCTCTTAACTTTTTGGTGACTTCTTTTGACTTAGCCATATTTCTAACTTGCAGTCAAACATGACACCCAACAAACCTAGTCAGTTTTAGATATTGCGTGTGCTCTAGCTCAAGCACACCTGGAGCAACTAATGAAGCCCTTGATTAGTTGCATCAGGTGTGCTTGAGACAACATCTGGTTTGCAGATTTGTGCTGTTGTGAGGGATTCTATTCAGGGGATTGAATCATTTTGAAACTGCAGAAGTCATTAAAAGTTGCATTTTCAGATACATTTGGGGAAACCATTTGAAACATTTGTTGTGTTGAGTTATTTCAATCACTTTTGTTTCATTTGTTCATTGCATACAGCTGAAAGTCTGTCAATTTTTACAGTAGTACAAAAACAGTATTTAATTTTTTTTTTTTTAAAACAATGTCATCCAACATATGGTCTATTATACTATATATACACCTGGTCTTTTATCGACCATCATTTGAACTATAAGCTTCATTTACCTGAGCTTCAGAGTATTTGACTGATATGATGTAATCTGATATGAAAACTACAACTCATGAACATTCCAAGGATCAATTAAAAGTTCCGAAAAATAAATTATAATAATTGTGGTTGGCCACAGTGGGGTTTCTAGACTTTTGTGTGGTTGGACAATTTACATCCATACATAACTTTAATTCTCTGCATTTATAATTCATGTTTTATGTCAAATACACCAGGGGTTAAAGTGCCGCTAACGTTCAAGCATTTAACATAAACATCAAAGATGGTTCCTCGATGCAGTAATTTCTCACACGCTGGGAAGCAGCTAATTGCAGTGCCTGTTTGAGAACTACCTTTAAAAGTACATTTCTTGATTCAATGAGGCATTCATAATATAATGCCCTATTGTATGTAATACAGTTAAGTGCAGTAAATTAACCAAAACAGTCACTGTGCAGTATAAAGTTGAATGGAAATGTTATCAGTAATCAGTTATTCAAACCATGGTTGATCCCCATTAACCTTCATTGTATTGAAAAGTGAAGCATGGCTAAATAACTCGATTTGAAAGAAAGTAATTCAAATTTGAAACAAGATGAGAGCTAGAGCGAAATTATGACATCATTTAAATGTTTGGTTAAACTATTGCCTTATTTATTTATTTATTTATTTTCTAACCCAACACAAATCAGCATCAGCAAACCATTTCTGAATCGCAGAACTGTAGCATCTAATAAAGCGCTGAGGCATAGAGCGGCACAACAAATTTAGAAGAGGCTATATTACATAAGAAACTCGAGAGTCTTCCAACAGATATAGAAAGAAACACTTTGATTAAACGTGGCAAAATGAATCATGGCAGGCACAGTCTAGGCTGGAATTGGTGGTGAGATGAACTGACTTACCCTCCCGATGCATTCAGAGCTGCTCTCCAAATGAGAGGATTGTTGTAAGGGCAGATATTCTTGAGTGCTGTTAGCCCTAAAGGTTTTTTCTCATGTTGACTTTTTTCAGCTCTACTTTTCCGAAAGCTGACTTTGCCCATGTGCCCGAGCAAATGAAAGGTGACAGTCTTCATGGCTTTCTAAGATTCTGATAAAAGTTGGCATGAATACAGAAATGAAATGTCATTTTCTCCCCTTCTCAGATGAATTCACAAGGAAAACTTTAACATGGGTTACATCTACTGAGAAACTGATGTACCTTGGCAACTGTGGACCTGGCACAGCAAACAAAGAAGTTTATAATGTAATAAAAGTCACTGTGTAAAAATGACCACTGCTTTCCTTGCATCAAATGAAAATGGTCAGTATATTATTTTCTCTGACAAAGTACAAACACCTATATGTTTAAGAAATGGGATACACCAATCCGATCTCACGGGAAAACGTATAGCTATTGTATGAGGTGGCGATTTCATATAAAATCGTGTGAATCGTACAAAAACATACGAGTTTTAGAAAAAAGTCATTAATGAAGGACCACACCTAACCCTGCCTCTAAACCTACAAAAACGTACGAATGAGATCATACGAATTCAAACGAATAGCCACCAATTCGCCATAATGTAAAATAGTTATGAATTGCTGTGTTGGATATACGCACAAAAATATTACAACTTTTTTCAATGATTTTGAGTAGAAAGAAATGGTGGAGTGTTGGGGGGATTTTGGGTGTTGCTTCAAGTTTGAATTTCTCTGATAGTAGGAACATTCCTTATTAAAGAACTTACTTATGGGTCAGGAAGAATGATACATTTTCATCAAACATTTTTTAGTAATAAAAGCAAAATTAACACAGTAATTAGTGTGAATGGAACTTGTCACAACAAATTATGGCCTATTTCACGGAGCCTATTTCAGTGACTACCCAGATAAGTTTGAGTGTAGTCTGAGCAAACTCTGTTCCCTTTCAAGGGGAATGACAGTAGGAACGCTCTGCCTGATTGTGTCGTGACGCACGTGTGAAATCAGAAAGCTTGAAGTGTCTATTTTTAAATGATGTAATTCATATTGTCCAATTTAAATATTCTCTGTTTAAGTAATGTGTATGAAACCAACAGGCTTGTTTGAGATGCGCCTTGCCTCGCCTGAAATGTAAGAGAGAGTAGGCGGCTGCTGTGAAGGACAGTTCTCTCTTCTTGCAGTGGATCAGACCTGCGCGATCAAAGGCAGATATCGTGGGATTCACGCTCGTGCACGGTGTTGCTGTTAAGTTCTGTTGCTTTTATACGGAAATAAATATAATGAACAAGACACCCAAAGTACTTGTTATTTAATTCCATTCCAAATACGTGTTTATCAGTATTTTTTCTTTAATCAGACATGTGTTTTTAATAAAAATTACATCACATAACCCATATCGTATGGAGTCAATATAATGCCACATAGTTTTGCAAAAGAATAAAGTATCGCAAAAGAAAATAAAGTTTTGCAAATCAAAAATAAAGTATTGAGAAAAAAAAATGTTTTGCTCACAAAAATAAAGAGTGGCAAAGGTGAAAAAAGTATTGAGGACAAAATAAGTTTTGAAAACAAAAATAAAGATTTGCAAAATAAAATAAAATAAAAAGTACTGCAAAAAGATAGATATAATTACTTGCAAAAATCAATGACAGCTGTAATCCTATTTTATCTCTGCAACATATTTAACAGTCACACCTTATTCTGCGTTTCAGTCGAGTGTGTGCTCGCAATACCGTTTCTCCTTTGCGCTTCATTTTTCTCTGCGCTTCTCTTCATGGCGCTATTTTGACGTGGAGGAGGATTCAAGAAACCCTGCGAATCCACGTCATCAGCAGGAGACACGGATCTCAATAGTTCAAATCACCATGGCAGAGCAGAGACATACAAGTGGATTCAAGGTACAGTTGATTGTTTCCCTTTATCTCACTAACATTAAAGTGTTGTTTTTTAAAAAAAAAAGCTAAATCCGATTAGTATTAACGGCGTTTGCCAACGTTTAATTGCTATGGTGGTCTTTTCATCACGTGTGCGTGAGTGTTGATGCGCAGGTATACAGGAATGGGGACTTGCCGTGGAGGCTTTGTTGTGCCCTTTATTTCCTGCTGTCACGCGTCGGGTCAATGGAAAATGTTTATTGTCAGCAATATTGTAGAACCACTTTTGATTGAGTTAACATGCTCTTTTGCTTGCAGACCCTGACCCTAACCCTGACAGAGACACCCTGCCCTTAACTGTCCCCAGTGTAATGCAATGGCTTTCTGGCCAGGGACACAAGCCACTTCTCATGTCAGAACGTCAAGAATTCAAAATCGCTTTGCATTTTGATCATGATTGTCATCAGAGAATGCCTGCATGCCGAATCTGCTACCCAGTGGTAAGTGCCTGTGCCAGAAAAATGACCTTTCCCGTAGTCAAGTCAAGTCAAGTGTATTTATATAGCGCTTTTCACAATATAAATTGCATCAAAGCAGCTCCACATTATCAATCAAATAACATAACAATGTTTGTTTCTTAGTGGAAAAAACATCCACATTTGGTAGGGCTGATCAATGGTATTAATGCTTGGTTAATTAATTTGAATATCCCCAACTGAGCAAGCCAAAGGCAACAGTGGCAAGGAACCGAAAAACTCCACCAAGTGACCTACTGGTGTCCTAAAACTCCATCAGGTGACCTAATGGAGAGAAAAAAAAACCTTGGGAGAACCCAGGCTCAGTCGGGGGCCAGTTCTCCTCTGGCGTTTATGAACTAGAGGCCGGATTTACAGTAACTGTAATTTGATACAGAATTTTGTTTTATTTTATCACTTCGGGGTGGGTACGCGAACCGGAATCACAACGTTTTATCTGTAGAGTGGGAAAGGGATCCTCCATAGGGAGAGGCTAGTTGACTTCAGCACTGCGTTGTCATCGGGTCCAGGCAAAGCTCCTAGTCAGATCTGGATACGGCCTGGATCCGGCAGGCTGCGGGAAAACCTCGGGATAAACAAAGACACTAAAATTAGCGTAGATGCCATTCTTCTTATGATGTAACGAGTACATCAGGATTTAAGGGAAGTGTTCCCAGTTCTGGCTGACCTAATCTATGCAGCCTAACATTGAGTTATAGAAGTCGATAATGTATTATATGAATGCTAGGTCAAAGAGATGTGTTTTTAATCTAGCTCTGAACTGACAGAGTGTGTCTGCTTCCCGGACAATGGTAGGAAGACTGTTCCAAAGTTTTGGTGCTAAATAGGATCAGGATTTACCGCCAGCAGTCGATTTTGATATTCTAGGTATTATCAACTGGGCCGAATTTTGAGATCGCAAAAGACGTGAAGGACTATAATGCGCTAAGAGCTCGCTCAAGTACTACGGAGCTAAACCATTTAGTGCTTTGTAAGTAATCAACAATATTTTAAAATTTATACGATGTTTAATAGGGAGCCAATGCAGTGTTGCCAGAACCGGGCTAATATGATCATACTTCCTGGTTCTTGTAAGAACTCGAGCTGCAGCGTTTTGAACTAGCTGTAGTTTATTTATTAAGCGTGCAGGGCAACCACCCAGTAGAGCATTACAATAATCTAGCCTTGAGGTCATGAATGCATTAACTAATTGTTCCGCATTTGTTAATGAGAGCATATGTCGTAATTTAGATATATTTAAGATGGAAAAATGCGGTTTTACAGATACTAGACACGTGACTTTCAAATGAAAGATTGCTATCAAAGAGCACACCCAGGTTCCTAACCAACGACGAAGACTTAATAGAGCAGCCATCAAGTGTAAGATAGTATTCTAGGTTATTACGTGTGGAAGTTTTTTGTCCAATAATTAGAATCTCTGTAGCACACAAGGATAGCTACAATTCATTCAAGGAAGTCATGCTGCAGGCTATCAACTCTGATTTTGGATTTAACAGAGTGTACATTTGGATATAATTCCATATTAAAGAGTTAGTTCACCCAAAAATAAAAATGTGAACAAACCCTTTAAATGTAGCTGTATTGCTCCTGTGTACATGTCCAGGACATAGAATACTGCTATACGTTGTTGTTAAATGTTCTAACACCAGAAAGAAAACAGTCTATTTTGTTAATAAATTAGAATTTTTCTTTTATTCTGTTTCCATAAATACATTTTCTGCATATATAGTGATTTTAGAATCTTGAAATTAATTATGTTCTGTTTAATAAAATAGTTAAGGTTTTCTTTCTAAAATAAAGGTTTATCATAAGCTTCATTTTTACATCATTTTTCATCTTTTAAGAATGAGGGGTCACAAAATGTTATGCTGCTAACGGTTTACAAAAAAATATGGGTATGGGTAAGGTTAAGAAGTATGGGTAAAAAAAAAACACCAGCTTCTTGGTGTGTCAACAAGGACTATTAATTGCCGTCTCAATGAGTTTGGCATTTCTGCAATTCATGAGGGTGATTTTATTTTCTTTCTTACCCATACCTCCATATTTTTTCCAAATATATGATTTTGCTCCCTTATATTATATATATATATATAAAAAAATGCAAACTGTTTTACCTTAATGGAAACCCATGTCTCTGGGGAAAAAAACCAAGGGCAGTTGATGTTTTATCTGTTGCAGCTCTAAGGAACATGATATGAGGTAAATTATTAAATGTTATGTTTATGTCAGTGGTGCAGAAATCAGTTCTGGAGGGCCAGACAGCCTGCAGAGTTTAGTTACAACCCTGCAACATGCATACCTGGGGCCGGTTAGACTGCTAATACTATGTTTATTCACCTGGCCTCTGTAGTTTTCAAATAAGCCTGAATAACTTGATAGGCTGGATCAGGTACGTTTAATTAGGTTGAAGCTAAACTGCAGAGTTGTGGCCCTCCAGGAGTTATGCACCCCTGATCTATGTATTCCATCATTCATTTAATATGTACTTTTAAAGGCAAACAATACATTAGTGAAGAGATTAATACAAATAAAAAAAAACCTTTCTGGAGTACCCATCAATGGCACCGAAAGTCACAAGGCCATATCTGGAAAAATATTATATAAATGCATGCATGATGTAACTAAGGATTTTGCATTGATTATAAAACCCTATGGCCGTGTGTGTGTGTGTGTGTGTGTGTATTTGTATAATATATATGTAAAAATATATTTACAGCCTTGCAATTCAATTGGGGACGAGGGACGAGACCGCCTATGCCGAGTCCGTGTCAAGACCGAGACCGAGTCTTTAAGGAAGCAATTCCGAGTCGAGATTTTGTCTCGACATGTCGACAGTTTTGATATTCATGATTTAATATCACCCCAGTTAATAATCAACAGTTAGGTCTACAGACTAAGCTACATTGGGAATTGTTTAGAGGAGCAGTCTTAACATCTTAATATGGACTATGCTTCTACTACCATTAAAAAAATCCCTACCACATGCATCTTCTGCCTATTTTTCTAAAATGCTTCAACAGTGCTGCTCTGTCATCAACATGTTAAGCCCACACTGACTTTTTTAATCATAATTAGGACATGCAGAGCAAATTAAAATTTTCTGGTGGCATGTCTAAATTAGAACCGTTCGGTATTTATGGAAAGGGCCACCGGAGGAAAAAAGGGGAGGGTCATGTCTTTTTATTCTTTGAGGGGAGGGTCATTCAACTTTTTTTAGTCTAGGGGGAGGGTCACCCAACTTTTGTATTCATGAACACAGCAACATTTCAAAGTGGCTTGTTTGGTGTATATTTTCCATATAGCTTTATGTAGATCTCTCGGTCTCGGTCCCCCATCGCTATCAGATGGGTCTGACCCAACAAAAATCCAGTTTGGAGCTGTCTGACAGTGCGCGCGAACTTCAGTACGCGCTCAGAAAAAGTGCATCATGTACAGAACGCTAAAGAAATGTCTACCCGGCATAGCTTTAAAGCACGTGCAAATAATGAAGTTTTGTGATCGCGAATAAGTGCAATGTCCTGTGAGTGTAACTCTACCGCGGCATTAACATGTGATATGAATGTACGTTGAGTGTATTGGGACTGAGGCGCCAGAACTGCAGCTGATAGAATATGCGCTGTACGATACTACCATATTTTAGTTTCCATTCTTATTGTGTTTCCACAACAATGTTAGTGAGTCAATCTACTGAAATTGCCACCATAACAGTGGAGTGTGATGTGTTGGACGTAGGGCTACCACATTTTAAAATTACGATTAGAATTATTTGAAGTTAACATAATAAAATATGCAGACCTACACCAAAAAAATAGTTGAGGATAATTTTTTTAAAATTGGGCAATTCCAGCGTTATGGATGTGACGTGCAGTCAAAACTTGAAATGTAAATTATCAGAAAATGCATTTAATACTGAAACATCTGTTTATATATACCCCCCTTAATAAAGGAGTCAAGACATTGTCAGTCAGTCTACACATGCGTTTTATATTTAATTTGAGCGAAATACACATGTGACGTGTCACGTGACACAACTAATCTAACATTTATGTGGCAAAATATGTTTTAATAATTCTACGAATTAGGCTACACTGCGCAAAACAAAAGTAGGCTAATAATCGGATGAAGAAGGGTCGGCCTCCACAGAACATAAAATATTATTATATATTTTATTTTTCGTGTTCGCATTTATAAGGAAAAAAACAATGTTATGGACGTGACAGTTCGCCGTTACGGACATGACCGCTCTGAAAGCGATTTCAGAAAGCACAAAGCCTTTCCTTAAAGTAAATTTCATTTTTTATTAATTGTATCTTAATTTTAATTAATGTTTCATCAACCAATTGCCTGGATTTAATAAATAAGAAGTAAATATAGTAGAAAATAGATCATCATGACACGGAGTCGCCGGCGCGTGAACTGGACTCTCGTCTCATAAATAAACCGAAACTTAGTGTATAATGTACTTGCCTCACAGAATTGAGAAATATATAGAAAGCTTGATGTCAACTTTTAAACTGAACATTTAAAAAAGAAAAACAGTCTGCTCTCTGCTTACGTAATCCGTATGAAATCTGCATTTCTCTCTGGCGCGTTACTTTGAAGATTGCGAGTCAGCATCGTCAACTTCATCTTGAAGCCGACACACTGAAAAACCTTGTTTATTAATAAACAATTAAAATCTCTCCTTGCTATATTTGACATATTCATAATCATTACTTTTGCCGGTTCTTTGTGGCAGCTTTAAGATACTTTATTGGGAGCGCCACCCTTGTTGCATGAACGCGTCACTACTGCATCAGCACCGAAAACACGATTTTTGTTTTTAAATCTAAAATAAAAAATCATGATAGGAACCGAATTGTAGGTTTGGTCTATCGTTACTGCCTTAACTAGTGATGGGGACGAGACCGCCAATGCCGAGTCCGAGTGAAGACGAAAGCAGAAATCAGTCTTGAGACCGGACTCGAGTACTACATCACTATGCAATTGCTAGATGTATCATGTATGATGTATGAATCTGACCTTATGAGCTTGTGATTGGGGTCTATGTGAACAAGATGCAGTGGGCCCTGGACAGAATGAGTCCTTCTGACGACACATCTCAACTGCGTCATTCTTGCAAGTATTCCAGCAGAGTCCACTCAATGCATGGAATCCCACACCCTTGTCCATGGCACACGGTGACCCAGTGCTTGCAACTGTCCTTTCATCATTCTGTGGCCTAGGTGTGGCCTAGGTTTCATCTTTTACTGAACTGACAAGGTTGTCAAACTCCTCATCGGAGATCTTGGTATACGTGTATCTAACAGAAATGCCAAACTCATTGTGACGGCGATTAATAGTCCTTTTTGACACACCAAGAAGCTGGGCAAGACATGGAACAGACAGCTGCATACTCACAAGATTCTGAAGATGCTCTCTGGAAATAAGAAACTTTGGAGGTCCCTTCACTCCACATTGCACATCAAGGGCAGGTATGGGTGCACTGTTGTTTTCCACTTGCCTTTCCACTGTGTTTTTTAAGTTGTATAGTTCATTAAGGAGTCTGACTGGGATTGCAATTTGGTTATGGATGGATGTAATGAAAAGAAGTTTGTGACTGCATATAAATTGCAACTAATCTTCTAAAAAGTCCAGTGGCTGGCGACTCACTGCACACTGGAGTTTGGAGAGCAGTTACCATTCACCCCAATTCAACCCTGGTGGCATCATTGTGCCCACCGACCTACAAAATAACAGTGTCTTCAATTAGTTATGAAATGTATATGTGGCGATGCATGGAGAGATTGAAGATTGACAGCTAGTGACTACGCCACCCTGTAATCTTGCCAGGGACAATACTAAATTAAATGTTCTACCAAGGCAATACAGTGAATCGGCGGGAGACGTGGATACAGAAAAATATAAATTTTATTACAGATAACACGAGACTTACAAGAACAAAACAAGAACAAAAGAACAAGAACAAAAGCTCAAAGAACAACCCATCAATAACAGTTAATGTAGACAACAACAATTACACCATTTAACAAAATACACAAAGAGCGACCTGAGTAGTCAGCGGCATCTGAGTTCAGGATAAAGGAGCCGAGGCATGACAGCAGCGAATAAAGGGCACAATAAGGCCTCTACGGCAAGTCCCCATTCCCATACACCTGTGCAGCAACACTCACACACACTTACACACACCACTCATGATGACACAGCACTCGTGATGAAAAGACCACCATAGCAATTAAATGTTTGCAAACGCTGTTAATACTAATCGGATTTAGCTTTTAAAAAAACAACACTTTAATGTTAGTGAAATAAAGGGAAACAATCAACTGTACCTGGAATCCACTTGTATGTCTCTGCTCTGCCATGGTGATTTGGGGCCTTTCTCAATCTGTGTTCTTGTCTGTAACGTTTTGTGTGAAACGTCATCTTTTGTGGCCCAAGTACTGTCCCAATACACAAGTTTGCATTTTGGCAAGAACGGTTAAAAATCCCGGAAGTGTTCTTGACACGCCCATTTGAAAGAGGATGCATCGGTTGGTAATTTGTGTGAACTTGACGGCAGAAATATCCCAGCATTCATTTCGGCATTCGAGGAAGGAGCGGGAAGCAGAGAGAGGCAGGTCAATATTACCGGCATTTTTTTTTTTCCTGCCGTTGTTGCTAGTGATGTACACAAACAAACAACAGAAGCAGAATGAAAAGGAGACAGGCGTTGCTTTATTGTTATGAATATACATTACATTGTAGTGTACAGTGTAGAGTAGTAATCTCTTGAGCTGAGGGTAAGCTTGGGCGATAAAGCCTGGCAGTTATCGTCAATGATTCTCGTTATGTTTGGGTACTGCAGACGGCGTCTGTGCGGGGATTTTATTGCGCAATACCAGCAAGAACACATCGTCTCAAACTGTCAGCAGCGTTCTGTGTGCTCGTCACCTTGTTCATTCTTCCAAGAACAACTATCAAGAGCGTTCTCCCCAAGAACACAAGTCCGTTCTTTGCATTCTTGGTTTTGAGAAACACCCTTGAACTATTGAGATCCGTGTCTCCTGCTGATGACGTGGATTCGCAGGGTTTCTTGACTCCACCCCCACATCAAAATAGCGTCATGAAGAGAAGCGCAGAGAAAAATGAAGCGCAAAGGAAAAACGGTATTGCGAGCACACACTCGACTGAAACGCAGAATAAGGTGTGACTATTAAATATGTTGCAGAGATAAAATAGGATTACAGCTGTTATTGATTTTTTGCAATTAATCATATCTATCTTTTTGCAGTACTTTATTTTATTTAGCAAATCTTTATTTTTGTTTGCTAAACTTATTTTGACCTCAATACTTTTTTTCACCTTTGCCGTTCTTTATTTATTTTTATTTTTTTTGACATACGTCAGCATGACATCAGAGCAAGGCGGACCCCTCTCGGACACATTTCTAACTGGCATGCATCTCGCGGTGATCACCGGTGATCGGTTCTGCGCAGATTTTGCTCATCTCAAACAAGCCTAACAAGAGGTTTCTCTAGCCTGTGCTCATTTCTAATGTGACAACACCCATGCGCGCTTTGGCGAGTAGGACGAGGCCGAGGGCCGTGGCGTGATTGCTGATGTCATGAGCGACACCTGCGACACCGGTCTTGTATCTCTCACTGTAATTTGCTCTGGCCCCCTTCCTGTTTGCAGGAGTGATGAGATAGGTAGCAGATTGGCCTCACTTAATGGTTGGTTGTCTAAGTGGTGTCCGTTGAATAATATAGAATTCATAGACAATTGGAAAAGTTTTTGGGGCAGACCTGACCTGTTGAAAAGAGATGGTATTCATCCCTCCTGGGATGGTGCTGCTCTTCTCTCTAGTAATATGGCTCATAGTCTTAGAGATAAAACATGACAATCTGGGGCTCAGGTCAGGGAGCAGACAGACTGGCTAAACCGACCGTCTGCTAGCGGCCTCGCGTCACCGAGGTCAGATAAATCCCATCACATAGAGCCTCTTTCACCTAGATATCATCATATAGAGACTGTGTCTGTTCCCCGAATTTGGAAATCCAAAAAACGTCAGGTAAAATTTGTTATTGATGTTCAACAAATAAAAAACAGATATAATACAGATGAGCAAATGATAAAGCTTGGGTTGCTGAATATTCGATCCCTTACTTCAAATTCGCTCATAGTTAATGATATGATTTCAGATTATAATCGAGACGTGCTGTGTTTGACAGAAACCTGGCTAAAACCAAACGATTACATTACTTTAAATGAGTCAACCCCACAAGATTACTGTTATTAACATGAACCTCGTCTGGAACGTAAAGGGGGAGGAATTACTGTAATTTATAATAATATTTTCAAAACCACTAAGAAATCTAGTTTTAAATATACTTCTTTTGAAGTGTTGGTGCTTAATGTAAAAATATATAGTGTAAATGATAAATCACGTTTGAGAATTCTGCTGGCTACTGTATACAGGCCACCAGGGCACCATAAATATTTTATCAAATAATTTGCGGACTTTCTATCAGAATTAGTATTGGCTGCAGATAAAGTACTAATTGTTGGTGATTTTAATATACATGTAGATAATGAAAAAGATGCATTGGGATTGGCACTTAAAGACATTGTAAACTCAATTGGAGTTAGACAACACGTGTCAGGACCTACTCATTGTTGTAATCTATGAAGGTAAATTAGTAGTATTAAACTATTAGTAGTATTAAATTAGTATTAAACTCGAGAGCACGTAGATGTGAATTTGAGAACTTGTACAATAAATATTCGTACTTGTACGCAAACATTTACACTCACAGCTCCCGATGTGAAAACCTGTAAAATAAAAATGTGGACTTTAACGCTGAGATTTGCACTTGCAGACAATAGTCACAAACCTGTATTCTGAATTTGAAGCTGCAGACAAGCAGTCACAAATGTGTAAAATGCCATTCACAAAAATACACTGACAGACACAAACTTGTAATACAAATTTTCACTTCTTCTAACATTCAAATTCGCAGTACAGCCTCAAGTAGGCACTTGCAACTCAAATCTATCACTCCAAGTTCAAATTTCGCACCTTGACTTTGGCTAATCTTTTCGCGATATATTAGGTGCAAAACTGACTTGTGCACTTGCAACTCAGTGGCGGCGAGAGAGGAAGGGGAGCGGGGTGTTCAGAGGAGCCGTTTTATTGGTTGGTGCCTAGCCAATGAAATGGGACTTCTGTTATACGTGTTGATGTCACGAAACCCGTGTGTGATGGACTGATATTAAAAGTGATATATTTTTTCTAAACTAGGGGGTTTAGAATTCTTATTAACCTGTAATTATAACATAATGAAAATCCCTATCAAATTATCCCTTTTTCATAGGCAAATGTTATTAGCTTGGTCCCTCATCTTTAAACAATTTTACACCTCACTCTTATTTAATTTGGAATAATAAGGACCTACTGTATAAACATAAATCTATTTTCTTTGATAGTTGGTTTAAAAATTGAATTATTTTTGTATCACAACTTTTCAATCAAAATGGTTCAATTTGTAATTATTCTGAGTTCTTGGCAAAGCATGGAATTCCTGTTACTCCAAAAGAGTTTGCAATTGTGGCTGATGCAGTGTCCACAAGGAGTTCGCATGCTTTTTAAAGGATTTCCTTTTTCATCTCTTTGTCACTTAATGGATCTGTGTAAGACATTTGAAGGTAAACAGTGCCTTTCTTCATCTAAATCAAAAAACAATAAGAAAATTTGAGTCTTGTTACAGGAAGAGTATGTTTCTATGCCATATGTAATTTCTTACTGGAATGGTTTTGTAAGTGACATTCCCTAGGAAAAAGTTTGTACAATACCTCACAAATACCTGATAACTAACAAAATAAGAGAAATTACCTTTAAGTTAATTCGTAGGTTTTATCCAGATAAGTGTTCTCTCAAAAGACTTAAGGATGATAGTAATCCCCTCTGTTCATTCTGTTTAGAGAAACCTGAAACTTCCTTACATTTATTTTGGAACTGCTCTCTCACAGTGACATTTTGGTGTGACATTTGTGATTTTATCAAATGTAATGTGAATCCTAACTTTGAATTTACATATAGAAATGTAATTTTTGGTTTTCATGAAAGTGAAAAGAAAAGTGATATTTATTTTATAAACCTTATTTTTCTGTTAGCTAAATTTAACATTCACAAATGTACATTTTCTAAGTGCAATCCTCTTTTTTTAAGATTTAAACTTGAAATGAAAATGTATTGTAAATCTATTGAGTTCTCAAAAAATGTAAAAGCTATAAGAACAGTGGCTGCGTTTAAGGACTTGGCACTTAATCTGGATTAAAAAGACTGAAGGAACTTAATCTGGACTGAAGGATTCTGTTGTATTATGTTATGACAATGACAATAATTGTTGTTGATGTTTTTTTTTGTTTTTTTTTGTTGTTTTCTTTTACAAGCATTTAATATAAATAAATAAATAAATAAAATATTAAAAGTAATAAATTATATTATCAAACTCAGTTAACACCATACTAGTTAAGCATAGCCTGTACAGAAAAGCCAATAAGCCCAGAATATGACGAAAGAAAGCAAATATGTGTTAAGTGCAAATAAACCTGCTGCCTGCAGTTTTATTAATAATAACAAATTGTGTTGTTGTTTTTTTTTATAACTGTTGGTCCATTAAGTCTCATGAAGCGTTTTCTTGGTTTTCTATGAGGGAAATGCTTAACGTACAATTAAACGTGTTGCGTTCATATTATGTGCTCATTTGCTTTTCTATGCTTTATTAGTAGGCATTGTGTTTCCTGAGTTTAGTCTTTTCATACCACCGTCTTAATTAAATGCATTGCGTTCATATTCTGTGCTGATCTGCTTTTCTGTACATAGTATGCATTATTAGTATGGTGTTGTTTACTGAGTATCATATCATTTATTTCTTTTAATATCCGTTTAATGCATTAAGCCGTGTTAGCGTTTCAGATCTTTATTTTTTTTAATGCAACAATAAATATACAAAGATTTGTACATGCATATACACCGGGTTTCGTGACATCATCACGTATAACAGAAGTCCCATTTCATTGGCTAGGCGCCAACCAATAAAACGGCTCCTCTGAACACCCCCGCTCCCGCCCCCCTTCCTCTCTCAGCCACTGAGTTGCAAGTGCACCAGTCAGTTTTGCACCTATATATATCACGAAAAGAGTAGCAAAAGTCAAGGCGCGAAATTTTAACTTGCAGTGACAGATTTGAGAAGTGGCAAGTGCCTACTTGAGGTTGTACTGCGAGCGTGAATGTATGAGTGCTAATATATGTTACAAGTTTGTGTCTGTCATTGTATTTTTGTGAATGGCATTTTACACATTTGTGACTGCTTGTCTGCAGCTTCAAATTCAGAATACAGGTTTGTGACTATTGTCTGCGAGTGCAAATCTCAGTTCAAGTTCAGATTATTATTTTACAGGTTTTCACATTGAAGCTGTGAGTGTTAATGTTCGCGTACAAGTACGAATATTTATTGTACAAGTTCTCAAATTCACATCTACGTGCTCTCGAGTTTAATACTAATTTACTTTCATAGTAATCATACTCTAGATCTAATATTATCACATGGAATAGGTGCTGTGGCCGTTGAAATTCTGCAGCAGAGCGATGACATCTCAGATCATTATCTAGTCTCATGTAAGTTACATTTAGCCAAGGCTGCAAAGCTGACTCGTGTTATAAATATGTTAGACCTATAACTTTCTGCCACTAAAATTTGCTTTATCAATAATCTTCCTAATCAGTTTCATCATCTCAGCATCCAGGATAGCTTAGAAGAACTTGATTTTGCAACAAACTTTTAACTCTCTCTTTTCCAGCACTTTAGACACAGTTACTCCGTTGCGCTTAAAGAAGATTAAAGATAATAGTCCAACGCCGTGGTACAACGAGCACACTCAGGCCCTTAAGAGAGCAGCCAGAAAAATGGAACGCAACTGGAAGAAAACAAAACTATAGTTCTTTCGGATTTCATGGAAAGAGAGGTCGATTGCTTACATAGAGGCTTTAAAAGCTGCTAGATCTGCTTATTTTTCAACCCTATTAGAAGAAAATAAACATAATCCTAGATACTTATTTGAAACAGTGGCTAAACTAACGAAAAAGAAAGCTTCAAGCACAGAAGTTTCCGAACAACACAGTAATGACTTTATGAACTTCTTCACTTATAAGATTGATAATATCAGGGACAAAATTATAACTATGCAACCGTCTACTACAGTATCACATCAGGGAGTGCATTGTAGTCTCCCTGAGGAAAATTTTTATTCATTTGTTCCTATAGGAGAGGAAGAATTCTGCAAACTCGTTAATTCATCTAAATCGACAACTTGTATGTTAGAACCTATACCGACTAAGCTATTGAAAGAGATGCTTCCAGAGATCATAGATCCTCTTCTTAATATCATTAATTCGTCTTTTGTCTCTAGGATACGTACCAAAAACCTTTAAGCTGGCTATGATAAAACCGCTTGTTAAAAAACCGCAACTTCATCCTTCAGAATTAGTCAATTACAGGCCGATCTCAAATCTGCCTTTTCTGTCAAAGATATTAGAAAAAGCAGTATCCTTACAACTGTGTTCCTTTCTTGAAAGAAATTATATCTGCGAGGATTTTCAGTCAGGATTTAGACCGCACCATAGTACTGAGACAGCTCTCATTAGAGTTACAAATGATTTACTTTTATCATCCGATCGTGGTTGTAGCTCTCTATTAGTGTTACTTGATCTTAGTGCTGCATTTGACACAATTGACCACAACATTCTTTTAAATAGACTAGAAAACTATGTTGGCATTAGTGGAATTGCACTAGAATGGTTTAAATCATACTTATCTGACCGTTATCAGTTTGTAGCAGTAAATGAAGAGATGTCTTATCGATCACAAGTTCAGTATGGCGTACCACAAGGCTCTGTACTAGGACAGCTGCTGTTCACTCTGTACATGCTACCATTATATCATTAGGAAACATGGAATTAGCTTTCACTGTTATGCCGATGATACTCAGCTGTATATTTATTCACGTCCTGACGAAACTTACCAATTCACAAAATTAACTAAATAAATAGCTGATATAAAAAATTGGATGACTAGTAATTTCCTACTACTAAACTCTGAAAAAACAGAGATTCTAATTATTGGACAAAAAACTTCCACACGTAATAACCTAGAATACTGTCTAACACTTGATGGCTGCTCTATTAAGTCTTCGTCGTCGGTTAGGAACCTGGGTGTGCTGTTTGATAGCAATCTTTCATTTGAAAGTCACGTGTCTAGTATCTGTAAAACCGCATTTTTCCATCTTAAAAATATATCTAAATTACGACATGCTCTCATTAACAAATGCGGAAACAATTAGTTCATGCTTTCATGACATCAAGACTAGATTATTGTAATGCTCTACTGGGAGGTTGCCCTGCACGCTTAATAAATAAACTACAGCTGGTCCAAAATGCTGCAGCTCGAGTTCTTACTAGAACCAGGAAATATAACCATATTAGCCCGGTTCTGTCAACACTGCATTGCTACCCTCTGAGGTCGGCTATCGCGCGGGCGCGATAGTCTTGCTTTTTTTCTTATCAGTGCAAAAGAAACTCAAAATACTCTGTTGATTTTGATCTTACATATAAGTGTTAGACATCATTCGATCCTGTTAATTGTCTATTATTTTTCTGTATACTCACAAAAAAAACTAATTGTTGTGCTTTTTGTCAAATAAAGAAAAACAAACATGATGCGAGTTTTGCCTTCTCTCTGTCAGTGCAGTCCATTCTGAATAGCGTCCGAAAATTAACTATAACTCCGCAAATACTTGTCATACAGGCACGAGAGATTTTTCTTTATGAAGCTTGAATTCTCTTCTTTTCAATGAAGTAATTTATATAAAAAACAAATATTCTCAGTTTATGTAATCTGTATGAAAAGAGAGTATGTTAGTATTTTCCCCCCCCAGCTCATTACACTTAATTACGCGTTAATCTGACACGGCCACGGAGGACGCGAGCTATTCAGACGCAAATGATCTGAGACAAGCCATGCAAACGGTTAACGCCCACATCAGCTCGATAAAACATTCAGTTTAATAAGAATCTTGTAGGCTACTTACCTCGTCTTGCTGCGCTGTTATCTTAATAATCCTGGAAAAGTTACCTCAGAAGTGCTCAGAATAAGGACCGCGGATTTAGCTGATGAAGTAAGTTATTTATTCTTAAGTGCTTTGTTCTAATCGCGTTATTGTATAGTGTACGTAAACTGCACAAAGACTGTTTAAATAAGAATTGCGTGTCTGTGTGTGAATGAATGAATGGCACAGACTTGCGCGCGATGTTACTACAGCTGTCCATCGCATCTGTGCCGTTCATTCACTCTCGCTCCTACATTAGTAAACATTATTTTTACATGAACACATCCAAACTATATCGCCTACTGAGATTTCTTCTAATCGCGATATAGTGTCTGTAATGACAACATTTCGTTCACTAGTTTTGGATAGTTTATAATGTTTTATAAAATAGACATCAAATAAGCTTTTGTTAGACAGTTTCTGCTCATATGTTAAATATATACTGCTAGTAGGCTATGTTTTGTCACAAATAAACTAATCAACTGTTATAGTGTTTGTTCTAATGCAAGCTATATCAAAATAATGAATCCTTAACTTTGAAATACCTATGATAATAAAATGTGTTGGCCTACTTTAAAAAATAATACTTTATAAGACATATATGGAAAAATAAAGTTTTCTTTTCAAGATGTTTTGAACCAATTCTGTAGAATGGCCCATATAGCCTATTTGACCAGGATTTGTTTCCAGGTGTGACTATAAATATGCTTTTGACTTTCATTTATGTTTTGATTGTGTATGTATATATATATATATATATATATATATACGTGTGTGTGTGTGTGTGTTTGTGTATGTATGTATGTATATATGTATGTATATTTTTTTTATATATATATATATTGTCCTTGCATTCTTTCTTGTGTGACACCCCTAAGTGAAAGGCTCATTAGTATGCAGTATGCTCATTAGTATGCAGTCTGCTCAGGTGAGAACTGCCTAATTATTTATGAGGGGGTTGGGCCGTTCACGCCCATCTGCATATTGACTTCCCAAACAAAAAAATGTTTTTCACAATTTAAAACAATCTATTGTTTTATGTGAATGATAATGCAGGATGATTTTCAGATCATTTTGAAGCAAAAACTCTAGGCGACAACATCCATTAGTCAAAAGTCTTGTGGACAGATATTTAGTATGTGTTTTGTGGCCTTAAACTTTAAAGCTTTATTTTTTAGTTTTTCAATAACCACGCATAAACAACATTCTCTCAAAAATTCAAACATGTACATTTATGTTGCTCACATATTATGGTAGCCCTGTTTGTGCTATATAGAGTGAATTTACACCTTTGCCATTAACATGTTTATAAATAACTGAAAAAAACATAAATGTAAGGGCATGTCAATACATCCCAATAGCCCCAAAAACACCTCAGACCCCAGAGGGTTTTAAACATCGTATAAATTTTAAAATATTTTTGATTACTTACAAAGCACTAAATGGTTTAGCTCCGCAGTACTTGAGCGAGCTCTTAGCGCATTATAGTCCTTCACATCTTTTGCGATCTCAAAATTCGGGCCAGTTGATAATACCTAGAATATCAAAATCGACTGCTGGCGGTAGATCCTTTTCCTATTTAGCACCAAAACTTTGGAACAGTCTTCCTACCATTGTCCGGGAAGCAGACACACTCTGTCAGTTCAAAGCTAGACTAAAAACCCATCTCTTTGACCTAGCATACACATAATATATTATAGACTTCTATAATTCAATGTTAGGCTGCATAGTTTAGGTCAGCCGGAACTGGGAACACAAATCCTGATGTACTCTGTAACAACATTTAGTTTTACATTAAATTAGCTCAAATTATATATAGGGAATTTTAATAATTAATCATGAATATGATTAATATATTGCATATTACAGTTAAATTATCGAAGTTGAAAATAGATTGTACACACGAATGATCAATCACAACGAATTATAATTCCTCATTCATATGTCAATGGTCCACTTTCAGATCGATTATATGAGATAACCTTTAATGGAGTTAATTTAGCTATCGAACTGTTTGTCCAGGAAACGGCCGTAAGATTAACTTATCAACTTCTCAACAAAGTTATCCCTTCTTATAAACTCCAAGAATTATCAATTTTCTGGCCGTGAACATTAATTTTCCTGTGTTTATAAAATTAGACTACGCAACGTAGTCAATAATGAAAGCTTTGTAGCTATAGGATCGAGATCTCATTGACTTTGTAAAATGAGCATTTTAGACAGAAGGCAATCAAGAATATAATGGTTTTAATAGTTGGACTAATAATACACTGAACTACAATTCACATAGAATATATGTATATACACCCGAAACAAACAAAACGAAAAACATTACAAACACGAATTAAAATAGGATGAGAGAGGAAGATAAAAATGAGAGGGTGTCACGGGAGGACCGGGAATAATTCCGTGGACTCAAGTGCAGAGCAGAAGTATTTTAATTAGACAAAAACATAAACAAACCAAATCAAAATCTATAAACAGACTAGGCAGGGCAGGAACAGGCACAGAATACAACGCGTAATAAATACAACGAACCAGCACAGGACAGCAAACACAGGAAGACTAAATAGAGAGGCAAACAAAGGAGGGTAACGAGACAGACAGGTGGAGCAAATAAACCAATAATCAGATAACAAGGGGGAGGGATAAACAATCACCACAGCACATGGCACAACATAACAAACACCCATGTGCAACACAAGACAGGACAGACATGTGACATAACCCCCTCCCTACGGAGCGGCTACCAGTCCATCGGGCGGCCAGGGCGGTGAGGCCCCCTCGGGCGGCCAGGGCGGTGAGGCCCCCTCGGGCGGCCAGGGCGGTGAGGCCCCCTCGGGCGGCCAGGGCGGTGAGGACCCCTCGGGCGGCCAGGGCGGTGAGGACCCCTCGGGCGGCCAGGGCGGTGAGGACCCCTCGGGCGGCCAGGGCGGTGAGGACCCCTCGGGCGGCCAGGGCGGTGAGGACCCCTCGGGCGGCCAGGGCGGTGAGGACCCCTCGGGCGGCCAGGGACAGCGGACACCGGCTCAGGGACAGCGGACACCGGCTCAGGGACAGCGGACACCGGCTCAGGAACAGACATCACACACACTAGCTCGGGCTCAGGAACAGACAACCCACACACTGGCTCGGGAGCAGACAACACACACACTGGCTCGGGAGCAGACAGCACACACACTGGCTCGGGAGCAGACAGCACACACACTGGCTCGGGAGCAGACAGCACACACACTGGCTCGGGAGCAGACAGCACACACACTGGCTCGGGAGCAGACAGCACACACACTGGCTCGGGAGCAGACAACACACACACTGGCTCGGGAGCAGACAACACACACCCTGGCTCGGGAACAGACACCGGCTCAGGAACGGGAACAGACACCGGCTCAGCAGCCACTAGAACAGTAGCGGCCACAAGGACAGACACAAACACAGAAACAAACATTGACTCAGGAATATCAGACACCGGCTCAGGAACAGACAACACACACACTGGCTCGGGAACTGGCTCAGGAACTGGCTCGGGAACAGACAACTCACACACTGACTCGGGAGCAGACAGCACACACTGGCTCGGGAGCAGACAGCACACACACTGGCTCGGGAGCAGACAGCACACACACTGGCTCGGGAGCAGACAGCACACCCACCGGCTCGGGAGCAGACACCGGCTCAGGAACGGGAACAGACACTGGCTCGGAAACGGCCATCTTGTCCGTAGACACTGGCTTGGAGGCGACCATCTTGTCCGTAGACACTGGCTCGGAGGAAGTGATGTGAACAGTCACTGGATCAGCAGAAGTGATGTGAACAGACTCTGGTTCGGCCATCTTGTCCGTAGACACTGGCTCGGAGGAAGTGATGTGAACAGTCTCTGGATCAGCAGAAGTGATGTGAACAGACTCTGGTTCGGCCATCTTGTCCGTAGACACTGGCTCGGAGGAAGTGATGTGAACAGTCTCAGGATCAGCAGAAGTGATGTGAACAGACTCTGGTTCGGCCATCTTGTCCGTAGACACTGGCTCGGGGGAAGTGACGTGAAGCGTCTCTGGCTCGGCAGAAGTGACGTGAAGCGTCTCTGGCTCGGCAGATGTGACGTGAAGCGTCTCTGGCTCGGCAGATGTGACGTGAAGCGTCTCTGGCTCGGCAGATGTGACGTGAAGCGTCTCTGGCTCGGCAGATGTGACGCGAAGCGTCTCTGGCTCGGCAGATGTGACGCGAAGCGTCTCTGGCTCGGCAGATGTGACGCGAAGCGTCTCTGCCTCGGCAGATGTGACGCGAAGCGTCTCTGGTTCGGCAGATGTGACGCGAAGCGTCTCTGGCTCGGCAGATGTGACGCGAAGCGTCTCTGGCTGTGACGTGAAGCGTCTCTGGCTCGGCAGATGTGACGCGAAGCGTCTCTGGCTCGGCAGATGTGACGCGAAGCGTCTCTGGCTCGGCAGATGTGACGCGAAGCGTCTCTGGCTCGGCAGACGGGACGTGAGCGGTCTCTCGCTGGGCAGACGGGACGTGAGCGGTCTCTCGCTGGGCAGACGGGACGTGAGCGGTCTCTCGCTGGGCAGACGGGACGTGAGCGGTCTCTCGCTGGGCAGATGGGCGTCTCCTCCTCCGTCCATGACGGCGAGAAGCCGGCCCAGAACTGCCTTCCACCGGTCCAGGATCGAAGGGGGGCCAGGATGGAGAGTGATGTTGACCCTCCTCTCGACCACCTCCTCCTCCTTTACAACCTCCCCGGGTCCCACGAAAAATTACCTGGCGGGTCCCCCGAAAATCTCTCCTCCCCCGCTCCTTGGCTGGGGAAGAGAAGTCGGAAACCCCCCCGCTGGACGGACTCAACGACGAAGATCCCATTCCCAAAGAGACCAGTGAGGAAGACTCTGCTGCCCTCCTCTCCTCATTCCTCTGGGCACACAGAGAGAAATATTTAAAAAGAGAAATCCCATTCTCTCTCTCAGCCGGACACAGTTTGGTCCGCTGAATCCACATTGGCTGGTTCGTTCTGTCACGGGAGGACCGGGAATAATTCCGTGGACTCAAGTGCAGAGCAGAAGTATTTTAATTAGACAAAAACATAAATAAACAAACCAAATCAAAATCTATAAACAGACTAGGCAGGGCAGGAACAGGCACAGAATACAACGCGTAATAAATACAACGAACCAGCACAGGACAGCAAACACAGGAAGACTAAATAGAGAGGCAAACAAAGGAGGGTAACGAGACAGACAGGTGGAGCAAATAAACCAATAATCAGATAACAAGGGGGAGGGATAAACAATCACCACAGCACATGGCACAACATAACAAACACCCATGTGCAACACAAGACAGGACAGACATGTGACAGAGGGAGAGAGAGAGTTGGGAAGAAAGAGAGAGAGAGAGGGGGAGAGAGATCCGTAGGATCACAGTTTGGCAAAATTCACCTGGACATTTAAACCTTTAAGAGACAACACGGAAAAGCAGTCTTAATGCTCTAAAATCTTGGTAACTCAAATATACTTGCATATAGTTCTCATGTGTCTGAGCCCTGCGGCGTGTGTGAGCTGCTGGTCTTTGTGTGTTCCGTTGGAGCGTCACGTGGTTTGCTGCGGTCTGGAGCGCGCAGTTTCAAAGAAGGCTTAAAGGTCTTTGACGTAAATTACCAAATAAATAATTCAGACTAAGTTCATTTCTGGGGAAATGAACAAAGGAAAAACAAACTTAAGCAAAAGAAAAGAAGAGGAAAGATCCCCCTGGGCGGGGGATCATGAGTATGATGGTTACATCGGATCGAAGGAGAGAGAAGAGTCCAGTCAAAGGTTGAAGTTCCCTCGAAGATGGGAGTTCCCCCAAAGATGCAGTTCTCAGGATGCAGTTCTTTCTCTCCCCTCCTCACTCTTCACAACAGATGAGGTGCTTGGTGGTCTTCTTTAAAGACACTTCTGTTTACGCCTCCTCTGGCGTGAATGCACCAATCAGCTGGGAGGAAAGTGTGCGGATAAGTGTTCCTTTGTTCCCTCGAGATCGACTTTGCATGTTTCATGACCGTGATGTAAAAATGCGTTCAATTTTACTCCAGAGATGATAAAACATAGTAACATACATTTTACGGTTTGCACCCATATATATATATGGTTTGGTCAGATCAAGAGGATTCTAAAGGTGTGAAGAACGACATACAAACATTATAGGAAAACACAGTTACATTAAAAATGCATCTAAAAGCACCTCTGTTCATTTAGAATTATAATACGATCACATCTAACCCCAATGGAACATGGGAAAACATAAAAACATATCGAATATATCATAGTACAAGTCTCTCAATTGAGGAGATTGGAGAAAAGTTCTTGTGTGTGTGTGTGTGTACTGTGGACGTGGCCGGGTCATTCAGCGGTGAAGATGTGGTGAACTTTGCTCACCCCCCTCCTGGGCAATGATATGTGTGTGCGTATTCTTTGAATTGATGGGTTTTAAGTCTGGATTACAATGACCAGTGTGGTTCATTACACAAGGTTGTCTGTGTTTGTGAGGTGTCCTGCTGGGACACCACGGGATCTCTGGCCAGAGAGGCGCCCCTGTTGGGTCACATGTGGTAAGACAGAGGACCCTGTGAGGACCCACTTCTGGCATCGGTAATTTAATTAAGTCCAAGAACCATTTGCTGGTGTGTGAATCGGTAACTTAAAAAGTCCCATGACATCTGTTTTTGTCACAATCTGAAGAATGGAGGAGTGTTTACTTAATTAGAATTTTAGTTGATTAAAACCACATGATTGCGCTGATCATCTGATTATTGCTACAACTCGTTACATCATCATAAGAAGAATGGCATCTACGCTAATTTTAGTGTCTTTGTTTATCCTGAGGTTTTCCCGCAGCCTACCGGATCCAGGCCGTATCCAGATCTGACTAGGAGCTTTGCCTGGACCCGATGATAACGCAGTGCTGAAGTGCCAACTAGCCTAAATAATTCTGCTTTTTTCATCCTGCAGGAGAAATTTGCATCAGAATTAATTAGGGCTTGTCTTAGCCCCTTAACTGTCCACTTCCCTATGGGAGGGATGTTAGGGGGAGCTGGAAGGTGGGAAGGCGCTGAGGAAAACGATGATGAAGATGATGAGTTCCTCGCTGGCGGTGGTGAGGGGAGTCTTCGGCGTCTTGGAGCATGCGGAGAGGATCTGGAGGGCCGACGTCCCCTGATTAAGGATGGAGGCTCAATGTTGTCGTTGGCTGCTGGAGAAGGAAGGGTCGCTGGAACTGCGCTTTGCGGTGGAGATGACTCCGTGATGAAAGATTCATCGTCGGAGGGGAGGAGCTCTAACTCGGACATGACTGCACGGAGGCGGAGTCAGATGCTGAGAAATTAGTCATGAGACAGGAGGTAAGGGAAGGCTTTATTTATACTAGCTTCTTCTTTATAAGCTAGCTGATGGTGGTAAGTGGAAGCGTCAGCATCTGCAAAATCAGACTAGTGTAAGTATGGATCTTTTATACTTCACGCGTTAGAACGCGATTGGATAGATGAGAAGGTAATAAATGAAGTAACAATTGAGTCTTCCTGGCAGAACTTGCGCTAAGCTTACACCTCAGTCAACGCCTTCATCACATATCATCAAGTCCCCATCCTTTCACCATCGTCTGGTTCCCGCTGTTGACCCATCACTCTGCTTTTACTTGAATAAACAATTTCACCTGTCTGTAAATCTGTTCCCTTTGTGTGTGACACAGTATAGGTTTCATGGCCATATTTCAGAGACTAATAAAGGGAAGGCTTTATTTATACTAGCTTCTTCTTGTGCTGATTGGATGATTACCTGAACATGCTCCTCCCGAACTTTGTTTACATAAAACTTCATTTAAAAATTGAACGTATTCAGTCTCGCTCTTCTAGGGCTAAAGACCAATACTGCGATACTAAAAAGCCTCTCGCAGGCTGCTGATGCTGGAAGGGGTGTGTTTAACTTAACAGACAACTTGCACACAGCTGGAAAAGACTTGAGCAAGTCCATGTTATCTGCTGAACAGGAGAAGTACGCACCTAGCTGTTTGGCGCCGTCTTGTGCCTTCGAACCCTGCATGCCAGAAAATAAGTCGTCTTCATCAGATGAGCTGGACCTGTTGACCTGCAACGAGGAGTCTTCAATGCGTCGTTTGATATAGTCCATTCCTGAAATATAAGAGTGTGTTATAAACAATAATAATAGTTTCAACCCATCATGACAGGAACCACAGATTTGACACAATGACATTGTCAGTAAGAGAATGATTTGAATGGAAATGAAGACTTTATAATGCAGAGCAAATCTACATTTGCCGGAAGTTCGTCTGGGTTTTCCCAGGCTAGGGCCAGGGGTAGTCTCCTTCCTCACCCTCACAGCCACGATCACTCGAAGTTTAAGGTGTTGAAGGTGGTGTTGGTTCTTCCATCTTCGCAGCAGAGCGAAAGCCAGAACGGGAGCATGCGCGGTCTTCTTGATCGCTTGATTCGCTCAATGATGAGCCAGTTTCATCAAACCTGGTGACAGAGCCATCTACCGCTCTGGCAGTAAAAGTATTAAACTCATCGAAAATATGTACTGAAGTAAAAGTGGAAGTAGGAGAAAAAAAATAATACTCTAGAAGAGTACAGATACAGCCTTTTAGTACTTAAGAACAGTAGTGAAGTAGTTTTTATTATACATCTCTGGAAACACATCAATATTCGTGTTGATTCACGCCCTCCTTGCATACAGCTTTCTTACACAAAACTGTCGTACAAATTTTAAATCAATATATTGTTTAATGTGAATGAGTGGACAGGATTATTTTTCACATAGTTTTGAAGTAAAAAATTCTACGCTACATGATACAATTTTTTAAAAGTCTTGTGTACAATTAATCAGTATGTCACCAACTCTGTATCAAATCTTCCGTCTGTCTCCTGTCCATCATCTCAATCCAGATCTTCAGTCATCGTGTTCATCCTTCACCTGCACAGAGTTTCCACTTCTACCAGAAAGACTCGGGAGGGAAGATACTGTACAATTATGCATTTTATTAACAGCCCAGCAAGCAATATATGCAATAAAGTTATTTGGCGTAGGCCCCGTCTGTAACTCGCGATCCGAGGGTACAAATTCTGCATTTCCTGCCTGAAGATGAAGGCAGGGGCGCAGCCAACCCCCTTTGGGGTATTGGAAGGGACCATCCTGGTCGTGGTGGGAAGGATGGAGGGAAGACCGTCTTGGTGGAGGTGGGGAGGATGGTGGTAAGTGGAAGCGTCAGCATCTGCAAAATCAGACTAGTGTAAGTATGGATCTTTTATACTTCACGCGTTAGAACGCGATTGGATAGATGAGAAGGTAATAAATGATGTAACAATTGAGTCTTCCTGGCAGAACTTGCGCTAAGCTTACACCTCAGTCAACGCCTTCATCACATATCATCAAGTCCCCATCCTTTCACCATCGTCTGGTTCCCGCTGTTGACCCATCACTCTGCTTTTACTTGAATAAACAATTTCACCTGTCTGTAAATCTGTTCCCTTTGTGTGTGACACAGTATAGGTTTCATGGCCATATTTCAGAGACTAATTTTTTTTTTCACAAACCACGTGTAAATGTCTTTTTTTCAACTATAAACATTTACATAATAACAACAGATCTCAAATACATATTTCTAGGGCTGGACATGACCTAAAATCAAAATCTTGATCATTTGAACATTTTACCCCAATTACACAAAGAACGATTTCGTTTATGCTTTTTGTTTTTGCCCTCATAGTTCACTAACAAGGTTTGTGCTGTAAATATGCTCAACTATTAAAGGTGAGATTTTTTTTAATGAAAGAGTACATTTCTTATCTTTGTGAATTAAAAAAAATTTGAAGGAAACAAACTTTGATATTGGCTTGAGAAAGAGTCATGGCGCTGCCCACAGTGCTATTGCTCCGACATAACAGCTCACTGAAATGATGGTTTCTACAAACAAAAGGTGCTTTAATAAAACAAACTCAGGTAATCTAAATGTGAGAAGTCAACGTAACACAAGTGTCAACACACAAACAATACCAGACAGCAACTGAATGAAAAAGAGGAACTTACAAAGCAAATGAGGGAAATAATGACAACACCTGTGATGATTAATGAATCTCCATAGTAACTAATAAATGCAAAAAACTGAACAAAGGAACAGACAGACGTTACATAACAGATGTCTGTCTGTTTGTTACATACACAAACAGACAAAACATAGACGTAACACCATAGACATAATAAATACATAGACACCCTATTGGCTGCTGGAGCGTACGTCAACGGCACCGCCATATCAAGGAGGGCAACTTGCCCATACCTCTCATTATGGGAATTGAGTAAAATGCCTGTTTCGTGTGCTGCTTGGGGCTGTACAAGTCGCCTCACAATTGAAAACAGGTCTCGAGGAATTACCTTTCACAAACAAGACTGAACATTTTTTTCTGGTTGTATTTGGTAATTTTAGAATTAGTAATAGTAACGTACACCACGTGCAAACCACTGAAATCGGCTGATAAATGTAAACGTTATTATTGTTTTTATCCAGGTAAACCGCAGCTCACCCGTTTACTTGCATTTGTTCACAGTGCAGTCTTGCCCTCCGCAAAATGGCGGACACATTGACGTTTTGCAGCAACGCTCCAAAGCGGCCAATAGGGCGTCTATGTATTTATTATGTCTATGCGTAACACCCCCTGCCGGAAAGGCGTGACCTTGCGCAAGGAGGGGGCGGTGGATGAGGAGCTGGAAAAGACCTGGAAACAGGCAGAGATGTCAGACAGAGGGACCTGGGTGAAGTAGATGGTGGAAGCGCCCATGGAGGCATGGCTGGTAGAAGAATCCATTGCTGAATAGACAGCTGATGAGAGCCCAGTGCACAGCGGGAGGCAGCCAGGATGAGAGTGACCCATGGCGGAACTGATGGAGGGAGGAGCCAAGGTTGAAACTTGAGCCTGACGGACTGAGATGACACAGGGAGATGGTGAGTCCAAGACAAAGTCCGATGGACAGAGAGAGCCGGTGACATCGATGGACACGGAAACCAAGGCGGAGTTCCGGAGACAATATATGGTCATACTAATATGGTCATACTTCCTGGTTCTGGTAAGAACTCGAGCTGCTGCATTTTAAACTAGCTGTAGTTTGTTTATTAAGCGTTCAGGGCAACCACCTAGTAGAGCATTACAATAATCTAGCCTTGAGGTCATGAACGCATGAACTAATTGTTCCGCATTTGTCAATGAGAGCATATGGCGTAATTTAGATATTTTTTTTTTAAGATGGAAAAATGCGGTTTTACAGATACTAGACACGTGACTTTCAAATGCAAGATTGCTATCAAAGAGCACACCCAGGTTCCTAACCGACGACGAAGACTTAACAGAGCAGCCATCAAGTGTTAGACAGTATTCTAGGTTATTACGTGTGTAAGTTTTTTGTCCAATAATTAGAATCTCTGTTTTTTTCAGAATTTAGTAGAAGGAAATTACTAGTCATCCAATTTTTTATATCAGCTATTTATTTAGTTAATTTTATGAATTGGTAAGTTTCGTCAGGACGTGAATAAATATACAGCTGAGTATCATCGGCATAACAGTGAAAGCTAATTCCATGTTTCCTAATGATATCTCCTAATGGTAGTGTAGCAATGTTCAGGGAAGAAGGAGGCGGGAACCGGCGAACAATCCAAATATAATTTATTAAAAATAAAACAAACAAACAAAAATACCGCCAGCAGCCCCTCGCGGACGACTGCTGGCTACCGAAAATAAATATAACTAAAGTAAAATACAAAAACAAAACACAACTAAAACACAGGCCTGTTCCTCTCTCGATCATCAACGTCGTCGCTCCTCCTTTATGCTTCCGCTCCTCCGTGAGAGATGCGAGACCGGTGTGCCTCACATGTGATGCTCATTAGCAATCGCACCACCGGCCTCGCGCCGTTCTCTCACGTCCCTCGGCCGTCCTGTTCGCCACATACCCCCATCGCACCTCACAGGCCGGGGGGTACTCACGAGCCTGTGCCTACTCCCCCCCCCGGCGGCGGCGATCCCTGGGGAGTATGGACAGACAAACCGAGGGAAACGGAGACGGAAGCATGAGGAGCGACAGATCGAGAGAGGGGAGAGAGGAAAAAAAAATTGGTCCGGTTCCCACAACGCGCTGCCATCTGGTCCCCCACCAGCTAGGCGATCTCCTCCGCGGTGCCTGGCGGCGACGCTGGGTAGCCCTCGGTGGACGGCTCGACGCTCCTCCGCCGCCCGGTGGACGGCGACGGCTCCTCGGGTGCCTTGGGCAGACGGTAGGAGTCCCCCGCTCCCTGCTCCTCCCCTTCACTGGTGGACGGCAGCAGGCTCCGGCCCACGGCGAGCGGCGGCGACTCCTCCTCTCCCTCCCGGATGGCAGCCGCCCCTCCAATACCCAGGCGGCCGGCAGCGAGCTCGACCGTCCCACCGGCAACTCACTCCAGCGCACCGCCTCGAGCGTCCTTGGCCGCGAGTCCCCCGCTCCCTGCTCCTCCCCTCGCTCGGCGGATGGCAGCAGGCTCCGGCCCACGGCGAGCGGCGGCGACTCGCGCACCATGCTCGATGGCACCGCGGATTCCCCACACCGGCGAGGACTCTCTGACAGCGCGTTCCTCCCTCTTCCCGGGTTTCGGCACCAGTGTAGCAATGTTCAGGGAAGAAGGAGGCGGGAACCGGCGAACAATCCAAATATAATTTATTAAAAATAAAACAAACAAACAAAAATACCGCCAGCAGCCCCTCGCGGACGACTGCTGGCTACCGAAAATAAATATAACTAAAGTAAAATACAAAAACAAAACACAACTAAAACACAGGCCTGTTCCTCTCTCGATCATCAACGTCGTCGCTCCTCCTTTATGCTTCCGCTCCTCCGTGAGAGATGCGAGACCGGTGTGCCTCACATGTGATGCTCATTAGCAATCGCACCACCGGCCTCGCGCCGTTCTCTCACGTCCCTCGGCCGTCCTGTTCGCCACAGGTAGCAAGTACAGAGTGAAAAGCAGCGGTCTTAGTACTGAGCCTTGTGGTACGCTATACTGAACTTGTGATCGATAAGACATCTCTTCATTTACTGCAACACAATGATAACGGTCTGATAAGTATGATTTAAACCATGCTAGTGCAATTCCACTAATGCCAACATAGTTTTCTAGTCTATTTAAAAGAATGTTGGAAAGCTGCGTTTTTTAACAAGCGGTTTAATCATAGCCAGCTTAAAGGTTTTTGGTACGTATCCTAGAGAAAAAGATGAATTAATGATATTTAGAAGAGGATCTGTGACATCTGGAAGCATCTCTTTTAGTAGCTTAGTCGGTATAGGGTCTAACATACAAGTTGTTGATTTAGATGAATTAACAAATTTGCTAAATTCTTCCTCTCCTATAAGAAAAAAATAATAAATTTTTCTCAGGGAGACTACAATGCACTCCCTGATGTGATGCTGTAGTAGACGGTTGCATAGTTATAATTTTCTCCCTGATATTATCAATCTTATAAGTGAAGAAGTTCATGAAGTCATTACTGCTGTGTTGCTTGGAAACTTCAGTGCTTGAAGTTTTCTTTTTCGTTAGTTTAGCTACTGTTTCAAATGAATACCTAGGATTAAGTTTATTTTCTTCTAATAGGGTTGAAAAATAAAAAAAAGATCTAGCAGCTTTTAAAGCCTCTCTGTAAGCAATCGACCTCTCTCTCTATGAAATCCGAAATACCTCTAGTTTTGTTTTCTTCCAGTTGCAATCCATTTTTCTGGATGCTCTCTTAAGGGCCTGGGTGTGCTTGTTGTACCACGGCGTTGGACTTTTTTCTTTAATCTTTAAGCGCAACTGTGTCTAAAGTGGTGGAAAAGAGAGTTATAAGTTTCTGTTGCAATATCAAGTAAATTACCATGGCTGTTGTGCGTCCAAGTCCTGTGGTCTCAAGTTCATTGATCCCAGAGACCCTGCCACTGTCATCTGCGCTGCCTGCAATGAAAGTCGCCATCTGGTGTGTGTGGGCAACATACACTTCCGTCGAGGCGGCAACGTCCTTTCCTGAAGCCTGCCCTGCTATGGCCACGGAGGCCATCCATGAACTCACTGTGCACCACGCTACAGCTATGCAGGCTGTCCATGAACTCATTGTGCCCTATGTCACGGCCAGGAAGACTGCCCAGATCTTTGCTCCACCATGGCCCCCTGATCCATCGGGGTAATTTTCTCAGCTGAGGTGGTCATCTCGTACACCTGCTCCTCCCTTGTGGTATCTATCTCCTCTGGATACACTGGCCACCTTTTCCTCCATGCTGTAGTCCTCTGCTCGATGATCCAGGCCTGGCATTGTTTCACGGTCCAGGCCCCCCATTGCTCCATGGTCAAAGCTCATCACTTCTCCACAGTCTAGGTCCATTACTGCTCCACGGCCCAGGTCCGCCACTGCTCCACGACTAGGGGTGGGCAATATGGCAAAAACATAATATCACGATTTTTTATCACAGTTCTTTTTCAAGTTGGTTTTACTATTTTGCAAGTGACTGAGCATTACAGCCAAACTAATGTCTCTTTAAAAAAAAAAAAAAAAAAAGCCTTTAGGTAACAAAATATAAAATAAAAAAGAATGGCAGACATTTAGGCCAAAGTGACGAAGACCAAAAATCTTTATCATTATTTTCTTTGTTATTAAAAAATAAGAACAAAGATAAGATACACATTAAAACTGAAATAAGCAGTGCTTTATTTCAGATACAGTAGATGTATTTAGCAGTAGTATTGAAGAAAGTAATTAAATGAACAAATATGAAATTAATACACTACATAGACTTCACTGTATAAATTATACATTGATTCTTATTAAAGCTTCTATTAAAGTGCTCAGTCAGTGAGTGATTTTCTCTTTGTGTTTTGTTTTTTTATTAACATTAAAGGGATAGTTCCCCCCAAAATTTAAATTGTCATAATTTACTCTCTCTAGTTATTTTAAACCCAAATAAGTTCTGGGTAACCAAACAGTTGCTGGTCCCCATTGACTTCCATAGGAGAAAAGGGGACCAGCAACTGTTTGGTTACCCACATTCTTCAAAATATCTTCTTTTGTGTTCAGCACAAGAACGAAATTAATACAGGTTTGAAACAACATTAGAGAGAGTACATAATGACAGAATGTTCATTTTTTGGTGAACTATCCCTTTAAGAACAAGCGGCAGCATGTTTACTACCAGTCTACTGTCGCGTTAAGACCGGCACGCGACACATCTAACATACGTGAATATGGCACCAGATATTCTCTCAAATGTTTCCTTTAACTTTAGACATAACCAGCTCCGTTTATGTACACCTTGTGTGTATGCTATTTGACAGTATTGGCACAATAACACTAAAGATAACTTAGTAACCAGGCTTTTTGAAAGGCTGTTAGTTCCTGCGCTTTGGGTGTATGAGCTCAGAAAAGCACACGTTAGAACAGCGCAACAGCACGCAAATGAAATGTTTACCGGCAAGGCTTTAAAGCACATGCAAATAATTACATTTTTGTGAATTGCAGTGTACCGTAGGCCTACCTCTTATATATTATACGGTATGTTGAGACAGGTGCCAGAACTGCAACTGGTAGAATGCACTGTAACACAATACTATGATATTTCTTCAAAAGCAGATCGTGGAGACATTTTAATCGCCCACGATCAAAAATCGTCATATTATCATATCGCACACCCCTATCCACGACCCAGGTCCACCAGTGCACCATGATGTTTAACAGGGAGCCAATCCAGAGTTGACAGAACTGGTCTAATATGGTCATGCTTCCTGGTTCTGGTAAGAACTCGAGCTGCTGCATTTTGAACTAGCTGGAGTTGGTTTATTTAGCATTCAGGGCAACTTCCCAGAAAAAAATTACAAAAATTTAGCCTTGAGGTCATGAACGCATGAACTAACTGTTCCGCATTTGTCATTGAGAGCATAATTTATGTCATAATTTCGAAATATTTTTAAGATGGAAGAATGTGCGGTTTTACAGATGCTAGAAATGTGTATTTCAAATGAAAGTTTGGTATCAAAGAGCACACCCAGGTTCCTAACTGACGAGGAAGACTTGACAGAACATCGGACCAAAAATTATAATTTCTGTTTTTCAGAATTAAGTTGAAGGAAATTACTTGTCATCCATTTTTTTTATCAGCTATGCATTCCATTAATTTTGTGAATTGGTAAGTTTCGTCGGGCGTGAAGAAAAATACAGCTGTGTATCATCAGCATAACCCGATGTACTGAACTGTACTGAACTCGATTGATCACAATTTTTGTTTTGTTTTGAATAGACTCGAAAATAATGTTGCCATTAATGGAATTGCATTGGGATGGTTAAATTCATACATATCTAGCCGTTATCAGTTTGTAGCAGTAAATGAAGAGATGTCTTATCGATCACAAGTTCAGTATGGAGTACAGCAAGGCTCAGCACTAGAACTGTTGTTTTGACTCTGTACATGCTACCCTTGGGAGATATCATTAGGAAGCATGGCATTAGCTTTCACTGTTATTCTGATGATACTCAGCTGTACACTAAGATCGAGTAACACTCATAGAGAGATACAACCACGATCGGATCAGCAAATCACTATCAATCTATCACTATTTTAAAACACACTTCTACACAGTGCCATTTGATTGTGTATTTGCATACTGGATAAGGTTCTGCTACACAAATGACCTTTCTAGCACTTTACCTCTTGTCGTCAGTGGATAAAACCTGTGACTGCGTGAGCAGCTGATTAGAACTATCCATCCCAATGAATTTATTTATTTTAAATATTGTCTATTGAATTGTACTCTCTTCCAATTACACAGGAGTGCTTCAAAAGACTAATGGTTAGACTATGTAGGTATGCTATGGAGAACGCTCATCCTTTAGACTCAGATCTGTTGCCTTTAATGATTTACTGTTGCCTGACAAAATGTTATGAAAGTACAAAGGGTTGAAAACTAAATTGATTCTAATTCATCAGATACATTTTCTAATTACCATAGTCCCTGTCAGACTTGTTTAAATTCATTCTGTCTTTTTATAAGACTGAGACAAATTATACTGTCAACACATTTCAGCATTTAAAGGCATAACTGGCACACTCACGATGAGAAGGCTGTTCCATTAGGTTGGCTTCAACGCATTCTTTACTTGGAAGGAATCCCAAAATGCCATGGGGCAGGCTCTTTGAAAAAAATAAATCCAAGATGGTGGACAAAATGGGAGAAATGTCTGCTTTGTCCAAAAGCATTTATGGCAAACTAACATGTAATGTCTATTGAAAGTTGTATGTCATGTATTTAAATGCATTTGTAATTACACACGTTTTGATAAATTGCAATTTACTGCATGTAATATCGATGCACTACAATTACATAATCAATTATATAATCAAGTTCTTTACATGTGCATTAAGGAAATAGTTCACTTCAAAATGAAAATTCTGTCATCATTTACTGATCCACAAGTTGTTTCAAACCTGTATTAATTTCTTTCTTCTGCTGAACACAAAGAAAGATATTGTCACGGTATACTGATCCAATGTTTCCTTCTCGTCTCGTGTTTGTGTTGTGGTGTGAAAGCACGTGTGTAGTGGGCGTGATTGTGTTGTCATTCCTTGATCCGCTCCAGCTGATCATCATCATTCATCACCAGCTGCAGTTAATCTCCCTCACTGCTTAAATACTCACAGTTATCTCATTCCCTTTGTCAGATCGTTGTTTGATGTCCTGGGTGTCGGTGTTGAGTCTTGTTTCCTGGTTTTCCCGTCATCGTGTTCCTGTGGATTCATCGTCTCGGTGTTGGATTGTTTCGTCTCGTCTTGGCACTTCACTTCACGAGGATTCACCGCACTCTGGCCATCGAAGTCCCTGCGTTACCTGTCCACACCCGTGTCTTATCCTGAGCCTGTATCTGTTCCAATAAAGTCAGAGTAACTGCAATTGCTCCCTGTTCTCTTTACCGATCATGACAGAACGATCTGACCATTCCATGGAAGCAGCAGGAGAGACACCTACCTCGCTGGATGAGTTCGTCCACCACAGCGTCAAAAGAATGGACTCTCACGAGAGGAACATCAATGACACGGGTCGTGCGATTCAAGTTTTGGTAACGCAGGTGTCCGAGCTCACCCAGCAGGTCCAACTTCTTCGCGCTCCCACTGCGCCGCCCACACCAGCCGTTCCCCCCACACCACCGGACTTCCTCGCGCCATCTGAGCCACCCCTACCGGTTCCGGAGCCCTATGCGGGTGAGTCTGCTTACTGTGGAGCGTTTTTGACAAGATGTTCCATGCATTTCTCCTTACAGCCCAGAACGTTCCAGAGTGAACAAGCCAAGGTGGCTTTTGTCATCACGTTACTGACCGGAAAGGCGGCGTTATGGGGAACGGCGGTGTGGGAGAATCAAGACCCTTGCTGCGCCTCGTTCCAAACTCTCTGCAGAGATGAGACAAGTTTTTGACAGAGTCGTCGCGGGGAGAGAGGCCGCCAGGGTGCTGGCCGACCTTCGTCAGGGGGAGAGGTCGGTCTCGGACTTTTCCATCGAGTTCCGAACCCTGCCGTCCGAAAGTCAGTGGAACGAGGAGGCGCAGTGGGACATGTTCCTGCATGGGTTGGCTGACCGCGTCCAACGAGAGATCTACGCCCTGGACCTACCCACGTCATTGAACGGACTCATCGAGCTGGCCTTACGGGTAGATGCGCGACTTTCCCGAGTCGGAGGCAGATTGGCATCTAACCACCAGCCTGGAGGGATTGAGGGGCAACGGTCCAGCGGCAGAGACGTGGTCAGCCCCGTCTTCGATCACGAACCCATGCAGGTGGGTCGAGCTCGGCTTTCCCGGGAGGAGAGGGAGAGGCCGAGGTCCCAGGGCCTTTGCCTATAATGTGGAGGTTCGGGACATTTCACGTACAACTGTCCGGTAAAAGGCCAAGCCCGATAGTAAGTATGAGGCTACTATCAGGTGGGATCTCCGCCGAGAAGACCTCATCCACAGCTACACTCCTCCCGGTAAGACTGAGATGGTCAACTCACCAGCACGACTGTCGAGCACTTCTGGACTCTGGGGCTGAAGGTAATTTCATGGACAGTATGTTTGCACAAGTTTCAAATTACACTCAGACCACTCACTCAGAAGATTGCTGTGCACACACTAAATGGACAAGAACTTCCCACCATCTCATTCACCACTGAAGATATTACCCTCATCACTTCTGGCAATCACACTGAGACTATTTTTTTATATATATCCTGGATTCACCGTTGGCACCCGTCCTTCTTGGTCACCCCTGGCTCATCCATCACAACCCCCGAGTGGACTGGCAGCACAAGGCTATACTGGAGTGGAGCAAGGAATGTCATAAGTCTTGTCTTGTGTCTGCTTGTCCGTCTGTGCCTGTTTATGTGTTTCAGGAGGAAGCAGGGGATCTGTCTAATGTGCCTGAGGAGTACCATGACCTGAAGGAAGTATTCAGTAAGTCTAGGGCTGCTTCTCTCCCTCCTCATCGTCCCTATGACTGTGCCATAGAGTTAACGCCAGGTAAGTCTCCGCCTAAAGGCAAGTTACACTCACTTTCTATTCCTGAAAGGGAGGCTATGGAGAAATATATTTCTGATTCTCTGGCAACCAAATTCATCCGGCCTTCCTCTTCACCAGCGAGGGCGGGGTTCTTTTTTGTGGGGAAGAAGGATGGATCTCTGCGACCTTGTATTGATTACCGAGAGTTGAATAACATCACGGTAAAGAATAGTTATCCTTTGCCGTTGATGTCTTAAGCCTTCGAGAGGTTGCAGGGAGCATCCATCTTCACGAAATTGGACTTGCGTAATGCTTATCATTTGGTCCGCATCAGGGAGCGGGATGAATGGAAGACTGCGTTAAATACCCCCAGGGGACACTTTGAATATTTGGTCATGCCTTTCGGGCTGTCCAACTCCCCAGCAGTCTTCCAGGCACTTGTCAATGACGTGTTGCAAGACATGATAGATCAATTCATATATGTTTACCTGGATGACATATTGATATTTTCCTCGTCTCTCCAGGAACATGTGCAACATGTACGACAAGTGCTTCAGAGGTTGTTAGAGAATGGGCTTTTTGTCAAGGCGGAGAAATGCGATTTTCATGCACAGTCTGTTCCTTTTCTAGTACACATCATCTCGTCTGAGGGAATGTGTGTGGACCCTGACAAGGTTAAGGCTGTGGTAGAATGGCCAAGTCCAGATTCCCGTAAGGCCCTACAGTGGTTTCTGGGATTCGGCAATTTCTATCGGCGGTTCATTCACAACTTCAGCCAGCTAGCCGCGCCTCTGACTGCCTTGACCTCCCCCGGAACTCTGTTCAGGTGGTCAGATACAGCCGAGGCTGTGTTTGCTAACCTCAAGAGCCGCTTTGTTTCAGCTCCCATCTATGCCCCTGACTATTCACGGCAGTTCGTGGTGGAGGTTGATGCGTCAGAGGTGGGGGTAGGAGCAGTTCTGTCCCAGCGCTCTCTCACAGACGATAAGATACATCCTTGGGCGTTTTTTTTCTCATCGTTTATACCCAGCCGAACGCAATTACGACATTGGTAACAGAGTTTTTGGCAGTCAAGTTAGCGTTGGAAGAATGGCGACATTGGTTAGAGGATTCGGGGGTACCTTTTATCGTTTGGACCGACCACAAGAACTTAGAGTACATCAGAACAGCCAAAAGATTGGACTCCAGGCAGGCTCGGTGGGCACTTTTTTTTCGGTCGTTTTGATTTTTCTCTCTCGTACCGCCCGGGTTCTAAAAACATCAAACCCGATTCTTTGTCTCGTATTTTTGTCCGGCATTTTACCGGAGACCCTATATGTTTCCACACTCGTATGGGAGATCGAATCAAAGGTCAAGAAGGCCTTAGAAGGGGTAACGCCGCCGCCCGAATGTCCACTGAGTCGTTTATTCGTGCCGGAGGGATTAAGGTCAGACGTCATCCGGTGGGGCCATTGTTCCAACATAGCTTGTCATCCAGGAGTTAACCGTACTAAGTTATTAGTTAAGCAATGATTCTGGTGGCCACTTATGGCTCGTGACATTCACAGTTTTGTTTTGGCTTGCTCTGTTTGTGCCACTGGTAAGACATCCAATTGACCCCCAGATGGGCTCCTCCAACCGCTGACAGTCCCTTCGAGACCCTGGTCCCATATCGCTCTAGATTTTATCACCGCCCTCCCACCCTCCCAGGGTAACACTGTCGTTTTGACAGTGGTGGACCGGTTCTCGAAGGCGGCTCACTTTATTCCCCTACCCAAATTACCCTCAGCTAAGGAGACAGCGTTGACAGTCATTGACCACGTCTTTCGCTTACATGGCCTCCCGATGGACGTGGTCTCTGACAGAGGAACCCAATTTGTGTCAAAAATTTTGGCAAGAATTTTGTAAATTACTGGGGGTGACGGATAGTCTGTCTTCAGGGCTTCACCCTCAGAGCAATGGCCAGACTGAGAGAGCCAACCAAGATCTGGCTAGTGTTACGATGTTTGGTATCCAAGAATCCTTCCTCTTGGAGCTTACAGCTGTCCATGGTGGAGTATGCCCACAATACCTTACCAGTGTCGGCCACGGGCCTCTCTCTGTTTGAGTGTAGGTTACCAGCCACCAATTTTTCCCAGTCTGGAATCCGAGGTCGCGGTCCCCTCTGCTCACGCCTTTATCCAGAGGTGTCACCGCACTTGGACTAGAGCCCGTGAGACTTTACTCCAAGTGGGGGCGCACACCAAGGCTAAGGCCGATCGCCACCGGTCGAAGCCTCCCGTATATATCGTCGGTCAGAAAGTGTGGCTTTCTACTAAGAACATTCCTCTCCGCTCCGTCTCTAATAAGCTTGCTCTCAAATTTATTGGCCCGTTCACTGTCACCAAGATCATTAGTCCGGTGGCAGTCCGCCTTAGTTTGCCTCCTGGATACAGGAGAATTCACCCCGTATTTCACGTTTCCAAAATTAAGCCCGTGTTTCATGCTCACATTAATCCGCCTGTCCCGGTTCCCCTCCCCCCCGCCGGGTCTCGTAGATTTACTCGATATTCGGTAAATCGGATTCTGGATTCTAGGCGGAGGGGGCGTGGATTCCAGTACTTAGTGGACTGGGAAGGTTACGGTCCGGAGGAGAGAAGTTGGGTACCTGCCAGAGACATTCTGGATCACTCCTTGATCGATGATTACAATCGACAGGTAAGGAGGTCGGAGAACGCCAGGAGGCGTTCTTAGGAGAGGGGTACTGTCACGGTATACTGATCCAATGTTTCCTTCTTGTCTCGTGTTTGTGTTGTGGTATGAAAGCACGTGTGTAGTGGGGATATGATTGGGTTGTCATTCCTTGATCCGCTCCAGCTGATCATCATCATTCATCACCAGCTGCAGTTAATCTCCCTCACTCTAAATACTCACCGTTATCTCATTTCCTTTGTCAGATCGTTGTTTGATGTCCTGGGTGCCGGTGTTGAGTCTTGTTTCCTAGTTTTCCCGTCATCGTGTTTCTGTGGATTCGTCGTCTCGTGTTGGATTGTTTCGTCTCGTCTTGGCACTTCACTTCACGAGGATTCACTGCACTCTGGCCATCAAAGTCCCTGCGTTACCTGTCCACACCCGTGTCTTATCCTGAGCCTGTATCTGTTCCAATAAAGTCAGAGTAACTGCAATTGCTTCCCGTTCTCTTTACCGATCATGACAGATATTTTGAAGAATGTCGGTAACCAGACAGGTGATGTACCCCATTGACTTCCATCATATTTGTTTTTCCTACTATGAAAGTAAATAGGGTACATCAACTGTCTGGTTACCAACATTCTTCAAAACGTGGCGTAATGTTTTGACATGCCTGTCCCTGTACATAAAAAGATGAGTAATCAGTCATAGTGAAATCTATTGGAAATGAGAACTTCAGGTTATTTTTTATGGTATCTATGCCATAAAGTGTTTATTTCTGAATCTGATTGTTGTTGGTACATTTTTCTAGTATTTACTTTAAATAAAAATTTACAAATTTAAATATGAAAAATATGCAATATGAAAATTATTTACTTAATAAAGTATTTTCTTTAAAAGACAAGATTTGGTCTTCAAAAAGCCTTATTCCAAAAAGTACATCTTGAAAAGGGGGTGTCGTCTTATATTCATGGCGTCTTATATTTGGACTACACTACAAGTGCACATTCAACAGAATTAAGGACACTTCCTTAGAATTAAGGACAAACCCTTTTCACAAGGGTTTTTTCCTGTATGAATGTTGTGCTGACTTTGCTCAGTTTTTATGAAAAATAGACATTTTCACATCAGTGTGTCTACCTGTGTGTTTATCACAATAAATTTTAGTTGAGGGTGTGTGCTGAGTAAAGGTTGATGGCTCTTGTCATAGTTTATGATTGTGATTTACTCAAGTAGTTAGCACTCACAAGGCCACACTGCTGGGGCAAAAAGGACAAGGAATTCTGATGGATAATGTTGTCTTTCATGTTTCAGTCAAGTCGTGTGTAACAACTTTAATGATTAGCATGTTTTCTAAGGCAAGGATTGGTCTTATTATTGCTCACACTTAAATTTAGTAGTTGTTGAAATCTTAAATCTAGTTATTAAATTGTCCCACACCATTTGCACCACAGACATTGACAAACTACCCATGTTCAAGATTAGAGTCCATCAAGTGTAAATTTTTTATACTTTAATCTGCAAATCACTTTTCATTTTCAATTTGAGCAAATGCCATCCCATACTTCTCTTAAAGGAATAGCTCACTCAAACATTTTAATTGTCATAATTTCCTCACTGCTATATTGTACCCAATTCATATGGGTTTCATTAGCCTGCAAAACACAAAAGAAGATATTTCAATATTTCATTTTTGTCCATTATGAAAGTCAATGGGACGCAAAACTTCAAGCTCCAAAACAAACAAAAATACGGTAGCCAAGAGAGCTCAACGCAGGACAAGAACAGTCCTCTGTAGGCTAGACCATGGCCACAGGAACTAGGGGTGCTGAGGGTTCTGCAGGGTGCTCCTGTCTGCCTTGCTGCTGGTTTGCGTCTGTATGCTCTATATAGCTGAATCTCTATTTACTATCATTCTTTGTTGTTTATATTGTTAAATATAACTTACTCATCAACATATATTAGATATTGTCTAATGTTGCATATCACATTAATCTGACATCGCTAGCTTTTATCTAAATCGTGATCGTTAGCTCAACACGCTAGTAGCTCGCTAGTCTGTTAACTTGCCATCTCGTATGTGCTCTATTAAACAACTGTGGTAAGTAGATCAGTCAACAAACATGGTGAGTAATGTCTTCTACTGTTATTGTCACTTGCACTTCGTGTCACATGTATAGTACAGCCTTCACTGTCAGCGTTGAGGACTACACATGTGATAAATGCAGGGATATAGTCAGGCTGATGGAGAATATTTCAGGACTAGAGACACGCATCCAAACTTTAGTAGTAGTAGCCTTTATTGTCACTTAGTCACAAGTACCAGTGAAATTTGTCATCAACCTGTCCATACAGACATACATACAATATGACAAGGGGGTAGACAGGACAGGAAGACAGGGCATTGAAGAAGAAAATACAGCATAACATGAGGAGAGGTGAGGAGAAAAAAAGGGCAACCCCCAGACTATGCTTCTGTGAGGAGTACAGTTTGGGAACAGTAAAAAAAAAAAACACCTCAGCAACATTAGCACATAATCAGTACACTCTACAACATGAACACGCAAAACTTGCAACAGGGGAGGGGAGTGGGGGATGGAGGTAGCCCAGCACAGGCAGGCAGCCATCCGGTCCTGCAGCCATTCTCGGCGCTGGTCACAGACCCGCCTGTCAGACTGGTGGTACAAAGCGTTGAAGGCGAGGGATGGGGGGTGGTTGGGTGATTGCATATCTGTATTTATGTAAGAGTTCGTGCATGTGTAGGCCTGGAGAGTCGCTACGCCTGGCATCATAATCTAGGTGCCTCAAGTCCGCAGGATTGTCATAGCGATACACAGGAAGTTGCCATGGAGACAACCCTGATCAGGTCCCAGACAGAGTCAACAATCAGCAGGTGTCTGTGGGGAGTGGGGGAAGGAACGCAAGAGCGTCTCGCTGCAGTGCTCTTCCGGGGAGTTGTTGTTCCAACAGCAGCCTTGGCCAAGGCCAGTGCTGGATAAGGGGAGCCGAAAAGCAGATAAGATTGGGATTGTTTGGTCTTGGGACGAGTTGCCGCATTCCGATTTACACAGCTCCTGGTCCATTTTGGTCTCCGAAACGATCCATTTGCCTTTGCAAAGCTGTGAGTTTCTCCATGATGTTATCCATATAGTTGTTCATAGTCACCGTCTGAGTGCTGAAAGCTCTGCCCACTGTTTCAATCATGACGGGCAGCCTTGTGGAGCTTTGGACAGCTGTCGCCGACTTCTTAATTCCTCGATAAACCAGGGCAATGCCTGATCCAATCAGCAGAAAACCTGTTATCATGGTTCCAAATAGGTAGATATCTTCAATGTCCTCCACGGAGAGAGCCGCCAGACACACAACCCGCCACCTCTCCCACGCGTCCATCGTGTAGCCAGCTGCGAACGTTCCGGCAGGGCAGTCAGGTGCCCCCGAACCCAAGCTTCTCGTCGAGAAGATGGTGTCAATTGCGTTGAGGGACCAGTTGATCAAATCCATAATTTCTTAGTTTGGAGAGCAGTGCGCAGAGAGTCTCTCAAAGTACAAGACATTAGACTAACAAGACGAGAGAAGCAAAGCAGGGGAGGTAGGGGAGAGGAGGGGAAGAAAATGCGACCGCCTTCGTTAAGAGCCACAGCCAATAAAATAAAACTTTGAACGAGGATAGTAAGAATGCGAGGGCTTTAGACACTGCTTTGGATGCGACTAGCATAGTGAACTTTGTACATTGTTCGGTTCCGGTTGTAGTAGAGCCTGTGCAGTAGGGCAACTGGGTGACCGTGAGACGCTATAGTCGCGGGACAAAACACCGCTCTTCCATTCCAATTACCATAACAAATAGATTCTCCCCACTCAGTGAAACACCCACTGTGAATCCTGCTGAATGTGCCCTAGTTATTGGCGATTCTATTACATGGAACGTGAAAATAGAGACACCAGCCACCATAGTCACATGTTTGCCGGGAGCCAGAGTGCCTGACATCAAAGCAAATTTAAAAGTGCTGGCTAATGCTAATCGTAAATTCTCTAAGATCATTATTCATGTCGGCACTAATGATGTTCGATTTCGCTAGTCGGAGATTACTAAAATTAACGTTAAAGTAGTGTGTGAACTCGCAAGTACGATGCCATATTCGCAGGAGTGATGAGATAGTAAGTAGACTGTCCTCAGGCCCCGATTAAGAGGACTTTAGGCCCTGGGGCTATAGCAACTCCAAGGCCCCCCTTTCATCTGATTGCCACGCCACAGCCTTCTACCGCAATAAATATTTTTTATTGTTATTAAAGCTGCAGTCCGTAGCTTTTCCTCTTTGTCGCCATCTCTGTTAGAAAACTGGAATTGCAGTTATTTTTCGGAATTATCAACTTTCCGTGGGTTGTACATCGGCATGAAACAGCGCGGATGAATCCAATGTTTTGAGGAGAGTGTACGGCTGTTAATCACCACGCCGGTGTGGATACGGGCATTCAGAATCACACATTATACTTTTTGGAAGTATGACCAATATTAGAATTTTCAACAGAAAATAATGTCTGAACAAGTAAGTAACATCCACTTTTGTTCTGATCAACTAATGGGGAAAAAGCATTACAGTAAATCTTATTTTGTATAAACAAATAACAATTGGTGCTATAACGGTGTATGAACAGAATCCCTATAATGCATAAACTTGTTATAATATAACATAATATAAACATCTTATGACAGGAAAATTTTGATATGGAATATCAGGATAAAAATTACTCCACATAATTTCTTGGTTCATTTTGGGAACCTTTTATTGATGAAAATTTACCCCCTCCCCTTCCATAAGTGCATTTACTCCGAACTCAAAAACATAAAGGTTGCCAAAATCAGCAAAAACTTTACTCATACTTCAGTCATACTTCCTCAATAAGTACTTAACCATGAATAATTTAAAGAGATAGCTCAACAACATCACCCTCATGTTGTTCAAAACCTGTATGAATTTATTTCTTCTGCTGAACACAAAAGAAGATATTTTAAAGAATGTTGGTAACCAGACAGTGACAGCACCCATTGACTTCCATAGTAGAAAAAATATATATTAAGTCAATGACTACCGTAAACTGTCTGGTTACTAACACTATATAAAATATATTCTTTTGTGTTCAGCATAAGAAAGAAATTCTTTCAGTTTGAACAACATGAGGTGAGTAAATGATGACAGATTTTTTTTTAAACTTTCCTTTTACATAGGGTCTTACAGTTAAATAGTCTTTTTTTCTAGCTTTAGCACAGCAGACATCCTTTATGATATTATTAAAATTCATTTCAATCCAGTCACTGTTTTAATAAGCGAGTCATTCATTCAACCGATTTGTTCAAACGGCTGTTTGATTCAACGACGAAGCAAACGAGGAGTCATTTAATCATTAAATGAATGGATTCGTTCAAAACGCGGATCATTCAGTAACAAATCACCACTATCAATTTCAGAGATTGTTTCTGCTGTTGTTTCATTTTGTAATTTTCATCGGCGAAGTGACGATAAACCAAAACGTAACTCTCAATGTTAACTAATTGGTCAACTCATTTTTTGTTGCATAACATACAGATCCTTCTCAAAAATTTAGCATATTGTGATAGTTCATTATTTTCTATAATGTAATGATAAAACTTAAACTTTCACATGTTTTAGATTCATTGCACACCAACTGAAATATTTCAGGTGTTTTATTGTTTTAATACTGATGATTTTGGCATACAGCTCATGAAAACCCAATATTCCTGTCTCAAAATATTAGCATATCATGAAAAGGTTCTCTAAACGAGCTATTAACCTAATCATCTGAATCAACTAATTAACTCTAAACACCTGCAAAAGATTCCTGAGGCTTTTAAAAACTCCCAGCGTGTTTCATTACTCAAAACCGCAATCATGGGTAAGACTGCCGACCTGACTGCTGTCCAGAAGGCCATCATTGACACCCTCAAGCAAGAGGGCAAGACACAAATAAATTTCTGAACAAATAGGCTGTTCCCAGAGTGCTGTATCAAGGCACCTCAGTGGGAAGTCTTTGGGAAGGAAAAAGTGTGGCAAAAAACGCTGCACAACGAGAAGAGGTGACCGGACCCTGAGGAAGATTGTGGAGAAGGACCGATTCCAGACCTTGGGGGACCTGCGGAAGCAGTGGACTGAGTCTGGAGTAGAAACATCCAAAGCCACCGTGCACAGGCGTGTGCAGGAAATGGGCTACAGGTGCCGCATTCCCCAGGTCAAGCCACTTTTGAACCAGAAACAGCTGCAAAAGCGCCTGACCTGGGCTACAGAGAAGCAGCACTGGACTGTTGCTCAGTGTTTGCATGTCATTCGGAAATCAAGGTGCCAGAGTCTGGAGGAAGACCGGGGAGAAGAAAATGCCAAAATGCCTGAAGTCCAGTGTCAAGTGCCCACAGCCAGTGATGGTCTGGGGTGCCATGTCAGCTGCTGGTGTTGGTCCACCGTGTTTTATCAAGGGCAGGGTCAATGCAGCTAGCTATCAGGAGATTTTGGAGCACTTCATGCTTCCACCTGCTGAAAAGCTTTATGGAGATGAAGATTTCATTTTTCAGCATGACCTGGCACCTGCTCACAGTGCCAAAACCACTGGTAAATGGTTTACTGACCATGGTATTACTGTGCTCAATTGGCCTGCCAACTCTCCTGGCCTGAACCCCATAGAGAATCTGTGGGATATTGTGAAGAGAAAGTTGAGAGACGCAAGACCCAACACTCTGGATGAGCTTAAGGCTGCTCTCGAAGCATCCTGGGCCTCCATAACACCTCAGCAGTGCCACAGGCTGATTGCCTCCATGCCACGCCGCATTGAAGCAGTCATTTCTGCAAAAGGATTCCCGACCAAGTATTGAGTGCATAACTGAACATAATTATTTGAAGGTTGACTCTTTTTTTTGTATTAAAAACACTTCTTTTATTGGTCGGATGAAATATGCTAATTTTTTGAGACAGGAATTTTGGGTTTTCATGAGCTGTATGCCAAAATCATCAGTATTAAAACAATAAAAGACCTAAAATATTTCAGTTGGTGTGCAATGAATCTAAAATATATGAAAGTTTAATTTTTATCATTACATTATGGAAAATAATGAACTTTATCACAATATGCAAATTTTTTGAGAAGGACCTGTATATCACATAAGCAATTGTGCTGATATTTGGGGAAAACTGCGGTTTTACTTGTGAATATATCACATCGTTTTATATTATGTAAAAACTCATCGGGGCAAAAATGCCCATGTAGACCTTGGATATTGGACCTTGATGTTCGTCAAAAAAAAGTAAATCGACTTTTTTTTTTATATAATATAAAAAACGTGGAAGACCCCGTGGAAAATTTTTACACGGGTGAGTGGTGAGAGAAAAAACACTGACATTCTGGATTCAGACTGCAATAAAATCACGACTAGCCCCTATAAATATTGAAAATACCTTACGATCCACGAGAAACAATTACCATCCAAATAGTGCTTAACTCATTCATTTACTTCAGGTGCTTGTTTACCTTCTTCGACGTATAAAACACGCAGATCGATGATGACGCAGGAGGACGAAGCTAACTGTGGGCTGCTGTCGCTGCACTCGGGGTCTTCCACGGGCACGGATGAAAGTCAACCAAAGTATTTAGTTAGTTTAGGAATTTTCGCATCCCTTTTCTGTCTTTCGAGTTTGTTTTTCTTTTTTTGTGCTCCACTATCACTTTTTTTCATAATTTTTGCACTCTAGCGAGCCATTTACGCCCATGTTCTATCATGAAAGCATAACGAAAAGAGGCGTTTCTCAACGTCATGGCGCAAATTGTAGTTAATTTGATTGGGCGGTGAATTATATCAGTCAGGCACATTTTCCAATAACTTCTTGTTATTTTATTATACACAAATCAACCACCTATGATTTAACAATCTAATTTCCTCCAGCCAATCACGGGCCCCCTAATCCCGCGCGCCCTGGGGCTTCAGCCCCACCTAGCCCTTATGTTAATCCAGCCCTGACTGTCCTCACTCAATGGCTGGCTGTCTAAGTGGTGTCCGCAGAATAATATAGGGTTCATAGACAATTGGAAAAGTTTTTGGGGCATACCTGACCTATTGAAAGAGATGGTATTCATCCCTCCTGGGATGGTGAGCTCTTCTCTAGTAATATGGCTCATATTCTTAGAGCTCAAACTTGAATTGGGGCACAGGTCAGGAAGCAGACAGATTGGCTAAACCGACCGTCTGCGAGCTGTCTCACATCACTGAGGTCAAATAAATCCCATCACATAGAGACTCTTTCATCTAGATAGAGACTGTGTCTATTTCCCGAATTAGGAAATACAAGAAACTCCCAAGTCCATGTAAGTGGACCATGTATGCCGTTGTTGATGTTCACTATGTTTTGTTGGTTTTTGTCCATGTCTTGTCTTGTGCTTAGTGTCCCTCTGGGGAGCGTCTGGAAGCCGCTCCTTAAGGTGGGGGTTCTGTAATGATTCTGCCATCATGTTCTTGATTTTCCTAGTCTTGTGGCAGGATCATGGCAGAACCAAGTTTTGTGTACAAGTGCATGGCCTGTTATTTGGGCCATGTGCTTGTGTTGTCTCGTTAGATACCCCGCCCCCTTGTTATCCTCGTCTTGTCGTTATTACCTAGTCTGTGTCACCTTTTCCCCTCGTTAGCTTCTCCCTATTTAATCCCCTTGTGTTTGCTGTCCTGTGTCGGTACATTGTCAACTAATGCGTGTAACTGTTTGTGAGTACTTAAGTCTGAACCTTGTGAAGTACTGTGAGTTTGTGTAGCTGTTTGTTTCTTTTGTTCTAGTCTTCAAGTCAGTGTCTAGTCCTAGTTTATGTCCTTGTCTTAGTCTTGGTGTACTGCCCTTCAGTTCTGTTTTGCCCCCTCGTGGGTTATTGGTTTACTGTTTTGTGTAAATGATAAATTGCGCTTGACATTTTGTGCTAGCTACTGTATACAGGCCACCAGGGCACCATACAGACTTTCTCAAAGAATTTAGTTAGTACTGGCTGCAGATAAAGTCCTAATTTTGGTGATTTTAATATACATATAGATAGCAAAAAAGACACGTTACAATACACGTGTCAGGACCCACTCATTGTCATAATCATACTTCAGATCTAATATTGTCACATGGAATAGATGTTAATGCTGTTGAAATTCTGCAGCAGAGTGATGAAATCTCAGATCATTATCTAGTCTCGTGTATACTCTATTTAGCCAAGGCTGCAAAGCCAACTCCGTGTTACAAATATGTTAGAACTATCACTTCTGCCACTAAAGATTGCTGCATTAATAATACTCCTGATCAGTTTAATCTGCTCAGCATCCCAGATAGCTTAGAAGAACTTGATATTATGACAAACTTTTGACTCTCTCTGTTCCAGCACTTTAGACACAGTTGCTCCTTTGCGCTTAAAGAAGATTAAAGAAAATAGTCCAACGCTGTGCTACAACGAGCACACTCTGGCTAAATTTACAAGAAATAAAGCTTCTACTTCTGAAGTTTCCAAAGAGCATAGCAGTAATGACTTTATGAACTTCTTTACTTACAAGATTGAAAATATTAGAGAGACAATTATAACTATGCAACCATCTACTACATTATCGAATCAGGCAGTGCATTGTAGTCTCCTTGAGGAAAAATTCCATTCATTCGTTGCAATAGGAGAGGAAGAATCGTCTAAACTCATTAAATCACCTAAATCAACAACATATATATTAGACTAAGCTATTGAAATAAATGCTTCCAGAGGTCATAGATCCTCTTCTTAATATCATTAATTCATCTTTGTCACTAGGATATGTACCAACAACTTTTAAGCAGGCTATTATTAAATCTCTTATTAAAAAAATGCAACTTGATCTTAGAGAATTAGTCCATTACAGGCCGATCTCAAATCTACCCTTTTTGTCAAAGATACTAGAAAAAGCAGTATCCTCACAACTATGTTCATTTTTAGAAAGAAATGGTATCTGCAAGGATTGCCAGTCAGGATTTAGACCGTACCATAGTACTGAGACAGCTCTCATCAGAGTTACAAATGATTTGCTCTTATTTTCCGATCGTGGTTCTATCTCTTTATTAGTGTTACTTGATCTTAGTGCTGCATTTGATACCATTAACCGCAACATTCTTAAATAGACTCGAAAATTATGTTAGCATTAGTGGAAATGCATTAGCATGGTTTAAATCAAATTATCGTAGTTTACGGGGCTGCATAAGACAAGACAGCATAGTCTCTATGGGACTGTCAGGAAGAACGAAAGACTCGGACCTGGCCGAACCCGTAGACTCGAGACTCGAGACTTGAGATGAACTAATCATTTCTGTTTCATATACAGAACCTGTGGGATGTTGAGCGCATGTGCGATCAACACAAAATGAATGAATCACTCTCTGAGACAATTCGGTAGTCCTGAGTCATATTAAAGATTTGTTAAAAATGAACGAATCATTCATGAACAACACATCACTACTAGAAATGAAGGCGGTGTTTCGAGCTCTCAAACACTTCCGCCCAGACCTGAGGGGCCATCATGTGCTTGTCCACACGGATAACACATCGGTGGTCTCTTACATCACCATCAGGGGGGTCTGAGGTCACGTCACTTATGCAAACTGGCTCACCAGATTCTCCTGTGTGCTCAAGAGAATTTGCTCTCTTTAAAGGCAATTTACATTCCAGGGTTTTTAAATCAAGGAGCAGACATCCTGTCAAGGCAGGGGCCGAGGCCCAGGGAATGGAGGCTCCTATGAAAAAATTTGGTCGAGCGGAAGTAGACCTGTTCGCATCTTAAGAAATGACACACTATCCATTGTGGTTCTCCCTAAGTCAGCCAGCTCCTCTGGGGCTGGATGCTATGATGCAGACGTTTGGCTGAGGTCACGTATGTATGCATTTCCCCTGATCTTTCTGCTCCCGGGAGTTCTGGGAGAGAGTTCGCCGGGACGGGGCCCGTCTTCAGTTAATAGCCGAGTACGGTTCTCAAACCTATAGTCTCTCCTCGACGGCACTCCTCTGGAGATTCCACTCAGGGGGGACCTTTTCTCTCAGGCAAGCGTGTTGATCCTAAACCCCTGCCCAGAATTGTGGAAACTTTGGGCTTGGCCTCTGAGGGGGGCCCAGCTCATAAGTTCAGGTCTCTCAACTGAGGTTGTTGAGACCATCTTCCACTCCAGAGCTCCCTCCACGAGGAAATTCTACACCTTGAAGTGGATATTTTTCTCTTCCTGGTGCGGAGAGCACCAGCCGGACCCAGTTATCTGCCCAGTGGTTGAAGTGCTGGAGTTCCTGCAGGTCTATCCCCCTCCTCAATAAAGGTGTACATGACGGCCTTAGCTGCTTACCACGTCCCTTTAAGTGGTGTATCCTTGGGGATAAACCCTCTAGTAACGTTTCTTTCGTGGCACTGTGACCAAGAGACTAGGAGTATGGCTGCTTCTAAAATATTATCGTCAGGAGTTCCCTCCAATATATTTGTAATGTGGTAGGATGTTGCCTCGCCGCACATATTAGTGAGGTTTTTGACCTTGACCTCGGCTCCACTCCAGGGGCGCAGGTGCTTTCATCTTGGTGTGCGCAGAGATTTGACACGGACAGGCACTTGTTACTATGGTGTCGTGGGCATAGTGTTTCCACAGTGTCTCGATGCAGCTCGAGTTCCCTTGAAAGGGAACGTCTCGGGTTATGTAATCCTGGTTCCCTGAAGAGGGAACGAGATGCTGCGTTGCCCTGCTATACTCCATGTATGCCTGTGAGCGACTTGCTTCAACCTATCAGAAGCTAGTGATTGTTTGTTCCAGGTATGCTTTATAGTTTCCTGGTTGATGACGTCACATGACATTACGTCACGCCATTGGACTGATTTCATAAATGCTTTATGTTCCAGGTATGCTTTATAGTTTCCTGGTTGATGACGTCACATGACATTACGGCACGCCATTGGACTGATTTCATAAATGCTTCATGACGCAATCACGCAGAGTCGTTCCCACAGCGTCTCGACGTAATGCTTCGTTCCCTCTTCAGGGAACCAGGGTTACAGTCATAACCTGAGACGTGTTTTCAACATGTTTTTAAGAACACCTTCCACCTTTATAAAATTACTCTTAAGATTTTTTCGTTCTTATATGTTGTCGAATATGGTTTTATGACTTTGAGAAATTAATATATCAAAAGCCAATCTCCAAATGGAGTGTATGACGTGACTACGCTGGTTGAGGACCAGCATCTCAGAACTCTTTGACACTCATTTGATGCATGTTCACTCAGACATCGGTGAAAAACTAAATAGATGCATTCATCTGCATCAGGGGCTGTTCACACAGTATGTGTTTTTCCATTCCACTCTGCTACTTTTCCATTGTTTTTCTGTGTGAACGCACTAGCCATGTTTAACTGTTCTGCTCGCGTCCTGTGGATGACGCAGCACTCAAGTCAAAATAAGTTAAACTAAAATGCGCCTTGAGATCTTGCTTTTTCCCCCTGTTCCACTGCCCGCATCTGGTGTCTTGTGTTTTTGCTTTGAAAATGTTTGCTTTCTCTGTGAACCGGCACTAACTCCTGAGTGAGTATTATAAGGTGAGATGCAGATGTTTTTTCTGTCTTTTTAAAAATGTATCATGAGTTCTGAGCGTTCTCACAACTCTGTCCTCATTCATTTGTATGTTCATCATCTTGTTTGGGCTGTTTAATATAAGGATTTTGTTTAAAATATTCTACCACAGCAACGCCCGCAATATCAAACCCCACCCTATCAAGCCCCACCCCCCTGATAAAATGTTTTCCCACAGCTATGGGCTAGACCATCCCATTTAACAACGCTCAGTCCAACCTTCACGGCTTTCGAAGGTGTGGCCTTTTAAATTTGCGACAAAGCCAATATCTACTAATTGTTTCAAACTCCCATCACCAGCCCATTCACCTTAGCACAATACATTTCCCAGCATCCCTCCTTGTTACTCACCTTCACTGATGTAGCCATCACCCACACCTGCACCTCATCAGCACACTCATCACCTCTGGCATATAAGCACACAACTTAAACACAATCATGGTCTACGACTTTGACAATGGATTACTTTCTTGTATTACCTACCTGTGACTACTTCCTCCTGCGATTCCCAAGTTCCTGTCTCCTTGTTTCTGCGTCTGTTCCTCTTCTCCATCATTCCCTCCTTCCTTCTCCTGCATCTGTTCCTCTTCTCCAGCATTCCCTCCAGCTTTTCCCAAGTTCCTGTCTCCTTGCTCCTGCATCTGTCCCTCCTCTCCATCACTCCCTGCAGCATTTCCCATGTTCCTGTTTCCTTGCTCCTGCATCTGTCCCTCCTCTCCATCATTCCCTCCAGCATTTCCCATGTTCCTGTCTCCTTGCTCCTGCATCTGTCCCTCCTCCCCATCATTCCCTCCAGCATTTCACATGTTCCTGTCTCCTTGCTCCTGCATCTGTCCCTCCTCTCCATCATTCCCTCCAGCATTTCCCATGTTCCTGTCTCCTTGCTCCTGCATCTGTCCCTCCTCTCCATCATTCCCTCCAGCATTTCCCATGTTCCTGTCTCCTTGCTCCTGCATCTGTCCCTCCTCTCCATCATTCCCTCCAGCATTTCCCATGTTCCTGTCTCCTTGCTCCTGCATCTGTCCCTCCTCTCCATCATTCCCTCCAGCATTTCCTATGTTCCTGTCTCTTTTCTCCTGCATCTGTTCCTCTTCTCCAGCATTCCCTTCATAGTTTCTTTAAGTCCTGTAAGACTTTGATCACTATTCAGCCTGTTAAATGGCAACTTAAGGTGTGTGGATCACAATATCAATCTTCACTAGCAAACCTCAGAACTGAAGTTTAATACCTGCCTTCATCATCCCTGTGTTGTCATTACTCACCTGTTTTGGAATTTGCTCTAATAAAGGTCTGAGTTATCACTGATAAATCTCTCATGAGTTTGCTATATCCTGACACTCAGTGGTGTTGCCGATGACCTGAAAGGTGAGGTTTTTTTGTTTATTGTAACATCTGGATCGTATGTGCGTTGTGAGTATTTGCAGCACGTTTTATTTGCATTGTGAGTATTTGCAGTACGTGTGTGTCAAACTGATGTTTTCTTAATTTGCTGGTGTTTTTCTTTTTCTATTTGCATGTGTTCTCTTGAGCAGTGCACTGAGCTCTCTCGGCCACTAAAGTGTACTTTTTTCACACAGGGAACAGATACCCCACTCAAAGGTACAAGTTGCACTAGCTTTTATGTCCTTTTTGGATCATGTTGGAAGTTTTGAGTTGCATAATATGGACAAAAAGTTTCTTGAGAAAATGTAAAAATCAAGTTATATCATCTGATTCACAACTGACATTACATTTTTAGTCACACAAGAACTGATGCTTCATATTAACATAGAAGGAAATAATGTTATTCCACTACAGCACCAAATGTTGTGCACCTGTGAAAATGCATCATTAATATTATGAAGGCAGTGGTAGATTGCACAGATGCATAAATCTCTTGTGATCTTACAGAAAATGGAAATGTATCACTTGGTTACAAAAGGAGAGATTGCTTTTGTGTCTCATCAGATTTGTTTTCACTATTGCAGGCTGTAAAATCTGGTTTCCTCAGGTCCCTCGGGAGAAGACATTTGGACAGGTTGGGTATGTGTGCTCCTGTTTGTTTTTTGGGTTGACATGAATGAATAGAATCTGTGAAACCACCTTGGCGTTGCCATTTTAAATGAAAAATGTGTACCAATGACTTCATTAAAAGTCAGTGATGAGTTTGATATGTTCCAATCCATTCAAATGAGGCAAGGCAAGGCAAATTTATTTATATAGCACATTTCATACACAATGGTAATTCAAAGTGCTTTACATAGAAGAAATTAAAACAAAAGAAATCAGAAAAATTTAAACAGTTTAGAATAAAAGATAAAATACAGAAATAATCAAATGAAATCAGAATAATTAAAACATTAAATAAAATACTGTACAGTCGGACGAGCAGTGGCACAGTGCTCATTCAGTAAATGCATAGGTAAACAGATGTGTTTTGAGTCTGGATTTGAATGTGACTACTGTAGGAGCACATCTGATCTCTTCTGGAAGCTGGTTCCAGCTACGGCTGGCATAGTAGCTAAAAGCACACTCACTTTGAGTGAACCCTTGGTATTTCTAGCTGATGTGATCCTAGTGATCTGAGTGATCTGTTGGGTTTATATTCAGTGAGCATATCTGCAATGTATTGAGGTCCTAGGCCATTGAATGATTTATATACCAGTAATAATACTTTAAAATCAATTCTATATGTAACTGGCAGCCAGTGTAAAGACCTGAGGACTGGTGTGATGTGTTCATATTTTCTGGTTCTGCTCAGAATCCTGGCAGCAGCGTTCTGTATGAGCTGCAACTGTCTAATGGTCTGTTTAGGAAGGCCAGTGAGGAGTCCATTACAGTAATCCACCCTGCTGGTGATGAAAGCATGCACAAGTTTCTCTAAGTCTTGACTGGAAACAAAGCATCTAATTCTTGCAATATTTTTCAGATGATAGTATGCTGATTTAGTTATTGCTTTGACATGACTACTGAAACTAAGGTCTGACTCTAGAGACACACCCAGATTCCTGACTTGATTTTTAGTTGTTTGACCCCTAGACTGAAGGTATGCGTTCACCTTGAGAACTTCATCTTTGTTTCCAAACACAATGACTTCAGTTTTGTCTTTGTTTAACTGAAGAAAGTTTTGGCACATCCAATTGTTTACTTCATCAATGCATTGGCAAAGGGAGTCAATGGGGCTGTAATCGTTAGGCGATAGGGCTAAGTAGAGCTGTGTGTCGTCTGCATAGCTGTGGTAAGAGATTTGGTTCTTTCTCGTTATTTGGCTCATTGGGAGCATGTACAGGTTGAATAGGAGTGGCGCAAGAATTGAGCCTTGTGGGACTCCGCATGTCATGGATGTCCACTCAGACTTATGCTCTCCTATAGTCGCATAATAACCTCTCCCTTCTAAGTATGACCTGAACCATTTTAGGACTATCCCAGAAAGCCCGACCCAGTTTTCCAGCCTGTCAAGAAGTATGTTGTGATCGACAGTGTCAAATGCAGCACTGAGGTCGAGTACTACTAGAACTGATAATTTGCTTGTGTCAGTATTTAAGCGAATATCGTTTATTATCTTTATGAGCGCTGTCTCTGTGCTGTGATGCGGTCGGAAACCAGATTAAAAGTAGTCAAAGTATCCATTCGAGCTTAAGAATTTGTTCAGCTGATTGAAGACAACTTTATCAATGATCTTGCCTATCAAAGGAAGATTTGAGATCGGTCTATAGTTGTTTAATATGGTCTTATCCAGATTGCTCTTTTTTCAGGAGGGGCTAGACAACTGCAGTTTTCAGGGAGTTCGGAAAACTCCCAGAGAGAAGTGAGGCATTTACTACTTCTAGGAGATCTGCTTTTAAGCTTTGTAACACAGTTTTGAAGAAAGATGTGGGAAGTGCATCAAGGGTGCAGGTTGATGTTTTAAGGTGCTGTACGATTTCTTCCAAAATTTTAACATCAATTTCTTTGAAATCAGACATAGTGACTACTTTCTCAGGCTGTTGTCTGATCTGTCTGACCCCAGTGCGGCTCAAGGATGAGCTGATCACCTTTCTGATATTATTGGTTTTCTCAGAGAAGAAAGAAGCAAACTCACTGCACTTGCTGTCTGAGAGCATTTCATTGGGAATCTGGCTGGGGGGGGGGGGGGGGCTTTGTCAGTCTCTCTACCGTAGCAAAAAGAGTGCATGTGTTGTTTATATTGCTGTTTATAGTATTTGAGAAGAAAGTCTGTCTAGCTTTGCCTAGTTCCTTATTGAAAGCATGGATGCTGTCTTTGTAGATGTTATAATGGACTACAAGTTTTGTCTTCCACCACATGCGCTCTGCTTTCCTGCATTTTCTTTTCATATTTTGCCCTGCTGTTGAGTTTCTCCATGGTGCTTTCTGTCTGCCATTCTTCTTCCTGACTTTCACAAGAGCAATATCAATTACACTCTTAACTTTTGAGTTAAAAGAATCAAGGAGAAAATCAACAGAGTCAGCAGATATGCTTGGTGTTAAAGATATAGCCTTCATAAATAGTACACTAGTGTTCTCATTTAAGCATCTCTTCTTGACAGACACAGATCTAGCTTCAATGGCAGGAGAGATCAATATATCAAAGAAAATACAAAAATGATCAGACAGTGCTACGTCCTTAATAACAATCGATGAAATGTTTAGACCCTTACTGATAAGTGAATCTAGAGTGTGTCCACGATTATGTGTGGGTCCATGTACATGCTGAGTCAGATCAACAGTTTTTAAAACAGTTTTGATTTCTTTTTGCCATATTGGTTTCTGCATTATCTATGTGAATGTTAAAATCTCCAGCAATAGCAAAACGGTCAAACTCTGAGGAAATTGTTGATAACAGTTCTGTAAAGTCTTCAGCAAAGGCTGGAGAGTATTTTGGAGGCCTGTAAACAATGATAAGTAAAATGCGTGGATCACCTTTTCACACAATACCCAGATATTCGAAAGACGGGTAATTCCCAAATGATATTTGCTTACATTGATAGACAGCTTTAAAAAGAGCAGCTAAACCTCCACCTCTTCTGACAGTTCTGCAGACACTCATAAAAGTAAAGTTAGGAGGGGCTGTTTCATTGAGGACTGTTGCACTGCAGCTGTCTTCTAGCCAAGTTTCATTTAGCAACATAAAATCCAGGTTGTATGTGGTTATTAAGTCGTTGACTAGAAGTGATTTATTTTTAAGTGAGCGGATGTTTAAAAGTTCTAACTTAACAGTCTTACTTTTTGTCCCCACAGCAATCTTAGTTTGGCGTGTAATAGGCACCAGATTAGATGGGTTTGCTGTACGGCTTTTGAAGGCCTTAGACTTTCTATCATGTAATCGAACAGCAATAGAGAAAGATAAAGATACAGGCACACTGGGTTCCCGCTTGTTCTGTAAACATTTGAGAAAGTTATTGTTATCATAGCGGGGACCCGACACATATCACTGAGAGCTGGTATCAGTTGTTTTTGGTTCACCTCGAGCCGCTGGAGGAGGGTGTGTGCCCTGGCGCTGTGGCAGAGGCCGAAGAGCTCTCACAGGAGGAGGGGGAGGGCGAGCTGGGCCTGCAGGCTTTGGTGGTTGTGGGGCCTGCCGTTTTTTGGTTGGTATCTGGGGGCTTGCAGCAAAAGAGTGGGATAGTCTAGTTCCAGCATACACCAGTTGTTCCATTTTCTCTGAGAAGCACAGAAGTGGAGATGCTGGAGAGATGGAGAACGTGTCTGGTGAGAGGGGCTGTTGCTCTGGTGTTATTGGAGGCTGTAATATGCTGTCCTGGTTTCCCTCGCTGTTTTCCAGAAAGTCGTCCTTGGGTGCTGAATCTTGGAGCAGTAGTAGTATGTCATAGTCTGTCTGTGGTGAGCTCTGTGGGCAGGGCTCAGCTGAGATTGTCCGTGAGCAGAGGTTGTTGTGGCTGAGTGGTGTTATCATTATCCTTGTGAGATGTGTCAACCGCATGCCCATTCAGGTGCTGAAGTGAAATCCTGTGGTCATTTATACTGTATCCAGGTGTGTGTGTGCCATTCAGGTTGAGTGGATTGGCACACATTGCAGAAGGATGATGGAGGGAGAAGTAGATATTGTCCTTTAGCACTCTTGAACCAAGTTTGTTTGGGTGGTGGCCATCCTGTTGAAACAGTTGCCTCTGACTCCAGAAAAGATTGAAGTTGTCAATGAAGTTCACTCCTTTTATATTGCAGGTTTTTTGCAGCCATGTATTAAGCCCAAGCAAAATGAGGTATAATCATCTCCAAAAGCTCCAAAATGTCAATAACAATAATACAAATAAATAAAAACAATCATAAAAGTGAACTTGCACTATATTCCAAGTCTTCTGATTATACGTTAGCCTTATGTAAGAAACATACTGAAATTGAAGTTGTCATTCAGTAAAAAAAAAAAAAAAAACTTCTAACCTATCCTTCCACTGCACATTAATGACAGAAGTAGTGATATCCGATTCATCAACAAATCATTCTTTTGAGTCTAATACTTTGAATGAACAAAAACAATTTACAAAACAAGTATAAAAGATTTGTTAATGAATCGGACCAATTCTTTCTCAAGTTTAACTCACTAAGTGATTTGGGCTGGGTTTCCCGAAACCTTCTTAACGTTACGTTGTTCTGAAGTTATATCCTAAGCTGTACCTTATTGTTAATACGCGTTTCCCGAAACGTTCTTAGTTAAGTATACCTTCTGTAAGTCATACGTTCGGAAGGTTGGTCTGGACCACTCTTAGTTTTACCTTATCACTGTCGCAGGTCTATACGAATATAATTATGAAGTTTTAATAGACAGGCAGTGTTCAATTAGGCTAATTCAAGTGTTTTCATGCTGAGAATAAAATTGTCATTACACTGATTGTTGTTAGATTTTTAATTATATGATCCAAAGGTACATCAGCTGGCAAACAATTAAAGGCTTAATAGTATTACTTAACTATTTAAAGGGAATGGTTGTGGTGGGGAGTGCTTTCAAAGGCCAGTGAAAGCTGTCAGTTAAGCCCTATTCGGACGCTAATTGTTTCTCATGGGCTCGTAGGGTATTTTAAACATTTACAGGGGCAAGTCAGTGGTTTATTATCGCCCAACCCGCGTAAAAATCCCTGGCCAAATTAGGCTACCAGTAGTTAAAACCATTCAGCTTGTGTCAAGATGATTTATGACCCTATGATTGACAGGTGGGTGGGGCTAACCTTTGACATTCCGGAGGGGTGTTCCGGAGGTCCCTTTGATCTAGGGATTAACCTTTGACCTATCGATCGATCAAGTTGACAGTTGTCTTTGATCATGGGTATGACAGTTGTCTTTGATCTGGGGGTATAATCATTTATTTTGACAGTTGTCATTGCCCTATTGACCTTTTTATTATACGTCAAGTTGCCAGTTGTCTTTGATCCGGCTTTGACAGTTGTCTTTGATCTGTATTATGATGGATGAATTTGCCATTTAGTTTTACCCATTGATTTTGGCCTATTGACCCCCCTTTGGGAAATAACTCCGGAAGATTAGGTTACGGAATTCCCCATCGCTGCCAGTCGTGTCGGGGTTAGTGAGAAAATAATTTTTGCTAAAGTCGCATATAGATTAGAGTTATCTTTTCAAAACAAAAATAAAATCATCTTACCGTTTCAGAGAATTGGGCTTAAGTTGAAAAGAGTTGAGGATCTTTTGAAAAAGTTGAAAAGAGTTCCTCCGAGTGATTCTCTCCCTCCCTCCCTCTCAAACACCAGCGCATGACAGGCATGGTCTCCGCGCTACAGTGTGTGCGTCTGCCTGTGTGTGTGTGTGTGTGTGTGTGTGTGTGTGTGTGTGTGTCTGGGGGTAAGATAAAAGGGTGATGTCTCAATCTAGTATTTTTAAACAACCGGTGTTTTTAGGAAAAAATAACTTACTCTGAACATAGTAGCCGTTTTAAAAAAAATACCACAATTATGGTAGCGGGATACTAATATAAACGAAATGGTTATAAATGTGCAATTATTAATTTAAAAGTATATAAATAATATCAAATAAAATATATAAAATATCTTACTAAATTTACTGATGAATTTGAGATTTTCAAAAAAAAACAAAAAAAAACACCTTACATTTTTAGAGAGTTGACGAAGTAGTTCCTAACATTTAGATGTCCATACTGCCTATGAATGGGATTTGCAATGATGCAAAAAGTTTAAAGTTGAAAAAGATCCCCCCTCTCTCTCTCTCGGCATCTGACCTGAACCTGTGTTGTGTGTGTGTGTGTGTGTGTGTGTGTGTGTTTGTGTGTGTGTTACATGATACCCCTCCGCATTCCTGAGCTCATTGCTGAGGACACTGTGGAAGTGAGGACAATATATATCATAAATTTCACACTAAAGTTGAAAAACATTATGCTCGATATAAATGAAATGGTTATACAATTTACATCTAGTCATTTACAAAATATAATATTTAACACTAACTAGAGTTGGAAAACATTGATCTTTAAAAGTATATAAATGAAATGGTTATAAATGTACAATTATTAATTTACAAATATAATATTTTACACTAACTAAAGTTGAAAAACATGGTGTTCTTTAAAAGTATATAAAATAAAATATCATAGTCAATTTACTGATCCAATTATTTTAGATGAAATAAAAACAGTTTACATTTTCACAGAGTTGAAGTAGCTCCTAACACATAGATGTCCATACATTTAAAGTTGTAATACAAAAGATGTTTCCTGAAGAGTTTCTCTCTCTCTCTCTCTCTCTCTCTCTCTCTCTCTCTCTCTCTCTCTCTCTCTCTCACACACACACACCCAGCGCATGACAGGCATGGTGTGTGTGTGTGTGTGTGTGTGTGTCTGGTGTTCAGTATGAGGGTCAGTTTCATGAGGAGGTCTCTGCCTTACAAGGGGTGCATTACATCATTGTCACTCCTGTTTTGCTTCACTGAGAATATACTATTGGTTATATACTCAAAATATATGTAGAATTTTCAAATATTAGCATTTGTTGATGCGACAGGCTGTCTGTTGGCCGCATGAACAGACTTTGAGGAGAGCTGATGATACTATAGCAGAAAGCATGCCCCTTTGACCTCCTCGATTCAAACGAATAGTGCTCTCTAGCGACACGCTTTTTCAAATGTGTTGCAACTACGGTAACCGTTATGTGTCAAGAAGCTACGACATGTCATCCAATAGCACTTCATCGAGTTTACCTATACATGTTCTAGCGCTATGCTGCCTATATAATGAATTACACCACAAATGAAAAAGCTTGTAATTTGGACCGTAACATTGACTTACCTGTTGAGAAGAAAGCAGGCAACTTCTCCTTCATTAGCTCTATCCACCTGGGAAAAGCTATCCCCATATTTACCCTCGTTTTGAATTTGCCGGACACGTTTCACTTTAAATAAATTTTTTAAGCTTTATCGTGGCTACGAGGATTGCATTATGAAGTGCCGTGCAATCTTTCAAATTTGCCGGGGGAGTGACAAGCGCCTCTCACTGACCTCCTTGTGTCCGTTTCAGATGGTTTCAGTCAGCCGGCTCTGAACGAAAACGTGTTGTAGAAACGCGTTGAGGTAGCCTAGTGCTTTTTGTCCCTCTCCGCTATTATAGTTTTTCAAGATGGGGGAACGACATGGAAGCCTCCATCGACTTACCCGTCAGAACATTGGCAGAGCTAATTTTACACCAATGAGATCATATTTATGAATAAAGACATTGATTTTAGCTATTAAAATACTTTTTAAAACTACTGTACCTTCAATTTCAGATGTGTAAATTACAAAACTTTCAATTTTACAATTACATTTTTCAACCGAGTGAATCTACACATGGGAGATCTTCAGAAGTCATAACTTCAGGGGTCGATTAAGTTTAATGACCCCCCAAAATCAAATACTTTATACAATTTGTATTACACTTTTCAAAGGGTCATCTTACTTTAAAGTTAGAACAAAAATATAAAAGCACTTCTTCATGTTTGCTGTGTTCTGACACAATGTCAATAATTGGTACTTTTTCCTTTAAACTTCTTTTAAAATATACTTTTCTTATATATACAAAGGTTCAATTTCAATTCATTTCCTAGCAAGTATAAAGTAAAAAATATGATATATCTGATGCAATGTTTCTGCAAAAGAAATATGTGCTGCAAAACTCCAAACAGTTCAACTCACAAACGACGGCATTAAGGATGGCCAACGGCTTAGGGCAACTGGTGAAAACGTGCGTAAGGTGGTTTTCCCGATTTTCCGCCAAACAAATCAAATACTGTAGTAACCTTTTCAAAGATAAATCTAGCTTTTAAAGTTAGAATAAAAAAAAAAAAACATATCTTCATACCTGTTGTGTTCTGACACAAGGCCATTAACCGGTTCTTTTTTCTTTTATAAATTTACTTTCTACAAATAACAGCCTGATAAATATGTACTTAATACACGATTAAACGAGGCAATCATGCTACCAAATACGTCTGACACAATGTTTTTTAAGAAAAAGCAGTGTTTAAAACCAGATGATTTTTCTTTTGACAGACCTAGAGAAATGCCTGTTGATTACTAAGTTTCAGGCAAAGTGCAAACAGGCAATGTTTGAGAACCCTAATATTGGTGTAATCTTTGCCCGGTCTCACCCTCACGCTGATCCAGGCATAGCTTAACTAAAAGAAAATATTATGGAAGTCATTATCAACCTTTAATTAAACCATATTTTATTTATTAATTAATATTAGGGTTTCGTGCTGATTTAAAGTTTTTGTTTGTTATTAGCTAATACCTTTATTTTATTACATCCAACACAAAATTTTGTTCAAAAATTGTTCTCTGACCCCAAATAACCAGATAATGAATGTTCACAAACTACAATCAGATATTCTTCTGCTTAGTATGTGTGTAAATAGTTGCGCTTAAATGTTTGGGTGTATTTTGTCACACCATGCCGATGCACAGTACCACACTCTAGCCTATGGACTAACTTTAAAACATATTCTTTATACAGGAATCACACGCGTCCAAAACATCCATGTAAGATTCAACAGACCAAATCACTAAGAAAAGCACCATTTATAATAATAAATACACAAAAGTTCGCAAATGATGGTTTTATTACTATTCAGATAGCAGACGACACTGGTTCACATTTTGAATGTGTGTCTGTTTTAGGTGAAGACTTTTCTTTGAGAGCCGTCAACATTCAGTGTTTATAGGAATAAATGACCATTAATAATTTAAGTGTTTGTACTCTGAAGTATTTCTGTTTGAGAATGTTTGACTATATTGCAACTTTCCCTCTATCTACGATGTGGAATCACACAAAGTATTAACATGCTGTTAATATAAGCCAGTATTACTTAAGTTACTTACTTATAAGTAAGTATTAACACGAAAAGTAAGCGCATGCTGTTTTACACGTAAACTATAACAACAGAATCACATCTGACTATTGCACTAAGAAAGGCGTATTCATTAAGACTGTTAAACAAAGTTTGGTGTTTAAAATTAAAATTGCACAAAAGTAAATGCTAGAGGTCAACTTGCTAAAAAAGTAAATTCAGAGAGCCATTTAAAACAAATACGAAAAGCCATTCGTGAGCAGTTTTGAATGTTTGTAATTGACATCATGTTTCTTTTTGTTTTTGTACAGTTTGCAAAAACTATAGTCTACGATCGTGGTCAAATATAGGAATTTATGAAAAACATGAACCAGATATCTCTACATGAGATATTTCTTTTAGAACATCTACCTGCTACGTCTACGAAACATCGACATGAAAGATGAGTATTGCTGTTACCCATTAAACTTTTACGCTTCAAACTCGTCTAACTATTGCCCATTTCACAGCACAGTCATAGATACATCGTTTATGTTGTGTATGTCGCTAAACAACGGTTAAGCTAATGAATTACGGTTGATAAGCGATATTTTTACGTGTAGGCATAGGTCTTTTAGGCCTGATCCAGAAAACAGACGTTGTGTTTTATGTCTTAATAATTGTTCTTCTTTTTATGAAAACATATCATAAATATCAATTGTTAGATAAATTATATCTAACTATCAGCAGTTATATGTGAAACACGCTCAGTCGCAGTCGGATTCTTGTTCATATTGAACATTGTTATTGAACCGCTAGTGTTCTTAAATTGTTTACCACAGTTTCATTTTAACAACACTATCGTAACACTTATCGCATTTTGTACAGTGTTTTCTTTACACTTTCACCCCATGGATATCCGTTTCCTACAGTTAGCTGTAAAGTAAGTGAACTCTAGGCCTTCTCTTTTTTCATATACGACAGTATTTGCATGAATTGGCTTGATTTAATAAAATGATGGTTTAAACCACATAATATTATACCATCCTAGTTTTTAAATTGTGCTTAATTCTATATTTTAACCCTTTATGCGAATATAGAATACCGCACAAGGATCTCTGAAATATTTTTTCGTGTAAAACATCTATGTAGGTTGTGTAAAACATCTATGTAGATCTATTTATGTTTTAAAAATACAGCAAAACAAAGAATGAAGACATCTTTCTACCAGTGACCCTCAAAATCTGGGGCATACAACAAAACACAGTACTTTTTCTGAATAATCTCACCAAGTGCGGGTGCTTGATAACTAATATCAAGCGGTAATGACGTTTTACGCGATATTGATATCACGTTTTAATTTCGACTCAATGCATTTGAATGCACTAAAGGTCTATAACTGAACGTCTTAATATTTGGTAAAAGTTAACTTAAAGCCTGCGCAAAATACATCCTAGCTACTTTCTAATATAATATATAATATATATAATATATATAATCCTATAGAATAAGTTATGAGCTCGGACATGACCAGAAAATATTTTTTTTATTTCAACATAGTAAAGTAAAACAATAACGACATTTACAGGTGATCGAGCAAGAATAAAAAGTCGCGGCACGCGATCATGTTTTTCTCTAGGGCATAGCTGACCACACTTTCAACTATTTCATCAACATCTGTTTTTACATTTTTTGACAACAGTGACACACAGAGATCTGTTACAAATACAGAGTACACATACAGAGTAGTTCGTCGACTTCAAACTCCTCACAAGATTCATGCATCACATCCAGAACTTTTCTGAGGATTACTCCGACCGGTTCTTTGCCGTTTATAAACATGGGCGTAACATCTGTCCAAGATCCAACCAACCCTCTTATGACATCCATTTATTTTTGAGATTTTTCACACGTTTGGTATCCCTCTCGCAATTGTTGTTGACATCACACGCAGCCTTGATGATTCTGTGCATCAAGCTAACCATCGGGCCTCTAAAATGATCTTTAAACAGAGTCTTGCGTAGCTCTTAAACGACACTCTCTCCCCGTGCCGCACTCACACGCCGGATGACGCAGTGCCCCCGCTACGACAGAACTCAACGGGGAGTCGCTCTCAATCAGCTTTTACGTCGCCATTTCTGAAGTTTTTAGATTTTTCGGTCCCCTATTCGATGATAAAAAATTCTGTAATCTCCTGGAGGTCCTTACAGTACAATAGTCCAGGCGTTGTACGTTAACACAGTGTTTGGGTTAGAAATGTGAGTCAAAGAAGTTTGCGTCTGACAAACAGGAAGGTTGAAGCGGCCTTCGACAGTCGGTGTAACAACCAGACAATGTTCCTTCGACTTTTGATCGATGTTCCAGTAGCACAGCAGTCCGCGACTATTAGAGCTAGACCCAGGGGTTGTGTGCGATAACTGACGCTGGGCTCTGTGTAGAGTTTATCAGGACAACTGATAGTGGTCTGCCCTCGCCCAGCTGGAGGAGTTGCATAGGGGCGTCGTCATCATGACGTTGTAAACAGCTATATAGGATTAAAGCCACCTAGTATCAGAAGTAGCGTCATGGAGATGCTATGCATAAGCCGCCAGAGAGAATTCTATTAATTACACCAATATATATATATTTTTTAAACATATGGATGAGTGAATGTTCGCAATAAGCTCCGTAACAAGCGTTTAGAAAGTAGCTAGGGCGTATTTTGTTCACTAGAGTTCACTAACATTACAGCTAACTGTAGGAAACGGATATCCATGGGGTGAAAGTGTAAAGAAAACACTGTACAAAATGCGATAACTGTTACGATAGTGTTGTTAAAATGAAACTGTGGTAAACAATTTAAGAACACTAGCGGTTCAATAACAATGTTCAATATAAACAAGAATCCGACTCTAATGCGACTGAGCGTGTTTCACATATAACTGTTAATAGTTAGATATAATTTATCTAACAATTGATATTTACGATATGTTTTCATAAAAAGAAGAACAATTATTAAGACATAAAACACAACGTCTGTTTTCTGGATCAGGCCTAAAAGACCTATGCCTACACGTAAAAATATCGCTTATCAACGGTAATTCATTAGCTTAACCGTTGTTTAGCGACATACACAACATAAACGATGTATCTATGACTGTGCTGTGAAATGGGCAATAGTTAGACGAGTTTGAAGCGTAAAAGTTTAATGGGTAACAGCAATACTCATCTTTCATGTCGATGTTTCGTAGACGTAGCAGGTAGATGTTCTAAAAGAAATATCTCATGTAGAGATATCTGGTTCATGTTTTTCATAAATTCCTATATTTGACCACATTCGTAGACTATAGTTTTTGCAAACTGTACAAAAACAAAAAGAAACATGATGTCAATTACAAACATTCAAAACTGCTCACGAATGGCTTTTCGTATTTGTTTTAAATGGCTCTCTGAATTTACTTTTTTAGCAAGTTGACCTCTAGCATTTACTTTTGTGCAATTTTAATTTTAAACACCAAACTTTGTTTAACAGTCTTAATGAATACGCCTTTCTTAGTGCAATAGTCAGATGTGATTCTGTTGTTATAGTTTACGTGTAAAACAGCATGCGCTTACTTTTCATGTTAATACTTACTTATAAGTAACTTAAGTAATACTTGCTTATATTAACAGCATGTTAATACTTTGTGTGATTCCACATCGTAGATAGAGGGAAAGTTGCAATTTAGTCAAACATTCTCAAACAGAAATACTTCAGAGTACAAACACTTAAATTATTAATGGTCATTTATTCCTATAAACACTGAATGTTGACGGCTCTCAAAGAAAAGTCTTCACCTAAAACAGACACACATTCAAAATGTGAACCAGTGTCGTCTGCTATCTGAATAGTAATAGTAATAAAACCATAACGAACTTTTGTGTATTTATTATTATAAATGGTGCTTTTCTTAGTGATTTGGTCTGTTGAATCTTACATGGATGTTTTGGACGCGTGTGATTCCTGTATAAAGAATATGTTTTAAAGTTAGTCCATAGGCTAGAGTGTGGTACTGTGCATTCCTCCGATTATTTACTATTTACACACATACTAAGCTGGAGAATTTCTGATTGTAGTTTATGAACATTCATTATCTGGTTATTTGGGGTCAGAGAACAATTTTTGAACAAAATTTTGTGTTGGATGTAATAAAATAAAGGTATTAGCTAATAACAAACAAAAACTTTAAATCAGCACGAAACCCTAATATTAATTAATAAATAAAATATGGTTTAATTAAAGGTTGATAATGACTTCCATAATATTTTCTTTTAGTTAAGCTATGCCTGGATCAGCGTGAGGGTGAGACCGGGCAAAGATTACACCAATATTAGGGTTCTCAAACATTGCCTGTTTGCACTTTGCCTGAAACTTAGTAATCAACAGGCATTTCTCTAGGTCTGTCAAAAGAAAAATCATCTGGTTTTAAACACTGCTTTTTCTTAAAAAACATTGTGTCAGACGTATTTGGTAGCATGATTGCCTTGTTTAATCTTGTATTAAGTACATATTTATCAGGCTGTTATTTGTAGAAAGTAAATTTATAAAAGAAAAAAGAACCGGTTAATGGCCTTGTGTCAGAACACAACAGGTATGAAGATATGTTTGGTTTTTTATTCTAACTTTAAAAGCTAGATTTATCTTTGAAAAGGTTAATACAGTATTTGATTTTTTTGGCGGAAAATCGGGAAAACCACCTTACGCACGTGTAGTGTATTCAGTGTGGGTGGAGGAAGAAGAAGACGGGGTCGGCGAAACTTGGGACTCGCACTTTATTTCTCACACTTAAAGACAATAGAAAGGGTGCGCTCGTGCGCGGCCGCCGTGTCACACTCTCACGGCAAACAGAGAACAGGCAATTTAACTCAACACTCGGTCACAGGTTCAGCTTCGCGCGTCCACAAGTATAGTGCGAGTCCCAGGTCTCTCTCCCAGCCGGCAGCTTTTATGCAGTCTCCACGCCAATTACTGCAATCAGACACAGGTGTTCGTCATCTGCACTTGACCCACTTACTCACCGCGCGGCTCGCTGACTTCTCTCCCGCTACAGACTTCGCGGAACCACGCCCCCCTCGCCACAGCACGTTTTCACCAGTTGCCCTAAGCCGTTGGCCATCCTTAATGCCGTCGTTTGTGAGTTGAACTGTTTGGAGTTTTGCAGCACATATCTCTTTTGCAAAAACATTGCATCAGATATATCATATATCATATTTTTTACTTTATACTTGCTACAAGTACTTACTACATACTTGAGAGAGAGAGAGAGAGAGAGAGAGAGAGAGAGAGAGAGAGAGAGAGAGAGAGAGAGAGAGAGAGAGAGAGAGAGAGAGAGAGACAACATCTTTTGAATTACAACTTTAAATGTATGGACATCTATGTGTTAGGAGCTACTTCAACTCTGTGAAAATGTAAACTCTTCTTATTTCATCTAAAATAATTTAATCAGTAAATTGACTATGATATTTATTTTATATATTTTATTTTATATACACTAACTAAAGTTGAAAAACATGCTGTTCTTTAAGTGTTAAATATTATATTTTGTAAATGACTAGATGTAAATTGTATAACCATTTCATTTATATAGAGCATAATGTTTTTCAACTTTAGTGTGAAATTTATGATATATATTGTCCTCACTTCCAGTGTCACACACACAAACACACACACAAACACAGGTTCAGAGACTGTCAGATGCCGAGAGAGAGAGAGGGGGGATCTTGTTCAACTTTAAACTTTTTGCATCATTGCAAATCCCATTCATAGGCAGTATGGACATCTAAATGTTAGGAACTACTTCATCAACTCTCTAAAAATGTAAGGTGTTTTTTTTTTTGTGAAAATCTCAAATTCATCAGTAAATTTAGTAAGATATTTTATATATTTTATTTGATATTATTTATATACTTTTAAATTAATAATTGCATATTTATAACCATTTCGTTTATATTAGTATCCCGCTACCATAATTGTGGTATTTTTTTAAAACGGCTACTATGTTCAGAGTAAGTTATTGTTTCCTAAAAACACCGGTTGTTTAAAAATACTAGATTGAGACATCACCCTTTTATCTTACCCCCAGACACACACACACACACACACACACACACACACACACACACACACAGGCAGACGCACACACTTAGCGCGGAGACCATGCCTGTCATGTGCTGGTGTTTGAGAGGGAGGGAGGGAGAGAATCACTCGGAGGAACTCTTTTCAACTTTTTCAAAAGATCATCAACTCTTTTCAACTTAAGCCCAATTCTCTGAAACGGTAAGATGATTTTATTTTTGTTTTGAAAAGATAACTCTTATCTATATGCGACATTAGCAAAAATTATTTATATTAGTTATAAGATATAATAAAAAGGTCAATAGGGCAATGACAACTCTCAAAATAAATGATTATACCCCCAGATCAAAGACAACTGTCATACCCAGGATCAAAGACAACTGTCAACTTGATCGATCGATAGGTCAAAGGTTAATCCCTAGAAATCATCTTGACACAAGCTGAATGGTATTAACTACTGCTACCTTCTGTTTTTTGACAAACAGGTCGTGTGGAAATTTAATTGCCGTCTGAATCCACATCTCTGAGTTTACAAGAAGAGATTCAAAATTCACTGTTTAAATCCTTTTTGACCACTGCCGAGCACCGTACGTAAGATGTACATTTTATTACTGAAATGCTGGAAAGTATTTACAGGAACAATATTTCATCGCAGCTCCACCTCAGAGAACAAAAATGGGAAAGAGAAGAAAGCACGTAAAAATTGTAAATGGTTATTGTGGCAGCAATATATGATATGTAGGCTTTTAGGCTATTATAGTTTGGATTATTTTTTATAATATCCCATGAGTCCTTATAAATGCAATTTCAACTATTTCTAAAGTGCTTCTTTTATAAAGAACACCACTTTTTCACACAACGCAGTAAAGCAGCCCCTGCATGAGTGAATAATTGATTCTCGAGCCATCGATATCAACGACTTCAGCACCATCGCCACAGACAGCACCTGGTAACGTCGCACGTTAGAAGGTTTATCTTAAGCAGCTTTGTATGGTTCGGGGAACACGCCTAGAAATGGTATACCTTTAGTTAAGTTATACCTTAAGAGTCTTCGCAGCGCGCTAAGAGACAACGGTATAGGGAAACGCAACCATGGTCCCAGTAATATACTGTGGTGCTGCAGTGATGACATTTTTTTGTAGGCCAACATGAAAGTTATCAACACCCTGGTTCCCTCGACAAAAACCTAAACATAGGTTATATACAAACAGTCGCATGTTTCAACATCACCACCATTAAGCTCCCGACATCTCTTTCTGTCTTTATTTAAGCAAAATATTTTTCCTGAAAGTTTAAGTTAGAAAAGTCTGCAAGAGCGCCATTATGAACACGTGTGTCAGAGTTAGGTTCAGTTTGGTTTATCTTTTGTTATCTCTCGTTTTGTTCCTTTTCATTTAATTTAATTTCATTTATTATTATTATCCCAGGTGGGAATCTTGATTTGCAGTCAGGGCACAAGATAAAAAACATACATACATACAGAATAACAACACACATACACATAAAATACCCGCCCAAAAATATAATAACAAGTACCAAAACATACAGTACAGTGTAGATAAGCCACCCATAAAAAACATAAGAACAATCTCTAAATATGAGGTTACCTGAGACTATTTAGCAGGGTTATTGCACAGGGAACAAATGAGTATTTGGTCCTATTGCACTTGAATCGTGGAACTCTAAATCTGCGACCTGAAGGAAGAATTTCAAACTTAGAATGTAGGGGATGGGTTTTGTTGTCTATTATAGACCTGGACTTATGAAGAACATGCTGTTCAAAGATAGCAGTCAGGGGAGTCTGTGCGATCCCTATAACCTTACCAGTCACCTTCACAATGTTGTTTAGGTGATTTTTGTCTCTAATGTTCAGGTTTCCATACCATGCAATCATAGAAAAAGTAAAAACAGATTCAATAAAAGACTTGTAAAACAAGCACATCATTGTCTTGTCAACATTAAAAACATTTAACTTCCTGAGAAAATACAGACGTTGCTACACTTCTTACAAATTGCATCAGAATTAGCATCAAATTTTAAGTCACTATCAACTATTGTTCCTAGATATTTATACTGTTCAACAAATTCAATACCGGTTCCTTTAATGAAGGTCTGAGACGGTGATTTGGATGATTTCAATGATTTCCTTCTAAAATCTATGATCATATCCTTGGTCTTTGTATTGTTTAATTGGAGGAAGGCTTCATCACACCATTTAACAAACTCATCTACCACCCGCCCATGCTCGGATTCAGTATTGTTAAGCAAGTTGATGATAACTGTATCATCAGCAAATTTCAGGATGTACCTGTCCACGTGCTGGCTTCTACAGTCATTGGTGTAGAGAATATACAGTAGTGGAGGTGCGCTGATCTGACAGAAAGCCATTTACTCTAACCCTCTGAGACCTACACGTTAAAAAAACTACAATCCAGCCCACAAGGTTAACATCAAGATTAAAATAATTTAGCAATTTCCTAGCTAAAACATATGGCTGGATAGTATTGAATGCGGATGAAAAATCCAAAAATAAAAGTCTAGCATGCATACCAGGACTTTCTAGATGACTGTACAGGAAGTTGCGTAATGTGATTTGGGCATCCTCTACTCCCATCCCAGCTCTATATGCAAATTGCATAGGGTCCAATGCCCTCTCCACCATTTCCAACAATCCCCTTTAACTAACCTTTCAAATGACTTCATGACCATTGATGTCAATGCCACTGGTCTTAAGTCATTTAACTCTTTTGGTTTTCCACATTTTGCCACCGGAACAACAATGGACTCCTTCCACACCCTCGGGACCCTCCGCTGCTCCAAGGACATCTTAAAAATAAAACAGAACACCTCGCAAAGCTGTTCTGAACAGCTCTTGAGCAGTCTCCCTGTAATACTATCACCGTGGCTCTTATTTATCTTATTTGTTTGAAAAACTGCCTTAACATCCTGAGGATTAAACATCAGATTTGTCTTTGTGGGGAGGGCAGACTCACTGCATATTTCCCTGAGTTCATCTGCAAAGTCCTCTGTGTCAAATCGTAAATAAAAAGTATTGAGTGCATCAGCTAAGTCTTTGTTACCATCATAACCTGCAATGCTAAATGAGTTATTTACTGGTTTTAGCTGTCCTGTCATTTTTTTTCAATCCACCCCAAGCTACAGCCAAGTTATTACTGCTTAAATTTTCCTCTTGCTTATTTTTATATTGTAACTTGGCTCTCCTTATTTCTGCTCGGACCTCTCCCCTAGCTTCTCTTATTTCTGCCTCATCACCATTAAGGAAGGCCCTCCGTTTTTTTTCCAACACCCCTTTCAACGATTTAGTAACCCATGGCTTGTTATTTGGGTACATTTTGACATATTTTTTGGAATGACAGAGTCTTCACAAAAAGTGATGTAACTGCATACAGTGTCAGTGAGTTCATCAATATCTGAAGCAGAGTCTTTAAACACAGACCAATCCGTACAATCAAAGCATGCCTGTAGTTCCCTTTCGTAGTCACTCCGAGTTACGTCGGATGACGACGAATGGGGTTTCGCTTAGAAAGCCTATCAACTTCGAGTATTACAAAATTAGCCAATGGCAAAGAAATGCCATGGGTCTGCGGAATTTGCATGACGTAACTCCGCCCCACCTCGTGGGTATAAAAGGAGGACGCCGGCAACATGCAGTTATGATTTCGCTTCGGAGCCAAGTTTATTCTTCTCTCCACAAGCAATCTCTGAATTGTCAGCTTCACAAACGAGTTCCTCTGGTGTTGGTGTGACGGCGATCTCCAGCGAGCGTGCGCTTCCTGCTTATCTGTGCAGTGGTTTGCCAGAGAGTGCGTGTCTCCCCGGGCGCTTCAACACTCAGAGTGTTTCTCTCATAAAAGAGCTAGCACGCGGCACGTCTTTTTAAAGATGGCTCACCCGTGCACTTCTGGTTGTGGCAGATTGGTATCGGACTCTGATGGGCACGAGCGCTGTCTAGTATGTTTGGGCATGGATCATGCTAGAGCAGCGCTCGTGGATGACTCATGTTCTCTCTGTGGGAACATGACCATGTGGTCGAGACTCAATGAACTCGCAAGAGTGAGGGTCCCCTCATCCACACCCCGATCTAGTCCTCCCTCGCGGGGTGCTACTTCGGCTGGTGGCCAGGGTGACCTGAGGGTGACAGTCTGAAACAAGGCGCCGACTATGTGTCCGCGACCCCAGCCCCCCTCTTCAATGACGGTGCCCACTAGTGAACTGCCAATTCCCGCGGGTCTACCTCCGCGTGTTTCGGTTGAAGCTACAGAGGATGATGCTATGTCTGTAGCAGCATCACAAGGTGGGTCTGAGTCTTCTGGAAGTGAGGACTCAGCACAGCTGCCACCCTCCGGTGTGCATACGGCTGTGCCTGAGTCTGATCCGGAGATGACGGCCATGCTTTCCCGGGCAGCCGCGAGCATCGGACTAAAGTGGAGGCCTCCACCCTGTCCTGAGCGCTCGCGGCTGGATGATTGGTTTTTGGATAAGGCCGCCGACCCGCGTCCACGGCAAACCCCAATACCTTTCTTCCTGGATGTGCATGATGAGATCTCGAAGTCCTGGAAGACCCCCCTGTCTTCCCGGGACCGCTCGTTGGTCTCATCCGCCTTTCCTCCCCTTGCCTCCCGTGTGCATGGTCCCTCTCCGGAGCTACCCCCACATGTGTATTTCCACTGTAAGCCTCTTTGAGCATGTGTCTTTCCCTTGGCAAGCTACCTTGCCACCCCTGGGCTTGAAATATTCCACCTGCGGCTGGACACCCCAGTGTTCTCCATATGCATCCTTCGGGTCATGTGTGTATTTCTTAATGGGTGTATATACACCACTGTCACAAATAGCAGGGGAAACTCCCTGGGGAGATAGAAAGGACCGACCGAGATGGACAACAGTTCAATGTCAGCTGAGCTTATGGATGCCCTGATGGAGACATTATTGCACCACCGCTGATTTATATATACACATACTCCCCCTCCTTGGGATTTCCCCGTAGCGTTTGTATCCCTGCCCAGCCTAACAGGCTCACCAAAGCCGCTGATTGTCAGATCCGAGTCGGTGTCTTTTGACGTTAGCCATGCATCATGACGTAAGCCATGCATTTGACGTGAGCCATCTCTATATTCATGTAGATAGTTTGTATTAGCCTGCAACTCGTCTGCCTTATTTCTTAGTGATTGAACATTTGCAAGGATTATAGAGGGTAGCGGAATGCGCTGCAGTTTGTAACGTTTTAATCTTTGTCGAACACCTCCCCTCTTCCCTCGTCTCCTCACCTTAGCAGAGTAAGTTCTCTTCCATTCGGGAGTCTTGTGCCTGGAGATCTCTGAGTTTAAATCCTGAATGAAGGAATAATCCATCTGCATGTCCACACGGTTCGGAGCGTCCCATTGCATTAGGAACTCCCGAGAGTATTGTCTTGCTGGGCGTTGTGATTGAGGTCGGACGCCGTGTATCCATATAATAGTCCAAAAAATAACCATATTTCTCCATAATGACTGTTTGCTCAAGCAGACACCAAGGATAAAGTTTTACTTTAACGACTTAAAACGGACAAAAACAGCCAACAAAAACACGACACGACACACACACACCTGCTGCAGGTCGCTACAAGAGCAGCGCCCCATTATGTGAGGAAGGTGATTCCTGTTTTTCCTTTCAGTTTAGTTTACATATACTGACTGATTCCTCCCTGTTTGTTGCTGTCCAGTCCATTGTTCGTTCTCGTCTTTAGTTTAGAGTGGTTTGTGTTATTGTCAGTGATATACTCCTGTGATTATTCTCTGTTACTTTTGGATTTCCAGCATCATGCATTTAATGAACACAACCATCATTGTGACAATGAGGCTGTGAAAGTAGACTAGTGAGTAGAATAGTTTTCTTTTTTGGTGTGATGTTAAATGTCCCTGACAACCTTTGTCATCCCATTTAGCCACTTGTTAGCAACTGTCCTTTTCAAGACAAGTAAAAGCATTAAAAAATTCATCAGTAATACCCTTGTGTTTACCACATACCTTATTTCAGGCATTTAACTAAAATCATACTGGAAAAACCAACAACATTTACTTCAGGACAATGGAACCACCCAAGTGATAAAATGCTAACTCGTTTCTAGGTTTTGGCCTCAAAAATTAATAGCCTACTCTCTGCACCACTCTATTAGCAGCTTGCTGAAGGTAAAGACTATCAGTAAATAATGACTTAAATTTCTTTCTGTTCCTCACATAAAGCTATCGTGGTTTCAGAAGTAAAAATGTCTTAAGATTCAGACTCAAAAACAATCTGATGTGGAATGGAAGATTAGTCCAAAGTCATGAAGTTAGTATTGAGAAACGATGATCATCCTTACATTTTATGGGACGTAGGATGGTTGTAACATCACAGACTTTTAAGTGTGAAAGAAGAGATCTGGGGCTGTGTGTATAGAGACAAAAGTGTGTCAACATTATAAGAATGACAATATTACTCTGAATCCTAAATTCAAGAATAAGTGTGATTCATAAAGGTTTCTAAGAGTTAAGATTAGGTCTCAGCTCCTAAATGTTTTTAAGAGTGCTGGAGAGGTATCCTAACCTAGTTAGGAGTAACAAGATGGCAGCAGAGAGGAGGACACCACACACTTTCCATCAAAGATATAATGTGTTGTAAGAGTTATATGATGACAGGGAGTTAATAAAACGATAAAATCTTGATCGTAAAGGTATTCATTTTGTAACTGACCTTGTAAGAAATGGAATACCTTCTCACACTCTACAAATCAATGCTCTGACTGGCAGTAATAAAAGTAACAATGACATTTTTTGGCAAGTGGAAAAATGCAGCAGTGCTTCAGTGGTTACTTGGGTCTGTCTGTCCACATAAGCAGGGTCTTAAATAGCACTACTAACCTCACCAAACATAGTGGCCAAAAGTTATGTCGGGAGCTTTTAAACAAAAATGTTTTTTAATGACCTTACAAGATCGCTTAAACAATCAAAATATGAGGAAGATATATTTTAAACGTTTGAATTATTTAAATTATTTTAAAATATGATGGAAGAACAAAACACTAAACTTAGTGAAGGTATTTATCTGACAAAATTATTTGGCAAAAAAGGCAAACTACTGCTACAGGTTTAAAAAAAAAGCTCACAGGAAAAAGAAAACATTGACAACAACATAATCAGTTATATTTTACATAATACAGTTCTATCTTGTTTTTTCATGTGTTCATAATTTCTTTGCATGATTTGGCATGTTTCATTGCATTATCACAAATAAAACAATTGACTCCAAGAACAACTATGCAATATGCTTACAAAATCTTTCACAAATTTTGTATAATTTTTGAATAAAGGGTGAATATGTACATTTTCCAAGGCTGCACATCACTTTTGGATACTACTGTATGGCAGTTCATTGACTTTCCAACTGATCTTCAAACCATGCAAGCAAGCAACTTTTATTATTATTATCCTTAATAAAAGTGTCAATATTTTTCCATAGTTGTTCAGTATAGAAACATGACCAAAATAAATGATAAACAGTTTCTGTGTGAATTTGGCAAAATGAGCATATTGTGTCAATTTTGGTTCTATATTTAATCATAAAATATTTAACAGGGTAAAATGTATTTATTATTGTTAAAGACACTCCTTTTACTTTATTAGTGAGAACATATTTTTGTTGTAAGGGCCAAATATTTTAGTAAAAGATTGCTGGAGATACATAAATAATATCTTCAAGAGTTGAAGTTTCTATTGTTTCAGGAAATAGTAGAAGGGTGAATGCAATTTTTAAAACAGATTCCTGTTGGTAACGCTCCCATAACTATGGCAAATTCTTTGGGGGTAACTGGCATATTGGTATTCTGAAAGAAATTCTGTGTAAGCCATTAATAAACCTTTGTTGTTAAATAGCTGACGTACTAAAAGTAAACCTTTATTAAACCATTGATCAAAAAATAATTATTCCAAAATAAGAATTAATCGGGGGTGAAATTAAAGCCCATGCCAAAAGTAGGCTACCTATTGGTGGAAATGTGAAAGTTTGTTAGGAATTCTTGATATGTTGTAATTGCACATTAATAAAAATCTTACACCTCTGATATACGCTCTGAAAAAGCTTGTTGTGGGAAGATATTCCAGATATAGTCTTGATTTTTTGAATACCGATGAAGCAATTTATTTATTATTTTTTAATAACCACCAATAAAAAAGCCAATTTTATTATTTAAGTATAATTTGAAGAACTAAAATCAATAAAATGTAAGCCAGTTTTGTTGTAAGAATTTAGAATAACAGATTTCTTCATATAATGGCTTTTGATTTTCCTGAAAAAAATCTGTTAATTAAGTAAATTAAGATCTATCAATCAATTTGCATGTCTTATCTACATAAAGAGATCGGGCTGCATAAGAGAGATGTGAAAGTCCCTCTGAAATTAGTGAGTAAAACTCTTCCTTTAATAGAAAGATCCCTTTTAATTTTTTTCTTTGTTTTAGCAATAACCGGAATAAAATTGGTTGCACATCTATTTTTATCTTTAGTTATTTCTTTACCAAGATATTTTACAGTGCTTTTAACAGCTATGCCACAGATAGAATAAACACTACAATTTGTAATGGGAAATAATTCACATTTATCAATATTAAGACTTAGACCAGAAGCTTTAGAAAACGATTGAAGGATGTTTACGGCTACAGAGATTTGAGAGGAGTCTTCTAAAACCAATGCTGTGTCATCAGCTAATTGACTAATGATTAATTATGTTTCCAACAGTGATGCCTTAGGTTACTCCTTTTAATATGTAAATTAAGAATTTGTACTCTAATTAAAAACAAATAAGGAGACACTGTACATCCCTGTCGATCACCACTATTTGGAGAAAACCTGGGAGAAAAAACGTTTTTAGATTAATTGAGCGATTTCCATTTATATAAAACATTTTAACCATCTTACAGAAAAAATCACCAAAGCCAATTTTAGCTTGAAATAAAAAAAGTATCAAAGGCTTTGTAGTAATCTAAGAAAAAGATGAAGCCGTCATTAATAATTATATCAGAATAATCTTAAAATGTCTAATATTAATCTTATATTATTAGATATATGTACTTTGCATCAAGCCAGATGAGTTTCATCAAATAATAGCATGTAATTCTCCTTTTAATCTTTTGGCCAATACTAAAGCAAGTATTTTATAATCATTGTTTTTATAACGTTATTGGACGCCAATTAGGCCTATCTATTATGTTTTTATGTGACTTGGGAATTAAAGTGATCTTGGCGTAATCTAGGTGGGAGAGTCGATTTATTTATGCTTTCCTTATAGACGTTTAATTATAAAGGGGCTATGTTTTTACTGAACACATCATAGAATTCTGACGTGTTGGTACCAGGGGATTTATTTCATTAGATTTAATTGCTTCATGAATTTCTTTTGAAGTAATGGGAGAATCACAAAAGGCTTGAACAGTGTTACATAATTGATTAATGGAGAATAGCGACGAAAAAATCATGAGCATGCTGGTTATTAAATGTAGATGTGTGTAAATCATGATGAGCAAGCTCGTTAAAATCCCCTCCGAAAACCAAAAAAGAATTTGGGTATTTAGCAATTTCAACACGTGATTTTTTTCATTATCTTTTTGTTGATTAAAACCATAAATATGAACAGTAATACCTGTTACATTACAACGTCCGCATTGATCACAATCAAAGGATTCATTCTTCTCATTAATAGAGTTTTTAAGAATACAAACACCAGCTGAGTTACTTGTTCCATGAGCCATCCCTAAATCTGATCCCCACTGAGATCTCCAGAAACATAATCCACTTTGGTTGAGTGGCATTTTTGCCAAAAACAAAAGTCAGATTTAAATTGCTTAAGAAACAGATTTTTTTTTTCCTCTTTGTAATGTTTCTTAACCCTCTAGTGTTAAAAGAAACTATAGATAAAAAAAAAAGCCTAAAGAGGTAGATTGAACCGGTCTTTGAAAATGTGTTAAATATACACACAGACTGACGAGAACAGCAAACTCTACTAGTACAAATGATGTAGTGCAATTCAGAATTTCAACATCCATAGAACATAAATAATGTCTTATCTTGAAGTACAAATCTCTTATTTCAGTAGTGCAAATTCAGACAATATAATAGTAAAACTATCAAAGTTATCTTCCTTGTTCAGTTTTTTCCCTAAGGAATGAGATTTAAAAGAACAAATCCCTGAGATTAGACTGCCTTCCAAAAAACATAAAAAAAAAATAAATAAATAAAAAAAAAAAAAAAAAAAAAAAATATATATATATATATATATATATATATATATATATATATATATATATATATATATATATATATATATATATATATATATATATATATATAAAAAATTGCCAGAATAAGTCTCAATAGCTTTATATTATCATAATTAAATAAACAATTATAACTTAGCCTGGCAGTAATTATAATATAATTCCTTCAAAATATCAACTACATTATTCTTCTTCTTTTTTAGCCCACTGTTTTCAGTACATAGTGAAACAAGTTTCATGTGTATCCAAATCAGCAACATAAAGTTTCAGGGAAGGAATGGAGGGAATATTTTGATTCCTTCTACAAACACCCTACCTTCTATAAAGTTAGCACGTTTGTTGTTTTGTCTTGCTTTTTCCACTGCCGGCCACAGTTTGTTCCTCCTCTCTTTATCTGCTGGAGATAAGTCCTTGGATATTTTCAGGACATTTTCCCAGAAGAAAGTAGACTCCTTTGCTGCACGCCACACAGCGTCGCGATAGAAACGGGAGGCAAATTGAAAAATAATTCCTCTGGTTTTGTTCGTTTGCTTATACGACCAAGCCGGTGTGCAGTGTCAATGGCATTCGTAAGTTTGTCCTTGACCTGGATGACCTGTTGTCGAACATCTCTCTTCTTCTCTGGGACTCCATAGATTCTTAAATTCTTAAATTCCGCCGTCGTGAATAACTTTGTGCTAGTCTTCTCTCTTGCTAAATGGTAGTCTGCATCACTTTGCCCACCTTGGACTCCTCCACTCTATACTTGAGTTTCAGTCTGTTAACTTCCACGCTCATAAATTCGATAGCCTGATTTGCTTGTTATTTTCATTTTATTACCTCCTTCATGTTAATAAACAGCAATTTTTCCAGGGAATCAAACCGAGTGTTGATTAATTGAGAGAGTGCTAAAAGTGGAGGAAACTGCTCCTCGCACTACATGAATTCGTAAAAATTTGTTTCCAGGTCTGTCTTTACATAATCGTGTAGATTCTTTGTAACAATATTTCTGGAAACTTGGAGCGTTTCACTATTGATTTTGATAGCAGGATAAGCATTCGCCTGAGAAGCACTCTTGTTTTTTTCTTTTTTCGGACTTGCCCATTGTGTCACTCTCTAGTAAAAGGACAATTGTAAACCGTGACAAAGTCTTTTGAAAACAAAAAACGCACTAAAAGCCATTTACACTATTTGAGTATTAAGTATACTATCTTGTAGAGCGCCATCTTGAACCTACACCTTTCCTGAGTTGTTGTAGCCATTAATGGAACTCATGTTTGCATCATTGCTCCAACTGTAAATGAGGAAACATATATCAATAGAAAAGGATTCCACAGCATCAATACTAATTCATGATGATTTTGCTAAATATAAAGCAATTGTTTTAAATGAATTTGAATGTCAAAGTTTCAGTGTCCTAATTAAATGATTTTATTATATTTACATAACATGATTGGTGTCATACTGCTGTGACTTCACCCCTACAGGCTCACTATTGGCTGATTCAGAAGTTGAGGTCCATTTTGGGTTCACATCATTGTAGTCCTTAGTTCACAACACTTATGTGCCACTTCAGTCAGCACTTAAGAATCAGTCTTAGACTTTGATAAAAGTTGCTTTTAGCTTCTTTATAAAAGTCTCACACACTTAGACAAGTCCTACTTTTACTAAGAATTTTTCGACACTTCAAAGTTTAAGCCTATTCTTAAGAGCATTTCTGAGAAGTTTTATGCATACGGGCCCAGGGACCATATTCACCAAACATCTTAAGATTAAAAGTAGCTCCTAACATGCCGATTTAAGAGAAACTCTTAAAAATAATGGGTGTGTCAGTCCTAGTCTTAGGACTCCTACATTTTTGCCCTTAAGAGTATTTCACAAAGCATTTTAGTGCTAAAACCATCTCCTAAATCTATGTTGGGGTAGTCATGATGACTCCTAAGTCACTTGACCAAATCACAAACAATCCTAAAATGGCTGTTGCCGGCAATCCGTGTAACGGAAAGCAGACACAGGAGAGGAAGATGGCAGGTGAACAGTGAGGTTTATTTACAACAATGGGGAAGTGAAGAAGTGAGCAGGTAAATGGAGTCCAAAGGATGATCTTGGCGGAGACACAGAGGAAAGGAAGACGCTGGAGACAGGGGTAATAGTCCACTTTGTGAAAACGAGATCGGACAGTGAGTTGTGGTGAAGTGTGTGCTTAAGTAGTGGTAGTGATGAGGGTGATGATGAGGTGCAGATGTGAGTGATTGGAAATGATGTGCAGGGAGCTGAGAGTGATGGGAAATGAAGTGCAGAGGATGGTGACTAGGTTGATATGTGACAATCCACCTCAACAAGAATAAAACATCACGGTTAAGTTATAATGTCCTATCGTCTGCACTGATAGCCTTGTGACCCGAGTTCGAGTTCCAGCTCCAGCTCGTGAACCTCTCCCGATCCCCCCCCCCTTTCTCTCTTCCACTTCGCTTCCTGTCTACTCACTGTCCTATCATTCTATAAAGGCAAACATGCTAAAAATAAATCTTTGTAAATAAATGTATAATCATTTACCTGTGGCAGTTGTTTTCATGAGTTCAAATAGAGTAAACGAGGAAAATAAGCGTATTTGGCGAGCTGTCTGAGGGGAGACTCTGAGCTCGAAATGTATCCCTGGCTGGGAATGGGAACCAGTCGAGAGTGAGGAGTCAAGGTGAAGGAGGGATGCAGAAAACTGTCGAGGTAGCTAGGTGAGCAGGCTGTGTATATACTGTACACTGAACAAAATTAAGACGAAGACTTTTTCTATGTATACAAAAGGCCTATTTATCTCAAATATTGTTCACAAATCTGTCTAAATCTGTGTTAGTGAGCACTTCTCCTTTGCTGAGATAATCCATCCACCTCACAGGTGTGGCATATCAAGATGCTGATAGCATGATTATTGCACAGGAGTGCCTTAGGCTGGCCACAATAAATGGCCACTCTAAAATGTGAAGTTTTATCAACAGCACAACGCCACAGATGTCGCAAGTTTCGAGGGAGCATGCAATTGGCATGCTGACTTGCAGGAATGTCCACCAGAGCTGTTGACTGTGAATTGATTGTTCATTTCTCTACCATAAGCCGTCTCCAAAGGCGTTTCAAAGAATTTGGCAGTACGTCCAACTGGCCTCACAACCGCAGACCACCAGTAACCACACCAGCCCAGGACGTCCACATCCAGCATCGTCACCTCCAAGATCGTCTGAGACCAGCCACCCGGACAGCTGCTGCAACACTCGGTTTGCATAACCAAAGAATTTCTGCACAAACTGTCAGAAACCATCTCACGGACTGCAGTTCGTCGTCGTACCTGACTTGAGTGGGCAAATGCTCACATTCAATGGCGTCTGGCACTTTGGAGAGGTGTTCTCTTCACGGATGAATCCCGTACAGGGGGATTTTCACTGTACAGAGCAGATGGCGTGTATGGTGTCGTGTGGGTGACCGGTTTGCTGATGTCAACTTTGTGGATCGAGTGGCCCATAGTGGCGGTGGGGTTATGGTATGGGCAGGCGTATGTTATGGACAACAAACACAGGTGCATTTTATTGACTGGCATTTTGAATTCATGTTTGGGATGCTCTGGATCGGCGTATACGGCAGCGTGTTCCCTTAAATAGGTTTTACGAGGAAACTCTTACCTATTAACTTTTACTGCTATTTAGGATAACTCTTAGTGGTAAGATAAAATGTTTTGTGAATACAGGCCCAGAAATGTTGAGGAGCCATTTGTTGAAGAGCCATCCCCTCTAAAACAAATAATAAGACTTGCAAAAGAATTCAAGTGGAGAGAAAGCCAATGAAGTGTTTACAAGTAAACCTCTCTTCCTGGATCCAGTCGGTGGTATTATAATGTGTTATCTTGTGTAATTTAAGATGGTCAGTTTGCAATTACCTGACATAATTGCACATTTATCACTTACATGTACAAGACCCACATTTAAAACAGCCAACCTAAATGAATGTCAGGTTATTTTAATGAATAATTGAAGTGTTTAACTTCAGGTGTCAGCCATAAGATTACATTTCCAGGAAACAAACCAAAGTGACATTCATACCAGTTGCCTCCATTGAAAAGAGAATCCATTCTGCAACATGCTGATGGCTTTCCTGGTCCTGTGATTGACAGTGCTCTCTAACCACAAATTATCTCTACAACCAGCCCTGCAAGCTTTAGATAGATTGTTTTGTTACCTTTCACAGAAAAAAAAGATGGAGCAGAGGCTTTCTCTCAGAGGAACAAAAAAGAGAGAGAGAGAATAGAATTATGAGATTAAGTAATCACTACTCTCAAGTAACTGTCCAGCTGTAAGACCATAGGATAAAGAGATGCAGCATCTCTTTTGTCTCCCTTTAGCTCCCTATATTCTCATTAGCTATGTTTCCATCCATCTATTTTTGTGCGGATTTTGGGATATTGCATAAAAAATAATGGATGGAAATGCCAAATGTCCATACATTCTAAAAATATGTTAAATGCATAAAAAACATATGCTGAGTCGATTTTTTTTTTAATCTGATAAGAAAACGTGCACAAACTAAGATGGAAACACATTTCCCCAATAAATTCCTTGATGTGCATCAATAAAGACGTGACTTTTGATAGCACGGCACCAGCGGACTGATCTCGTTGCACGGCATCTGAAATTCTGTTTAAGTTGTTCTGAAATGCCTGCGCAAAGTCTGTCGTCACAGGGGTTCAGTATAATTACCTCCCAGAACTGTCTTACAAGACTGCGTTCCCAAACACCAGGCTTCTACCTCAGAACGCAAGTTAACTTTATTGGGTTTCGTCTGCCCGCTCTGAGTATACATAAAGTATATATATATATTTTCCTAGTGATATTCATCGCCAGTTTATCAGGAAGTTTTCTTCCCTGGATGGAAACGGTGGTTTATTTGGAAATGTTTTAAGCGATATTACAATTTTGCGCTTAAGTTATATTCACAACTTTTAATGGAAACATTACTACAGAGATCCTAAAGTGCATGTATATATGCGGATGATGCAATACAGATAAAACATCCAGTGATTTTTCATTTCCTCTGACTTGTTGTGCGCACACACAAAATAAACTTAAACATAAACTTAAACTTAAAAATAAAACAAAATGTAATGAATTACCGTGTTACTATTTTTTTCTATTCCGGTACCAGTCAAAAGTTTGGAATAATTATGATTTTTTTTTTTTTTTTTTTTTTACAAAATTGAAAGAATTCTCTTATTCTCTCCAAGACTGCATCAATTTAATCAAAAATACAGTAACAACTAATATTGTGAAATATTACAATTTAAAATAACTGTTTTTAGCATAGTGTAAAATAAAGTGCAACATTATAATGTTATTTTTTTATTGTTTTTAAACGACGACAATTACAAGATTCCAAGATTAATTTTCTTATATGCATAAAATGAGTAAAACATTTTAACCAGCACCCCTTCCCCAGCCTGTCAATATATGATACGATCACATTAATACAATATTTCAGTTATGATACAATGCATTAAGGAATAGAATTGCAACAAAGGAAACAGATGAAAGGGTCCCATCTTGTCAAACTGTCCAATGCTGACTTTCAAAAGGTATCTAGTTCGTTCTAAATGTAGGGCAGATATCAGTTCATCAAGCCATCAGTCTTTTTCCAGAACAGCAATACAGCTTCTTGTCTGTTATCAGGATTTATGTGAGGAATTTGTGTTGAGCTTTGTTCAAAAGATAAGTAGAATCATAATGTCCTGGTATAATGAGCACAAGCTCTGGTTTCATATTCACATTAAGGACATCTGAAACCACCTTAAAAACTTCAAACCAGAATCCCTGTATTTTAGGGCAAAAATAAAACTATTGCTAAATCCGCATCCTCTGATTTGCATTTATCACAAAGAGACAAGACATTGGGAAAAAATATATGTATTTAATTTTTTGAGAAATATATTTTATGTATTACTTTAAACTGAAAGAGGCATAATCTAGTATTGACAGTTTGTTTAACAATATCATCCAAACCACTCTGCCAGACCTCCTCAGGAATACCAATTCCCATCTCTCGCTCCCATCCCTCTCCGATCAAGCTAGTAGAGGAGGAAGCAGCTGCTTGTAACCTATAAATTAAAGATAATTGATTTCTGTTTCCCCTAAACTGTGTGAGACAATCATCAATGACTAAGGACGGGATCTCATCTAATTTTGTGTACCTAAATGATTCCTTATTTGTAAGAATTTGTAAGGAAGCTTGTATTTTTGTTGCAGTTGCATAAAGGAAGCTAAAGCCCCAATCAAGGTAAAGATCCTTCACCTTACATAGGCCAAACTCCTTTCACTGAGTGAAGGCCCTGTCCAGTCTTGAAAGAGGGAATGATGGGTTGTTTGTGATTGGAAATCAAGAGGGAGAGGGGCTTTATCTTAAGGTATTTCCTTATCTGTCTCCAAACATGTATCAGACTCTTTATGACAGGACTACTAACTGCCGTTTGATCTAGTACGCAGAAAGTATCACCGCTTCAAGATCACAAAGAGATCGGGACGGTTCTCCAATAGTTTATACTGGTTTGTAACTTAGTGAATAGAGGGTTAAAATTTGTTTTGAAAAGCAAAGAAACATTTGTTAGAGGCATATTGGGAATAAGAGAAAAAGACCTTCTGAAAAAAATCTGGGGCGTCATAATTTGGACCGTGCACATTTATCAACATAATGGGGAAACCATATATCTCACCAGACAGAATAAAATAATGTTGTAAATCTAATACAAAATAAATTGGTAAGACTTTATTTTGATGGTCCCTTTTGAACATTCTGGTGACTATAAGTAACTTTGCAACTACATGTCAACTAACTCTCATTAGAGTATTAGTGTACTGTCTGCTTAATATCTGATAACTCTTTATTGTGATGGTCCTCCAACAGACAGTCTACTGACTATAAGTAACTATGCAACTACATGTCAACTTATTCTAACCCTAACAGTCTACTAAAACTGTACTAACACTCTAATGAGAGTTACTTATAGTCAACAGAATGTGTTAAAGGGACCATCCAAATGAAGTGAAACCGATAAATTGTATACCTTTCCGTACTAATATAGAAAAAATTGATTGAAAGTTCTGCCCTATACTGTACATCTGCCTTTTAATTTGTCTTTGGAGCCCGGTTTGAGATGCATTTTGCAAGAAAATAATATCTGAAAAGAGAGATTTTAGATGTGATAAGGATCCGTAATAAGGAGTTTGAGGGGAAAAGTGTATGAAAAATGGCTTAATACAATTGTACACGACACTATTAAACAGTAGTGCAAGCAGAACTCTGTTAGCCATGTTATCGCAAAATAAAAACTGGTCTGCAGAATAAACACTGATCAATCTACTCTGTCAGGTAATCACTTAGTTCGCATGTACAATTTATTTTAATGCGAAAATGCAGACAAAACACATCATGTAAAAAAAAAAAAACTAAAAAATAAAACTAACCTACCCAAACATTTTCAGCTTTAGTCCATCCAGATTTAGATTTTTTTTTTTGAAAGACCTTTAAAGTATGCTGCAGGTTGGATGGGTACCTCAAATCCAGAGCATAAATTATGCCCATAAGCAAAGTGATGGCACACAGCACAGTTTGTATTTCCCCAAGTACCTCTACTCCCTCAATAACAATTGACACTTTTGGTGGTTGTGGACCCACACAGATCCCAAGGACCATCTCCTCGTTTGATTTCTCAGCCTGTTCACAGTCCTTGAAGTTGGAGAGCACAATAAACACAAACATTGTGTTATGGTTAAAACAACAAAACGTCCCACTAAACTTGCATGGGCAAGATTTAAGAAGTTCAGAATAGGTATTGCAATACCAAACATAACACTTTGTGAAGGCAGCTGACTCCGTCATCTGCATCACAGGTTTTCAAACCATGCGTCGCAAGACTTAAAAAATGGCTCGCCATGAGGCTTTTTGGAAATTGTTCCAAAAATGTAGTTATTTAAATTTTAGTTATAATAACAAATAGGCTAATAATAAGAACAACAACTTTGACTAGAAATAGATGGAAGCAGAGGTGGAAGTAACGAATTACAACTACTCACGTTCCTGTAATTACGTAGTTTTCTCGGGTTCTTGTACTTTTGAGTATATTTTTAAATCTGTAATTTCTCTTAAGTGCATATTAAGCTGAGTAATCTACTTGTCACCTAGTGACCAAGGTTAAATTATAAACTCAGGTCCCAGCCGCAGAAACCCAACAGACAGTTGAGGTTGCATACAAAAAGGAGCATGCATTGACCACAATGGCAGCAGATCAAGCACCACCAAGCAAGACCTCTTTCTCTTCCCAAGGACCAGTTTTTATCTTCCTTCAACCCAAGCATGGCCAGCCGGTAAACAATTAGTTGGTAATTGAAATCATCAGCATCAAAGCAGAGGCAATAATAAAATTACTCAATGACAGGAAGTATCGCCCAAATATGGGTAAAAAGGTGGAGCATTATAACGAGATCTAATAAACTAATTTCATCACATTAGTACGGGAGGAAGCACAGTCCAAATATGGGCATAGTAGTGAACAGGAAGCAGGTTGCCAGGTTTGTCTATGAACGGGTGTCTAAAAAGTCAAATAGGGCAGATTAAGTAGTAGCCACAACAAAACCCACTACAAATTTGATGCACACGCACAGTGAATAACCACTACAATTCAGAGTGCAAATATGTTCATGTACACAGTAAACACCATCACACATGATACACCACACACAGTAAGGCCCTAATGTCTCTTCCATTTAAAAACAAAAAAAAAGTACTTATTCAACCTGTGACATACTTCTCTACTTGTAAAATCACATTTCGTTACTGAGTACAATTTGTCTTGATATTAAAATCTTTGACCGGCATTTCGGTTGCCAATAAAAATATCCTATAATAACCGGACCAATTAAAACCCTGATATTTGGACCGAAAAAAGCCGCAGGTTTTGAAGAACTTGAAAGGTATGAAAAGTATAATACAGTTAAATCTAATATTTGATAAAATATTTAATATTAGAAAAAATATGCATAAAAGTTATGAAATAGCTGATCATGTGTATACATTTAAATGTTTTAAAGCATACCTTAAATATAATATACCTCATCCAACACAGCCAAAATGTTGTATATCTTTCTTTGAACAACTCCTTTGGCCTGTCAGAATGCTGGTCGAGATGCGCAAAGAATGTTGACTGAAGTGGAACTAGTAATCCTGATGAATTCGGCATTTATCAGGCATAAAAAGACAGAGTTCAAGACAGAGAGACAGAAATATATCTAATGCACCATATTTACCTCTGTATGGTACTTACTTCATTAACCTGGAACAGGACTGGCCATCTACCACATCTTCCCTTCTGTAAGAGAATGTGCGCTCCAGTTTTTGCCTTATCACTGCCTCTGTATTTTTCTTTGTCAGGTCACTCAGCATTGAAACCCTGTCCTCTTCAAGACTTTCCTTGGTAATTCCCTTTGAATGGCAGGGAATATAATTGACCTCCGCCCTCCTAGGTTTGTTACTATTTGCAGCAGGCTTGCCTTTGCCACGTTTTTTATTTTTCTGGAAGTTGACAAGGACCTCTGAACATCCAAGTTGAACAAGCTTAGTGCGATAGTTTGCCATCTTCATTTTAAGACAGTTTTCCCATCCCCAATGGCCCGAGGAGGATCCTTGCTCTGTCAAACAGGGGTGGGTCAAGATAAACGCTATAGCTGCTTTTTCAAGTTGGGAATTACTGGGGTAAGCTGAGTACTTCATTATTTCTTCTGCCATGTAGTCCAGGATGACAGATTTGAGCTTGTACCCAGAAACTAGACAAGTTCCATTTGCTATAAACTCTCTGTTCCCCTTCTCCAGTTCAACTTCTGCATCATATGAAAATGTAGGTATCAGAAAGGGATCTGGCCAGGAGGTCCTATGAAATGAAGATGGGTCTTGTGAGGAAGATGAGGAAAGCTGTGTGAATGTGTCATTGCTGTTAAGTGTGGCCAGTGCTGAGCACTGGGTTCAAACTGTCTGTGTGTCTTCCATTTCTTGGACTATAGGAAATAAAGTGATAAAGGTCTCACTTGGCAAGATATTCACTCTCAAAGTGCTCTTGTCTTTGATCTCATTCATTGAACTCAAATTAATGAATTCATTAAAATCAGGATCAAAATACTGAAGTCTGAACTCCTCTGTAAAATTAAAGCATGTCCTCAATACGTTGCACAGTTCATTGACAGACGCAGGAAGTCCTGAGTCAAGGGAAAACTTTCGTGAATATCCCGGTCCTCCAAACAGGATACGAAGAGTAACAGGAGATCCCATTGCACTGCTCCTTTAATCTAAAATACAGAAAGAGTTAATCAAACAAACATCCATCATTTTGTAAAGAAACATTCATTGTAACCGTAACGAGACAAAGTAATTGACAATCATATTGACTATGGACAATTTAATAAAACAACCGACTGGCTAGTCTATCAACTGCAGGCTATTTAACCTTTGGGGTTTTTTTCAATTTTTTTTTTTTTAAATTCTATTAAAAAATGTATGACAGTTGAACCTGCCTTGGTTCAACAAACTAGTTGTCATATGTGAACATTAGGGGTGGATCAGTACATGTATTCGTATTGAACCGAAACGGTACGGGCGTCACGGTTCGGTGCATGAATTTACACTGACAATACACGGTATAAAGATAAATAAAACTATTTTTGATAATCCGTGCAGATTTCAGTCGACGATTTTGTTTAAAGTTATTGATAACAAAACATGAATGAATGAGAAAGAAAAGAGCAGGATGTGCTTTATATTGAATATCGAAATATTAAAAGCACGATAAGTCGTAAAAAGAGAACTGAACTCTACTGACAGGATGCTGTGCGCATGCTCCGACCGCAACATGGACAAGCATAGTAGCCTTTGTCTTCGGTTAAACGGCCAAATAAGCACAGAAATATATAAAAATGCCAAGTGGAGTATTCACGTAAACACAGTAGATGTAAGTACTGTGTGCATTCACTCTCTCTCTCTCTCACACATTTTGCCTTCTGCATTTTTGTTTTGCTTTTCCCTTCATTGTAACAAACTCGTACCGAACCGTGATGTCTGAACCGAACCATGACTTCTGTGTACCATTCCACCCCTAGTGAACATAGCTGAATTTGAGGTATCGGTACAAGTAACAAGGAGAAAGATTAAACATTGTTCAACAGGGGCGTCGCTAGGCCCTTTTTAGGCGGGCTTCACGTCACCCCTAAACGTCTGCCTAGAACCCCTAAAAATGAGTGATTAATTTAGGCTACACAAATTCGTGTTTGCTTCAGTCTTGTTATAATCAGATTCAGCGCGTTCTTCATCTTCAATCCGCAGCGGCGCCGAGCAGAGAGCACGTCAGAAACAGAGGACAGGGTGGGTGTGTGTGTGTGTGTGTGTGTGTGTGTGTGTGTGTGTGTGTGTGTGTTCATCTGAGCCTCATTGGTCTGTCACTGCTCGTCAATGTCAGAATTTTTGAGATGACCAATCAAATCAAAGTAGAAGGGCTTTATGTTCACAGACGCTGCTGAGCGCGAATCTTAACAGTGCGACTCGAAGCGTACGGTCAAGTGCACGATAAGATGTAAGTAGCTAAACTTAACATTTTATATTTGATATTTTTTTAGGTCATAAATGTTAAACGAATGACAAAAAATAATCAGATGAATTAATTAACATGCATTTATTAGTTGACTATTAACAGATTTAAATCTTTCCTTTAACTGTCAAGCAATATGAAAAATAATGTTGATTTAGTTAATCATGGGTATGTGTTCTTATTCCATGGTCATTAGTGATGGAACGGGTCACAAAATTCACGGTTCAGATCATTAACGGTTTTTCGCCACGGATTGGATAATTTTTCGAATCAGCAAAAAAAAAAAAAAAAATATATGAAATGGCATTGGTGCTGGATGGCATTGGCAGAGGCAGGCTAAATACACATTCATTGAGCAGATATTAACATAAATAAATACATAATCTCTGTATTACATACAGGTCCTTCTCAAAAAATTAGCATATTGTGATAAAGTTCATTATTTTCCATAATGTAATGATAAAAAATAAACTTTCATATATTTTAGATTCATTGCACACCAACTGAAATATTTCAGGTCTTTTATTGTTTTAATATGATGATTTTGGCATACAGCTCATGAAAACCCAAAATTCCTGTCTCAAAAAATTAGCATATTTCATCCGACCAATAAAAGAAGTGTTTTTAATACAAAAAAAAAAGTCAACCTTCAAATAATTATGTTCCCTATCGGTCAGTCACTACAACGTAGGTCATGACTGACCAATAGGAATCTCGCTAGAGAGGCCAATCTACTTCCAGTGAAACTAAAACAGGCCAATGCACATTGGCGTGCAATCATTTGCATCAGCTGCGCGACCTCGTTAGCGCAGGTATTTAACGAGCAGCTGAGCGATTGCACAGTTAGCTTTTTGCTTCGGAGCCAAACACTTCGATACCTCTACTGCAGTGGAAAAACTTCTACAGGCTTTTCTTTTCTGAACTTGTCTCTTTTTTTCTGGTGCTGGGCGCGACAGCACGGCAGCGTGAGCAGCCTCCTCTTTAAAGAGCAAACAAAAAAGCTGTTTTAACGGCTGGTAAGATCTCCCAGCGCACAGTCGGGTGCACATTCCCCTGTGATCGCTGAGGCTGCTCCCCTGCGTGCTTCAGCACCAGTGAGAGTAGTTCCTAAAAGAGCAAACACAGACAGTTCGCGTCCTTTTCAAAATGACGTTCTATCTGTGTGTTTCTGGATGCGGTCGTTACCTGGGATCGCGGGATGGTCACGATCGCTGCCTTGTGTGTCTGGGCCTCGAACACGCACAGGCAGCGTTCGTGGATGAGTTATGTACCCATTGTGGGAAGATGACCATCTCGGAGCTGAGGTCGAGACTCTCGTTCCTGCAAAGGGGCGGAGTTCCCGTGCCTGCACCTCGATCCAACCCCCCTTCGCGGGTTGCTTCCGGCAGTGACATAGGTGACCTGAGGATTACAGTGAGCGTGCTTCCTTCGGGGAACCAACCCCCTAGGAACCCTCACTCCTCTCTTGCTCCGCAGCCAGTTCAGCTGCCAATAGAACGTGCCGGGCCATCCTCGAGATGTGTACCGGTCGTTTCGTTCGGCGCTTCCCGCGATGACCAGATGTCCATCGCTGCATCGGAGGGTGGGTCAGACTGCTCCGCGGACGACGGCTCGGAGCCGCTGCCTCCTTCGGGTGTGCCAGCTGTGCCTGAGTCGGACCCGGAGATGATGGCCATGCTTTCCCGGGCCGCCAACAGGATCGGGCTCATGTGGAACCATCCACCGTGTCCCGAGCCCTCGAGGCTGGATGATTGGTATCTCGGGGTGGCGCGCGCTGATTCTCAGCAACCCACCCCAGTGCCTTTCTTCCCGGAGGTGCATGAGGAGCTCACGGGGACGTGGACGGCACCTTTCACTGCCAGAAACCGTCCCGGTGGCTCCTCCTCCCTCATCACCCTTGATGGCGGGGCAGCTAAGGGATACACGCGTATCCCGCCAGTGGAACGGGCCGTTGCTATGCAACTGTGCCCTAACTCCACTTGGCGTGGAGAACCGTGTCTTCCTTCGCGCGCCTGTAAGTACTCATCGGACCTTACCGGCAAGGCTTACAAGGCCTGCGGGGAAGCTGCCTCTGCCTTACACGCTATGGCGTTGTTGCAGGTTCATCAGGCTAAAGCACTGAAGGACCTGCACGAGGGTGGTCACGACCCGCAAGTTTTTCAAGAACTTCGCATCGCGACGGACCTCGCGCTTCGTGCGACGAAGGTTACCGCGCGGTCTGTGGGTCGTGCGATGTCCACTTTGGTGGTCCAGGAACGCCATCTCTGGCTGTGTCTGGCCGACATGAGGGAAACCGACAATCTCAGGTTTCTTAACTCCCCCGTGTCCCAGACCGGCCTCTTCGGTGACGCGGTCGAGAACTTTGCCCAGCAGTTCTCGGCTGTACAGAAGCAGACTGAGGCGATCAGTCACATCCTGCCGCGGCGGTCAGCTGCTGCCTCCACCCCACCGCCTGCGGCTCCTCAGTCTGCTCGTCGCCGAGGGCGTCCTCCTGCGTCTGCCCCTGCTCCCGCGCCGCAGCAGCAGCCTCCACGTAAGCGGCGCTGTGGAGCCAGTCGCAGGCAGGGCTCCCCGCCCGTCCAGGCCCCCGCCAAGAAGGGCGGCAAAGCCAAGAGTAAGCGGCCCTAGGACGGGCGACCCGGAGATGGAGGGAACTGGTCTTCAGGAGACGATGACCGCATCGCTCCTTCCCCTGGAGGAGGGCCGGGTGGAAAATCTTTTGTTTCCTTTTGTTCCGCCGCTGGCCTTAAAACCAGCGGTACCCAAATTTTCAATAAAATAGCAGTTTCTACCATCTCTGGGTCCGAAGGGGACCCGGAGAGCAGTGGGGGGACAGAATCCTCACCACTCTCATCCGCCTCCTCTCTCGCCAGTGAGCAGCAGTGTACAGTTCGAGAACGCCACCGAGCCGCCTCCTGCACCTCCTGCCCTGTGGAACCAGGTAAGTGCTGCACAGCGCACACAAACCCCGCTACGGGCCGCCTCCCAGAGACAGCCCCCCGAGCCGCGTCCCTGTGTTCCACCTCGCTGCCCCACTCCGGGTACGCCTGCGGTCCCTTTGGTCCCGCTTGCAAGGTCTCTGAGAGCCTGGTTAGCGCTCCCCAGTCCGTCTCGCTGGCTCATTCGGACCATCAGGCTCGGCTATGCGATTCAGTTCGCCCGGCGTCCCCCCAAGTTTCGGGCCATCCACTCCACTACAGTGAGAGCAGCCGATGCCCATGTCTTGCGTGCGGAGATCGCAGTCCTGCTGGCGAAGGACGCGATAGAGCCGGTCCCTCCAGCCGATATGAGGTCAGGGCACTACAGTCCCTACTTCATTGTACCCAAGAAAGGTGGTGGGTTACGACCGATCTTGGATCTGCGAGTTTTGAATCGGAGCCTCCACAAGCTACCGTTCAAAATGCTCACGCAGAAACGCATTTTCGAATGCATCCGTCCCCAAGATTGGTTTGCAGCGATCGACCTGAAGGACGCGTACTTTCATGTCTCGATTCTTCCTCGACACAGGCCGTTCCTGCGCTTTGCGTTCGAGGGTCGAGCATATCAGTACAAAGTCCTACCCTTCGGGCTGTCCCTGTCCCCCCGTGTCTTCACGAAAGTCATGGAGGGGGCCCTTGTTCCCATGAGAGAACAGGGCGTTCGCATCCTCAACTATCTCGACGACTGGCTCATACTAGCACACTCTCGAGATCAGCTATGCGAACACAGGGACCTCGTGCTCAGGCACCTCAGCCAGTTGGGTCTTCGGGTCAACTGGGAAAAGAGCAAACTCTCCCCTGTGCAGAGGATCTATTTTCTCGGTATGGAGTTGGATTCGGTCGCTCAGACAACGCGCCTCACAGAGCAGCGTGATCAGTCGGTGCTGAACTGCTTGAACACGTTCAAAGGCAGGACAGCGGTCCCACTGAAATTGATTCAGAGGCTCCTGGGGCATATGGCAGCGGCAGCAGCGGTAACCCCGCTCGGCTTGCTTCATATGAGACCGCTTCAGCACTGGCTTCACGGCCGAGTCCCGAGATGGGCGTGGCATCACGGCACTCACCGGGTGGCAATTACACCGGCCTGCTGTCAGACCTTCAGCCCGTGGTCAGACCTTTCGTTCCTTCGGGCAGGAGTCCCCTTGGAACAGGTCTCCAGGCATGCTGTGGTATTCACAGATGCCTCTGCCACTGGCTGGGGTGCCACGTACAACGGGCATGCAGTGTCAGGGGTGTGGACGGCTCCCCAACTGCATTGGCACATCAATTGCCTCGAGTTGCTAGCAGTACATCTCGCTCTGAGCCGCTTGAAAAGGCCGCTACGGGGCAGGGACGTACTGGTCCGCACGGACAACAATGCGACCGTTGTGTACATCAACCGACAAGGTGGTCTACGCTCCCGTCGCATGTCGCAACTCGCCCGCCATCTCCTCCTCTGGAGTCAGAAGCATCTGAGGTCGCTTCGAGCTATGTATGTCCCCGGTGTGCTCAACCCTGTGGCCGACGAGCTATCACGAGCTGTGCTTCCGGGAGAGTGGCGACTCCACCCCCAGGTGGTTCAGCTGATCTGGAGAGAGTTCGGAGAGGCTCAGGTAGACCTGTTTGCCTCCTCAGAGACCTCCCACTGCCAGCTGTTTTACTCCCTGACAGAGGGAACACTCGGCACGGACGCACTGGCACACAGCTGGCCCCGGGGCCTCCGCAAATATGCGTTTCCCCCAGTGAGTCTACTTGCACAGACACTGTGCAAAGTCAGGGAGGACAAGGAGCAGGTCCTTCTGGTGGCTCCCTATTGGCCCACCCAGACTTGGTTCCCGGAACTCATGCTCCTCGCGACAGTCCCTCCCTGGCCCATTCCTCTGAGGAAGGACCTCCTGACTCAGAGACGGGGCACCCTATGGCACCCGCGCCCAGACCTCTGGAAACTCCATGTCTGGTCCCTCGGGACGCGGAGGTTCTAGGTGACTTACCCCCAGAGGTACTTAACACCATCACTTCAGCACGGGCGCCGTCCACGAGACGTGTTTACGCCCTGAAGTGGAACCTGTTCGTCGAGTGGTGTTCTCGCCGAGAAGACCCCCGAAGATGTTCGATAGGGTCTGTGCTTTCCTTCTAGCAGCAGGGGTTGGAGCGTAGACTGTCCCCTTCCACCCTCAAAGTACATGCTGCCGCTATTTCTGCTTATCATGACCACATAGATGGCAAGACAGTTGGAAAGCACAACCTGGTCGTCAGGTTTCTTAGGGGGGTGAGACGATTAAATCCTCCTCGACCCCCCTCCATACCCTCTTGGGATCTTTCCCTGGTGCTTCGAGCGCTTCAGAATGTTCCCTTTGAGCCTCTGCAGTCAGTAGACTTAAAGCTTCTTTCCATGAAGACTTTGCTACTGGTTGCATTGGCCTCTGTCAAGAGGGTAGGAGACCTGCATGCATTTTCGGTCGACGAATCGTGCCTAGAGTTTGGGTCGGGTGACGGCCACGTGGTACTAAGACCCCGGCCTGGCTATGTGCCCAAGGTTCCTACCACTCCCTTCAAAGACCAGGTAGTGAACCTGCAAGCGCTGCCTTTGGAGGAGGCAGACCCAGCCCTGGCTTTGCTCTGTCCCGTTCGCGCTCTGCGTATGTACGTGAACAGAACTCAAAGCATCAGGACCTCAGATCAGCTCTTTGTCTGTTACGGAGGCCAGCAGAAGGGAAAGGCTGTCTCCAAGCAGAGATTGGCCCACTGGATAGTGGATGCCGTCGCCTTGGCTTACCAAGCACAAGGCGTGCCCTGCCAGCTTAGGTTGCATGCACACTCTACGAGAGGCGTTGCATCCTCCTGGGCGCTGGCACGTGGCTCCTCGCGAACAGATATCTGTAGAGCTGCGGGCTGGGCAACACCTAACACGTTCGCTAGATACTATAGCCTACGTGTAGAGCCGGTCTCCTCCCGTGTTCTCACCCTAAACGGGTAGAAGCACTGAGAGGTCTGGCTCTGTCGGCTTGCTGCACCCTACTGTGCACCCTTATTGCTCCAGAGTGAAAAACCTGTCGAGTCCTCCAAAACCCCTCGGCCCGGACTTGGCGGAGCATCCGGCGCCAGGCCCTTATCCGCTGAATCCTTGAGAACCGGATCTGGGCTGGGTTCCATGTGTGTGACCCTACGGGGATCCCATATGTGTATATATTCCATGGTTGCTCCTATCGGAAGCCCGTGTCTTTCCCCTGGGCAAAGTCACCCATTATTTCATATGCAGTACAGCCTTCGGGTTAGTCCATATGTATTTCCACGTAACTCTTTGAAGAAGTGGCTTCCGCAGCGTTCTTTCCTAAACAGAAAAGGCACGCTTACCCAGTGTTATCCAATATGTCACTGTATGGGTTATCACGGAACAACAGTGTCAAACTCTCTGTGTAGGCCTCCTCCTATCGTCCTTCCAGGCAAGAAGGTGTAGAGGCTTGCACGGGGGCGCTGGATGGGGTGCAGCAGCTGTGGCGCTTTGGTAGGGATTCCTATTGGTCAGTCATGACCTACGTTGTAGTGACTGACCGATAGGGAACGTCTCGGTTACATATGGTAACCCTCGTTCCCTGAGGGAGGGAACGGAGACGTAGGTCCCGTCGCCACATCTGCTGCCGCCCGCCGGGGCGGCCAGCTTCTCAGGCTTGGCTCCTCAGCAAAAAAGTACCTGTGCAATCTCTCAGCTGCTCGTTAAATACCCGCGCTAACGAGGTCGCGCAGCTGATGCAAATGATTGCACGCCAATGTGCATTGGCCTGTTTTAGTTTCACTCGAAGTAGATTGGCCTCTCTAGCGAGATTCCTATTGGTTAGTCATGACCTACGTCTCCGTTCCCTCCCTCAGGGAACGAGGGTTACCATATGTAACCGAGACGTTCAGTTATGCACTCAATACTTGGTCGGGAATCCTTTTGCAGAAATGACTGCTTCAATGCGGCATGGCATGGAGGCAATCAGCCTGTGGCACTGCTGAGGTGTTATGGAGGCCCAGCATGCTTCGATAGCGGCCTTAAGCTCATCCAGAGTGTTGGGTCTTGCGTCTCTCAACTTTGTCTTCACAATATCCCACAGATTCTCTATGGGGTTCAGGTCAGAAGAGTTGGCAGGCCAATTGAGCACATTAATACCATGGTCAGTAAACCATTTACCAGGGGTTTTGGCACTGTGAGCAGGTGCCAGGTCGTGCTGAAAAATGAAATCGTCATCTCCATAAAGCTTTTCAGCAGGTGGAAGCATGAAGTGCTCCAAAATCTCCTGATAGCTAGCTGCATTGACCCTGCCCTTGATAAAACACAGTGGACCAACACCAGCAGCTGACATGGCACCCCAGACCATCACTGACTGTGGGTACTTGACACTGGACTTCAGGCATTTTGGCATTTCCTTCTCCCCAAGTCTTCCTCCAGACTCTGGCACCTTGATTTCCGAATGACATGCAACCACTGAGCAACAGTCCAGTGCTGCTTCTCTGTAGCCTAGGTCAGGCGCTTCTGCCACTGTTTCTGGTTCAAAAGTGGCTTGACCTGGGGAATGCAGCACCTGTAGCCCATTTCCTGCACACGCCTGTGTACGGTGGCTCTGGATGTTTCTACTCCAGACTCAGTCCACTGCTTCCGCAGGTCCCCCAAGGTCTGGAATCGGCCCTTCTCCACAATCTTCCTCAGGGTCCGGTCACCTCTTCTCGTTGTGCAGTGTTTTTTGCCACACTTTTTCCTTCCCACAGACTTCCCAATGAGGTGCCTTGATACAGCACTCTGGGAACAGCCTATTTGTTCAGAAATTTCTTTCTGTGTCTTACCCTCTTGCTTGAGGGCGTCAATGATGGCCTTCTGGACAGCAGTCAGGTCGGCAGTCTTACCCATGATTGCGGTTTTGAGTAATGAAACAGGCTGGGAGTTTTTAAAAGCCTCAGGAATCTTTTGCAGGTGTTTAGAGTTAATTAGTTGATTCAGATGATTAGGTTAATAGCTCGTTTAGAGAACCTTTTCATGATATTCTAATTTTATGAGCTGTATGCCAAAATCCTCAGTATTAAAACAATAAAACACCTGAAATATATCAGTTGGTGTGCAATGAATCTAAAATATATGAAAGTTTAATTTTTATCATTACATTATGGAAAATAATGAACTTTATCACAATATGCTAATTTTTTGAGAATGACCTGTACATAGTCTCCAATTTCATCTCTCTCATGTTCTTCCATCCTCGGGATGCTGCTATTCTTTGCACGATCCCCCTCCCCCCACAAAACTACTTTCGCTGAAATCCCGCCCTATAGCCGATTCTAAAGATTTGATTGGTAATGTGAATCGAATTGCCTACACCAAACAATGATCCCTTAACCTACCTGTCATTGTTACCTTAACCAATTAAATTAGCTGCAGGGCGGGATTTCCGCTTAACTGGTTTGCGCCAAGTGGGATTTAAAAAAAATTGTTTTATAGAAAGATTAAAAACACTTAAATGGAAATATTTAAACGGGATGATAGCGGGATAGCAAGGTAAAATACGGGAGAATCCCGGGAAAAACGGGAGGGTTGACATGTCACACAGATAACGCGCTAGGCCCGATTTTCGGCTTTTCTTCCGCGGTTAAAATTGTTTGAATGTGAAAATTGGCACGTCCAAATTATAAACTTTCACATTCGTTCAAAATGAACTGCCATCACTAGAGTAGATTGCATATTTTTACATTTAGATATATTATTTTTTGTTACGTGAATTTATGCTTTTAAAAAAGATGCCGCAGAATGTGACGTCATATCACGACCGTTGAAAAGTGCGATCTCTTCTCTTCCTTACTGTATCACCAGAAAATTAGGTTCTTATAGTTTCAACAATACACAAAACACCTCAGAATTACAGACAATTGTTCCATCTCACAAACTTAAAGCTAATGGTAATTAACTAATGATTTCACTGTCAACAGAAACGTTTTTTCACCATAGAATACAGCTTCGCCAACAATGTGCACATAAAGAGGGGGAAAAAATACTTATTTTAACTGTGACTGGGTAAGAAATTACATTGTTATTGTTATAAATGAAATAAGTTTACTCACTCAACTTTTAGCAGTAGGCTATCCGTCGAAAGTTCTCGAATGGGGGCAAAAACATTCCTTGCACGCAGTCCACAGATCTCAGTGACATACACAGTAGGCGGGGTCAGGCCACATAAACTTAAATTTCAGTCATTAATCCTAGTAAATTCACTCTCGTTACAAGTACAACCTAGGTAATTTACATTTCTTAAAAAACAAACAAACAAAAAAAAACATCTGCTTATAAATATATATTTTAATTGATCTAAAAAGAGTGATTTATGGTCATCTAATGAATGCCCATGAGCACTTTTTTGAGTGTAGTTTTCACTCTGGATTCAGCCTGATCTTTAATGTTCAGAATACAAATATTTTGTCTTCTGCTGTGGCTTTTGAAGTCTGCACATTTATCTGTGAGATACTCCACTGTCAGCTTCAGCTTTCCCAAATCTTGCTCCATCTGGAAAATTGTGTCGGATCAAGTGGAAGCATAACTTTCCAGGCTTGTTTATTTTGCAGCATGATCCTCCATCATACCTTTATCTTTTGAATTTGCTACATTGTCCTCCTTTTTGAATGGCGATAGTTCCCCTCTGATATAAAGAGCCAGTTGTTCGACCTTCTAGTAATTTTTTTTTTTTTGGCAGCCAGTGCTGCCAAAGCAAGAGGTGCAGCAGTCCGGAGAGACCAGGCAAGAACAAGTGGTGGGCCCAGCTCTGTGCCTGCACTAAGCCCCGACGAGAACAAGGCCCTGGCAATCATCAGAGAAGCGGCCTCACAGGGTATGTCAGAGGGTATAGATCTGAGAGCAGGTGCGGATACCACTCCATCCTCTCAGAGCAGGCCATCCTTGCCCCCTCGCGCCCTCACGCCCTCTCCCCCCAGCAGCAGCGACAGGGCTTCTCCGGGACCGGCGTAACCACACCGGTCCGCACCTTCATCTGCCTCCATTGAGGTCGCCCAACACCAGCAATCTGCGAGTGGCTCCAGAAGGTGTCGTTCTATTCGATGCGACTGCAGTGAAGAGCTCGTGAAGCTCGAAAAGGAGAAGCTGGAAGTGCTCAGAGGGATCGAACAGGGGTTACAGGAGACCAACAACCTCGCCCTGGCCATGCTGGAGGTGAAGAAGGCAAAGCTCCAGATTCTGGAGAAGCCATATGCTTTGTCCAAAGCAAAATTTCAAAAGCCAACCATTTCCATTCTAATTATAATGCCAGGTCAAGGGAAGCGTGATTATGATGCTCGGTACTACTAGAGTGTTGTCTGTTATCTTTTTGTTCAAACTATTTGATTACATTACAGCTGAACTGTCAACAACCCAGAGACTGCGGCCGTCAAGAAAGCAGACTTTGTTTATTTTCAAATATTCGCATTTTCAGGGCTTTTGTTTGAATAAATACCAATTTGATTAAATAAAAAATTGCTGTCATCGATGTTGGGTCTGTAGAGCATCTTTATTGTAAAGAGTTAATTGTGAATGATCAATGTCACATAAAAGTGTGTCACGGGTGTGGTGCGGGTTGAAGGAGAGGCTGAGTCAAAAGGCTCCAATACAAACATTTACTAATAACTCCAAAACAACAAACAGGTACAGGTACAGGCAGGCAGACGGGCAGAGGATGCACACACCAAGGTAACATTCACAAGAACCGACAAAGACTAACTGGGCAGAAGGAACTTAAATACAGAGACAAATAAACAATAACGAGGTGAGGACAGGTGACACGGACGATGAAGACGATGAACATGTTTAGGTGTTGGAGACAAGGAGGATTCTGGGAAGTGTAGTGCAGACGAAGACAAAATGGTGCAGCCGATGACTGTGACATTATGATGGTTGTGTAGTGACAATTATTTAAAGTGTAATTAAAATATTAACTTCAAACTACTCTGTATTTCTGCGCTGTATTTCATAACAATTGTAAATAAGCTAATATGTCATCTGATGTTAGATATTCAGTCTAAGTTTCAAGCACAGGAGTTAGTGTTGCTTAATCTCAGTGAATCTGCCTGGATGTGGAGCTGGATGTCCCCAAGTGTAAAAGTAGATAATATCTTTATCTTATCATTAAATATTTAACTCTTGATACATTGCTGTACCAAAGAGAACATTGTCATTTGCTCTTTGAATGCCTTTGATATTCAATTATTCATGTTTTGTAAAAAAACACCATGCAGGGCACATCAGGCATATGCATGATATTGATGATTTAAATAAGAAATCAAAGTGCATGCAATAATACGATCTGATTGAAGAGGGATCGCAATTATAAATAATTGCTGGTCTGAAGACAATGTGGGTGGACGCATTCAAAGGATCATCAAATACAATCAGTCACAGCATAATGTGTCATGTATTGCCAGAGCCTGGAATGGCCATTGTGAAAAACAGGAGGGGAAAACGGAATAAGACGCACATGACAGACTAAACGAATGCTTGAGTCTGATCCCTGCATCTGGGGAATAATTATTTATTTAAGGTAATTTTGCTCTATTTAGGATTTGATTTGTGAATGTGTATATGAACTATCTTGTATCTTGTTCTGCATGTACATACTTTAGTGATTACAATTATTGGGTAAACTAGTTACTAACTTTGAACCCATGTTAAGTCAATGTAGTAAATTGTAACATTGAAAGTGCACATTAAGTAAAGTAAATTAAGAGGGACAAACCAGGCAGGTGCTCATACATTTTAGGGTATACATTTGTTTTATTGTTTCTTTTAATTTTGTATTAAATGGTGAGAGTAAGCCTCTGAAAAATCCTTCCGTGCTGAAACAGGCCTAGTCTTCAATATGTAATTTGAAAAAAGATGGGCTTTTATCAAAGCATAACCCAGTGATAGACTTCAACATGAGCATAAAACACTTTTGCCAGTTTATAGAATTCCTCTCGCTCGTAATTTAGGAAGACCAGTCACACTGACAGGAAAAACAGAGCACCTCATAATATCCCTTTATTACATCGATCTGTCCGTATCATGTTTGATACAGATGATATCATGCACTTTGTTTTCTTGATTTAGTAAAATAACAACATTTTCTCTGTGAAGAATGTGTCCAAGAATGTAATATAAATATCTGACAAGGACTTGCAATCAAAATAGTTTCTTATTCTTTAAAATAATTAAGAACGTTTAGATTAAGAAGATTTAGAACATTAAACCATTAAGGGTTCATGAATGTCTGAATAGCGTACAAAAATACAGTGTTCAAGTTGCAATGCACTGCACAAAATAAACATTGAAATTAATTAATTAATCATTAAATAAATATTTTCAATATTTTTTGTACTTGCTCGATTTACTTTGTTAAAAAAGAACTGATGCAACTAAATTATAAAGCGTTTTGTCACAACTTAAAATTGTTTAAGTAGAAAATAATTTTAAAATAAAAAGTTTTGTTTAATCCATTTGAATTATTAATGTCAAGGAATGATGAATTAAACTGGGTATAATTTGCATGGGAAAGGGATTGGTTTACACAAAAAGCAATGTTCAAATACTGGTGATATGTGACTCTTGTCTTTCATGCAGCAACATCAGAAGATATTAAGAAAAAAAGTATGTGGTTGCACTATTTTCAGCTAGTTGTCTTTATCTGCAAGAGATTTGTTGAATTACTTTGACATGTATCATTTCATGGAGGTTTACTCAAATCAGTTTCAAATAGTAAAGTACCCAGTTTTCGTTTAAGTTAATGTTAATGTGACTGTCTTCAACTGAATCAAGACTTTTTAGTTAATACTCAAACACTGGAGAAGGACTAAAGAAAACATGTATTTTTATATAGTTTTGTGCAACAAAAACATGATATTCGAATTGCAAGCGAAAGATTCTTATGAACAGATCCTTGTTCAAAAAAAGTTGTTATGTTTGTTTCAACCTAATGAATATTTTATTCCATGAATTGTTCAGAACATTAAGTATACAGGACCAATGATCAATTATTGGAGCTAGTTTGAGGGGGGCTTCCAGATTTTTTTTTACTTTCTTTTTTTTAAAGTACTACAAAGAAATATTTTAAAGAGGCAGCATTATTAAGTGGAATCGAGATAATCCGTAAAACCAAATTCTCATCCTTGTTATTCCCATCTCTATTATTGACTTAATATGAATAATTCATGACTCCACAACCTCACTAAAGCAGCTCATTCTGCACTGGGAATAGAATCACTTAACTATACACATCCACTATACATTTTAATCTTTGCAGCTCTAAAAAACAGTATTCTCTGAAGAATTTCTGGATGTGACATGTGGAAAGCAAAACCGCTTCCCCCAAAATTCTCTATATACCCAATTTCATGAGTCAAAAATCCTCTTATTTTATTTAAGGGAGAAGAGGAGGTGACTGCTATTTGAACCTACACTGCCTCATCACAAGATAAGTGAAATATATGATTTGCAGAGAAATTATGAAAGCTTTAAGTGAAGTCACTGTCATATAAATTCTGTGATCTCTTACTTCAGTCATTTGGTGCAACATATGTGCAACATATGGACAAAACCGTAAAGCATGAAGCAACAGCTGTTTTCAGTCCATACATATCAAATAATTTTGCATAAATGTATTACTAAGCATCATACTTAAAATATTTTATGTCAGCTATTGTGGCTACAAATACATCAGTACTAAGAATGATATTAAGATAAAAGTTGTATCTCTTAACATTATTAATGTACTGTGAGCTAACATGAATATGAGCATTATTAAAGAAATGCTGTAAGAATATACTGTATTGTTAGTTCATGTTAGTCATTGCATTAACTAATGTTAATGCATGAGACCATATTGTAAAGTGTAACCAATATAATAATAGTATATCAATAATACTAATATACATTTTACTTATATGCTGATATACTTTTTTTATATAAAGCAAGACTAACTAACCAAGCAACCAACTAACCAACTAACTTGACCAACAGGTATAAGGAAAGATGAAACATGAGGGGGAAAGAGGAGAGGAGCAATGACCATGGCATTTGAAACGGGCTCTATGCTGTCACTTCCTCACCATGGGCTGTTATGCTTCTGCATGTTTGCATTTTGATTTTTTTCATATTTTGTCATCCCTCTAGGCTGCATTAGTCACTTCATAGAGTGTCCTGCACTGGTGCCGAATCTTACATAATTCTCCCTTAACCGACAAACAGACACACACATGCCAAACACACCCTGCAATCAGCCCATGGACACATTTGCTGGGAGCCACAGATGGAAACTCATAGAACTATGCCTCGGGTTCTCGTTCTCAACACACCTGCTGTCATCCTCTCTCCCTCCTTAAATTACGGATTTACAGTCTTTTTCTCACCCCATTTCCCCCATTCCTTTCATCTCTACATGCTACACACGTGCGAGTTGATACTATAGCTAATAATTACAGCTAGGAAACAGTTTATTCAAAGGGTCAGTAACCACAATAAAAAGGAAAAAAAAAATATGTCAAGTTCTTAGAAGTGCACTATATTTATTAATTTATTCAAAACTTGTATCATTTTCAAAAAAGTTAATGGCTGTAAACATGTCATATTGTCAAACCATCAAGTAAAACGTAGCTAATTCACATCGTAACCGTTACTTTCGAAATAATTTTTTTTCAGCCATTTTTCTTTCAGAAATACAGAATTATAATTCATAAATAGAATTATGTTTTCAAAATATTGACCTTGACTATAATCCTTCCTCTCTATGATATTAGTTCAATTAGTTTGTTTTCTGCATTTTGGTTTAACCACATAAATGGCATGCACCCTTAAAAATAGTTCTGTCATGACAACTCTCTGAGAGATTGACATGGTAATGGTATGGCAATGTTAATGTATTTGGTCTTGGCAGAATAGATCTGTTATGCTGCTGCAGAGCAAGTACAGAGACTTGCTACTGCCAGTACCTTTACAGACATTGCCTTGAGCATGCTGCTGCTGCTGCACATTTAACATAAACCCCGTAGCAGGTCTCTACAGGTGGAGCTGGGGAAGGGGGAGGGTTTCTGAAAGCAGACTGCAGACTACTGACAGCAAACAATACTAGTATCTGAATGTTTGAGCAGCAAGCTCATTGGCTGTTTATGCCACAGCAACCAATCAGCTGATCTACATAGATAATGATGTGATCGCTACCACATGAGTTAAAGGGATAGTTCACCCAAAAATGAAAATTCTGTCAGTAATTACTCACCCTCATGTTGTTCCAACCCCGTAAGACCTTCGTTCAAGATTGTAGAAATTGAAATTGTAATTCTAATTGAAAGATACACTTTTTCCCATATTTAAAACTGTAAAAATGAATCGTATGCGAGGAGACGTGATGACGTATTGACGCAGTGTGTGTGTGTGTGTGCGTTGGGTGCGAAAATTCAACATGGCAACGCGCCGCTGCTAGAAAAAAGATAACACATCACGCAAAGCCAAAAAAACACGCACCTAGGATTCTCCCTCATCAACCAATTCACCGCCGTCACCAACATCACCAGCATCCACTCCTAACAAAACAAACTGCTGTTCCGACATACTTTTATCAATCAACAAGCGCTTATCTAACTTGGATTCTAGACTCTCACTAATCGAAGTACTATACAAAGAATTCCGAAACCTCCGCCATAGCCTGGAATACAGTCAACAACAAGTCGATTCGCTCACAGAAGAAAACAAATCACTGAAAAGCTCCGTGGACACACTCACTGCAAAACTTTCCTCTGTAAGCACTCTACTTACCTCCGTCATCGCTGAGAACAAAGCCATGCAAGAAACCATCCTGGATATACAGTCACAAAGTATGAGAGACAATCTAATCTTTTCCGGCATTCCCGAATCATCCACCGAACTCCCCGAAAAATCTGTTAAGGACTTCATGGTTAACCAGCTCAAACTTACACCAGAGACTGTGGAGCACATCACCTTCCATCGCATTCACCGTTTAGGACAGAAACCCATCAACTCCACCCGTTACCGGCCCATCATCGCCAAATTTGAACATTTCAAGCAACAAGTACTGGTTCAGCGACAAGGACGGCAGCTCAAAGGGACTCATTACGGACTCAACGAACAATATCCACAAGAAATCATTCGCAGACGTAAGCTACTTTTCCCAATCCGAAAGACAATGATCAATCAAGGTAAAAAAGCAATCATCACAGTGGACAAATTATATATTGATGGACAATTGTTTAGAGACAAAGACACTACTCCCTGGCTTTACTAATTATTGAAACTAGCAATGTTACATTTCCAATCCGTTTATGCTCAAGTAGTTTTTACAAGGAGTAATTACAATCAAAGTAATTACTCAATGTCTAACCAACTGCAATACATATACAAATGGATTCACCCCACCCAATCTGATATTATATGGCTAGATATAGAACAATTACTATGCAAAGAATTAAATATAGCTGACATACTGTTTCTCACCAAATCAATTAAACAACACACATGTTTTAATGCAGTAACTATAGCCACCACTCTGACAGCCTGGTGGAAATTTCACCAAATCACAAATTCTACATTAGCTCCATTTAACCTCGCCCCACTATGGAACAACCGTGACTTTATAAGCAATAAAAAAACACTGAATTTTCACACATGGGCGGAAAAGGGTATCACACACATTAAGCATATTTTCAAATCTAACACATTTAGACCATTTCCACAACTGGCCCAGGAGTATGGCATCGGGAGCAACGAATTTTTAAAATACCTGCAAATCAAATCTTCTGTTCTGACAAAAATAAACATCAGACACACAAATTTAGAACTTCCACCGGCAATATCAGACTTGGTCAACATTTCCTCCCCAAAGAAACTTCTCTCTAAAATATACAAAATGATTTCAAACAAACTTAAGACTATACACTTACCAACAATAAAATGGGAAAACGATCTTTCAATAGCCCCTGATAGCAACTTCTGGACCCAAATCTGTAAAAACATCTATCTCATGTCCAAAAATGCGAATCTTCAGTTAATACAATACAAAATACTTCACAGAACACATTACACGGGAAACAGATTAGCTAAAATGGGTTTCACATCAGAAGTTTGCACACATTGCAATCACAATTCTACAGATACATACATCCATGCAACCTGGCACTGCACTCCAATCAAACACTTTTGGGAAGAGGTCACACAGTCACTATCCACTATAGTTGGCTGCCACATCCCACTGTCGTCTTCTCTTTGCTTGCTGGGGGACCTCACAATAATCACTGATAAAACTATTAACTCTAAAATACTCCTCATAGCTCTAACCATCGCAAAGAAAACTATCCTCATGAACTGGAAAACTAGAAATAAATTTCACGTTAACATTTGGAAAAATCTTATTACAGACTTTATTACAGTGGAATACGCATCTCCCCTTCATAATTACGCATCTGAAACTGACCTCTGCCATCCAACACTTTCTGACCTCTTACAGCTATGAATCCATTCTCTGTTTTCAAGTCCGACTCCTCCCACCTTCTTAATCAACCCATGAATATTAATGCATTTTAGTTGTTTGAACTTGTTTGTCATCATTGTTATTACCATCTTTACTGTTATTGTTATGGTTACTATTTTCACTTTTATTTTTTCATTGTTGTAATTGCTGTTGTTGCTGTCTTTTGCTTTCACCATTGCGGTCGCCACTGCCATCATCATTGTCATTTATTATTAATATTATTATTATCATTATTATTATCATTAATATTGCCATTGTCAATGCTGTATTGGAATTAAGTGTCATTGTCATCACTACTGCAATAACTCCCCCCTTATCTCTTCATGGGCTTTTAATGCACCACAACATAGAATAGAAAAAAAAAAAAAAAGGAATATGTATGGAAAACTTGACAAACACCGAGGCAGGCGAGACAGGCGAGAAGTGGTTTCAACGGGACAGCATCTCTGTCCCAATTTGAGACACTCTCGCACTGTACTCCCTCTTTTAATGCACCTTAGACATTGCACATAACACACACACACACACAAAAAAAATAGGAAAAGATAGGGACTGATGAGATGTGGGGGAAGGTTATCTTATATTATCTTATTATATTATCTTTGAATAATATAATTATCTTTGAGTACTAAATGAATAGTTGAAATAAAGTTGTTATTTTTGTTTGTTTTTGCACACAAAAAGTATTCTCGTCGCTTGATAAACTTAAGATTGAGCCACTGTAGTCACTATTTTAACGATGTTTTTAATAACTTTTCGAGGCCGGCAAGTTTCAATCCTTGAAGAAGCCTATGGACTAGTATGGAGGAGGGATCCAGCTCTCAGATTTCATCAAAAATATCTTAATTCGTGTTCCGAAGATGAACGAAGGTCTTACGGGGTTGGAACAACATGAGGGTGAGTAAATACTGACAGAATTTTCATTTTTGGGTGAACTATCCCTTTAAAAACTTAACAGCCTGCACCATCTAGAGTTTCATGCCAGAACTTTGCATTTCACCCAAAAATGAAAATCACCCCATAATTGACTCACCTTCAAGCATCTCCGCTCTGTGTGCGAGTGACATAGGCCTATGTGTGTTTGCTTCAATGAAAACAGCACATTAATATAGAACGGTGGTTCAACTGACTTGGAACTATGTGTATTAAACAGTATTATTGCACACCTTCCACCAATCAGAATCGAGCATTCAGACAGACCATGGTATCATTTTATAAATACAATTTATTAATATGTAATATAATTTTTATCTCAAACAAATTAGGAAAACAAAGTGATTTTTTTTTAGAATTGTTAAGACAGCATCAGTTAAGCAATAGACCATTTAAAAGGTTGTAGGCCTGCCTAAAAAAATCAGCAGCAATATGATGTCTTTGATCGATTTGAAGTTACTATATTCTAAAACCAGAACCAATAACTTTTTTTGTTTTGAATGATCTCAATATGTTCTCTTTATCGGTAAAAGGCCAACTGGATGGAAACAGGCTGAGGTTGAGAAAATTGCGCAATCTTTTTTTTTTTTTTTAAGGCATATTCACTTTGTCGATAACAAAACAGCACAAAAAGTGGATGGAAACTTGGCTATAGAGATGCACTACTAGAATTTTCACTAGTTGCACTTTCGCTTCAGCATTATTTACTTTATCTGTTTTTCTTTTTTTTCAATGCACACATCCTATTTTACCCAAGATGCACTTCCTCAGTGCCCCACTGCATCAGGTGTTGACAGTCACAGCAACCCATGCCAAAACATGCCGCACACCTGGCAGGCGGATGAGACTCGGACTCACACCAAAGCGGTGAGTCACCACCGCGCCGGCGGCAGTCTCCCGGACAACCGAAAACATCTATCCCTGCGGTCTGTCAGAATCTGAACTCAGTCTCTGGTTTAAGGGTTTCCAAAAAAAGAACTGCCGCATTTTTTTTTCTCCTGCTGCTGCTTTTCGCAATGTTCTGAACCTCTAGTGAGGCTCCATGTGTAACAAGCCTGTGCTATCATTCATCTGAAAGGGCAGTTCCACCATATTCTTGACTACATGCTCTACTCCACAAGAACTGGTCTCTGGCTAGACCGTTAACTGGACAGCAGATCCCCTGAGATAACAGGCTCATCCTGGGCAGTCAATGAAGTGGATATACTGTTCAGACCTTTCCAGTGTTTCTAAATATTTAATGACTCCATTATGTAATAATGTAATATTCTAGGTCTTTAGTCCAAACTAGCTATACTTTAAATAAACATTCCATGTTCAACACAAATTATGTAATGTTGTATACTTTCAAAATCCTGAGAACACTGGTGAAAAAGCTTTTCATTTTATATTTCCATTTATACAGTGTTTTTCATTGCATGTTTTTTATTTAATTACATATTATTTTATCTGTAAAAATAACCTGTGAATTGTCCAAATGTCCACTCAAAAGTATTTGTTATGCCTTTGGTTTACAGACTTATATTAGAAAAAAAGAAACATTTTGTCTGATAATCATTTAAACAACTGCAAAAATGAGATAAGGTAAAAAAAAATGTAACTCCTGGCTTATAACGAAGGGTTTTTTTTTTAAGTTAAAAAGTGACAAACCCCTTCGAAATGTCCTGGTGTTACATTTCTGATGATGAAGACGAGTTGAGAGGCGTAGAAGATCTAATGCAGTGTAAAACATTTATCAAATCAAATACAAAACTAGAGAGAACACGCAGGCAAACGAAACGGTGTTGGTAAAACAATCAACACACAAGACAATGAACACACTGAACTGAAGGGCTGCGTCGGACATCCCATACTCTCTTGAGTAGGTACTTTTTTTTAATAAGTAAAATCGCTAAAAGAACAATGTATATAGTACGCATGTGTGTACTGTGTAGCATGAATGCATTATTTCGCTTCACTGCCAGTCATTAGGTCATCCGGTTACTTTTTGTACTGTGATTTCGGACATACTTCTTTTGTTACATACTTTCACATCCAAGTTTTTCGCCTACTACAGTAGGGAGGTGTGACATTTCAGATGCTGCCAAGGACTCAACACAAAACAGCTGTGTACTAATCAATCAGACAATGAATGACTACAACTAACATTATAAATGTATGAGTAAAAATATTAATTTACTGTTACAGTGATTTTGCCACCCCTGTTTTCTGCAATAAACGTAATGTAAACCTCTCAGGTAAAGAGCGCTAGACACAATGACCTTCTTTTTCTTCACCTTAATTACAGCTGTCACAATATAGTATAGTAAAGGTCAGAGCAAAGTCCATGACTTCCTCTGAATACAAATGAGAGAAGTGCTTAGTTAGCAGAAAGCTGGAGAGGGAGGGCTGTGGGCTAATCAACACAACGGTTCTATTTAATGCCATGTGGGGATGATGACTGGGGAGCAGATTCAGATCTGTGGGAAAGGCCTGTACACATGCTGGATCTTTTGCTACCTGTCACCGTCTTGCTCTGGAGCCCCTCAATCAGCTTACATGATGTGACAAACCCTCATATGGGGCTTCCTCTGCACTGCTGCAAACCGTATTGTGTGTGTGCATGTGATGTCAGTGTGTGTTGTGTCACGGCCATCTCACTCACAATGTCTAATGAACCATGGCCATGAACAAGTGCAAAGGGCTCCCAGTTAGAGCAAAACACAAAAACCCATGTAAGACCTCATCATTATATGTAACAATAAATGCAATTCAATATTACACCCAAAAGAACAATTTGCAATGCACCCACATACATGTTATTAATTAATCTCAGATGGAATATTCTATTTACATCTGGTCCAGAACTTACACAATCAGAAATCATAGTTACTGTACATATTGAAGCATGTAGGCTATTCTCTTGTTGTATAATACAATAATAAAAGAAAATCGCTTTTGTTTGGTAATTTGTTAGCAAAGCCCTCCGTAAACTGGAGTTCTTTAATAATATAGTATGGAAATCAATATTTTTAGATTTTCAGAAGAAAATATTGCAATGCTACATTGCTAAGGTTGTTTTAGTGGTTGTTAGTACATTGATATGCGATTAACAGATATGCGAAGGAAGCTCTGGGCTGGACGGGACCAGCGGCGAAGCAAGCTCTGGGCTGGACGGGACCAGCGGCGAAGCAAGCTCTGGGCTGGACGGGACCAGCGGCGAAGCAAGCTCTGGGCTGGACGGGACCAGCGGCGAAGCAAGCTCTGGGCTGGACGGGACCAGCGGCGAAGCAAGCTCTGGGCTGGACGGGACCAGCGGCGAAGCAAGCTCTGGGCTGGACGGGACCAGCGGCGAAGCAAGCTCTGGGCTGGACGGGACCAGCGGCGAAGCAAGCTCTGGGCTGGACGGGACCAGCGGCGAAGCAAGCTCTGGGCTGGACGGGACCAGCGGCGAAGCAAGCTCTGGGCTGGACGGGACCAGCGGCGAAGCAAGCTCTGGGCTGGACGGGACCAGCGGCGAAGCAAGCTCTGGGCTGGACGGGACCAGCGGGGAAGCAAGCTCTGGGCTGGACGGGACCAGCGGGGAAGCAAGCTCTGGGCTGGACGGGACCAGCGGGGAAGCAAGCTCTGGGCTGGACGGGACCAGCGGGGAAGCAAGCTCTGGGCTGGACGGGACCAGCGGGGAAGAGGGCCCCAACTCTGGCTCGGCACGCGCGACGTGAAGCTCTGGCCGGACCTGGCTGACGTGAAGCTCTGGCCGGACCTGGCTGACGTGAAGCTCTGGCCGGACCTGGCTGACGTGAAGCTCTGGCCGGACCTGGCTGACGTGAAGCTCTGGCCGGACCTGGCTGACGTGAAGCTCTGGCCGGACCTGGCTGACGTGAAGCTCTGGCCGGACGTGGCTGACGTGAAGCTCTGGGCTGGACGGGACCAGCGGCGAATGGGGCCCTGGGCTGGACATCACCAACCCAGGGTCGAAGAATGGCCAGCGTGGAGAGTGGTGTCGGGGCTCCTCTCGACCACCTCCTCTACTGAGGCCTCCACGTGTCTCATGAAACTTGACCAACCGGGTCCCCACAAAAGAGTGGCCTCTCCTCCACTCGGTGGCTGGAGAAGAGACACTGGTGAACATGCTGCTGGATTCAGTGTTGGTCGGTCATTCTGTTATGATGCTGGAAGGACGAAGCAGAGAGAGAATCCAATTGCAGCTAATTTAATAAAAATAACAGGAGAAACAAGGAACACTGAAGCAAATACAACGACTGACAAACCACAACTGAAACACAGAGGTATAAAAAGACAGGCAAACAAGCTAAACAAGATAACAAGGGGACGTGGCTAATCAGAAACACATGGGGAGACTAATCAACAAAACAGGGAACAGCTGAAACATGAAAGGACAGGGGAACACATGACAGACAAGAACAAGATACACAAACACAAAACCCACACCGTGACAGAGAGTGAGTCATTAATGACATAATTTTCATTTTTGGGTGAACTAACCCTTTAACAAACGAACGAAATGAATGCTCTGCTAGAGTTAACTGGAGATGTTTTATTTATTTGTATTGCTACATCCATGCCGCAAGACGTTTAAAAAAAATGGTGGGGACGTGTTTACGCGTCTGTTTCAGGAAACTATATATATATATATATATATATATATATATATAAATGTCCTGAAACACATACTGTACAGTAAACACATCCCCTCCATTTTTGAAACATCTTGCGGCACGGATGTAGCAATACAAATAATATATAAAACTTTAACAAACTATATATATACGTGGTTAGTCATGGGTCGTGTATGGCATTAAAAAAAAGGCATTAAAAGGCATTCAATTTAATTTGAAGATAACCTGCAGAAACCCTACAAGGACATTTGTAAATCCCACATGGATACATGAAGTTTGTGTGGTTTTTGTGCACTTTTACGTGTTTTATATATCTAGGGATTGTGTCTGAAGAGAAACAACATTGCTTGCATTTGAAAAACATTGGATGCAAGCTAGTTCAAGTTGCTAACTTGTGTAGTTACCTGGAACGATTGTTGAGGCCTCTCTGCAACCTGAAAAAAAAGAACCAAATGGTAAATAAAAGAACGAGTAAGAAAGGTCTCGAAACATCTTAAGTGCGAGTATATTATTATGCTTCCACGAGTCGTGAACAAAACTCCTAACGTTCACTTACATACTTAAATCAGGCAAAAATTAAGTGTCTGCATCTTGCAATCCTTTGAAAAATGTCGTGTTTTTAAAGTTGTGTGGCTGCGTTTCTTTCGACTCGGCCCGCTTAAATGTCTGATTCATCAGGCGGCAATAATAACAAGCCAGAAAAAAACACATCAAATACACTATTTCAAATTAATTTTATTCAACAATGCTAACGTTACTCTAATATCAAATTGAAGACATTAAAAACGTAATGTTGCCAGGTAAGGCAACTCTTAATACAGTGCTCTCATGTCGGGAATGGCACATCAAATTATGCTATCAACAATCGCGTTTCTGTGGTTTGACCTGCTATGAAGTTCAGAAAAATCACGATCCTATGAAAAATGAGTAAGTATTACATGTAGCTGCGTTTTCTTTCGACTGAATCGGGATGGGAGTCGGTTGGCTTCACTGCCTGACGCGGTGACAGTTAGCCTGGCAAGAGAAACATCCATGTGATCATATTTCCGGCTAGCGCACCAACAGACATTACACAATTCCAATTTAATTTTTATTCAACAATGCTATCCTTCTTTAAAACGATGAGTTTATCAAATGTTGCCAATTAAGAAAATCTATTGAAATCATGCGCAAATAGGCGCCATAGATTTTTTATTTTTTTGGTAATAAAATGCACACAACACCACACGGTTTAACTATGGAGTGTGCCGCTCGTTCTCTCTCTCAGTGCACTCTTAAAGTTGAACAAACAGGTTTACGAGAGTAAACTGTGGAAATAAATGAGCAAAGTTACCTTTCTGAAGTAAAATTCCGTTGAAAGTGAGGAATCTCGTAGCTTCCGTTGCTGAGAAAAAAAATCCTCGAGAAATTACTGTATTCTGATTCACAGAAAAAATATTTTTACTGTAGAATTTACCCGCCATTGAAAATTGACCATGATGCTTTGCAGATCTACAGCAACATACTGTATACATGTTCTACAGTAAGCTTTTGCTCATTTTACAGTAATAATGCTGTGAAAACTACAGAATTTGGTTACAGTGTGAACTTCTGTTATTTTTTCATGTTTATGCAGGGTTGGTTAGACCACAAGACTTTGATTTAATGGACAATAAATAAAAATGTAATAGATAATTATATTAATTAAAACCATGTTTTGGTTGCACTTTGCACGCTGACTCGCTCACCGGTCATCTCCTGACTACTTCAAAGGCCAATTTCCTTGGTGTGTTAGCGCAAGTGCTTCAGACACTGGCTCACGCAGAAGCATTCCTTTAGCATCTCTCTGATGCTGCATTCAGTCCATACCTCTACCATTGGAGAATGCGTAACGGCCAACTTGGATCACATGTGACTTCGATGACCAATCACAACAGTCTTCAATAACTGTTTTCGGGTAGCATCGAAATGGATGAGTGCAGGTGCAGTAAACTGAATCCTACCTGTCACAAAACGCTGTAACTTTACCAGTGTTACTTTAGAAAAACTAGTGATTTAAACACTTTTTTAATGTCACATTTTATAATATCACAAATTTGTAATATCAATTATTTTCTCATTCAATTATTTTGAGGAGACAGCCTCCCTTGCCTGCTTGGAGGAAACTCTATATATACAATAATGTCTGTGTTGTAGAACCACATGTACAAATATCTATTACAGGTATGTTGTTCAAATGCCCGAAGAAGACCCAGCAGGGTCGAAATGTTGGCTTTATATTAAATATGGGAGTTTAAAGCAGTGTTGCAGACATTACATTTTTTTTTCACTTTAGTAAGTTCCTTTTGTCCTGCACCTACCAGAAGGTGAGATGTGCACAGAATTACTTTTATAAATGTTGTTCAAATGACCAAGGTGAGACAATGTTACTAGTACTTTGCTTTCTGGAAACAGTTGTAATATTAACTGTAAAAGACTGTAAAATGCTACAGTAAACCTGCTAATTGGTAAGTTCCCTTACTATGGGGAAAACTGTAATGATGTAGCCTTACATTTCATGTACTTTTATAGTAAAATAATGGTAAATGTACTGTTTTTGGAAGGAAAAAATAACAAATCATCTTACACTTTACATTAAAATGCATTACCGATATCACTCACATACACCAAGCCAAAGCAGCCTTTCCCTCATGTCAACACACCTTTTCCAACAAGCAAATATCTCATTTGGGGTGGTTTGCAGTCCATGCCAGTCAAGGGCATCAAACATTCGCTTCAGATCTAATCAAATGACACCCAATCTCATTTGTGAAATGTCAATATGATATCTGGCACAATGGCAAGTGACAGACAGCCATCGACTACAGTGGGCAGTCAACTTTATAATGTAATAAAGCTTAAATTTGGCAAGAGTAATGGAAAGTGTTGCAATGGAGTCCACCTGGGGTGAGAGGTTAGCATAACACACACACACACACACACACACACACACACACACACACACAACGATTTTTAATCTCGTGGTAAACTGTCAGTGCAGGAGCACTCCCACATGGTTTATTTTTAGAACACATCCTTGTTTAAATGCTATGATCGAAAAACACACCCACCCTCAGGATATGACAGATGTTTTTTCTCTGCTGTAGTTGGTGCAGCTGAACTTGTGTTACCTCTGTTGGAAAAGCCAATGAATTATGCTTTGTTCCAAAACCCAGTGAGCTGCTTTGCTGTCTGCTACCTACATAGGCAGCTGTCCTCTACAGGCAGCATCCTAACTCAAATGTAACTAATCGGGAACATTCCATGTAGGCAACCACTCAATTCATCATACATAAAGCTTAGAAGATGAGGCTCAATTGAATTCAATAGAATGAGTAGTAACGCTTTATATTACAGATAGCAAAGTACTGTGTAATTAAGACGAATTTACAGCGTAACTCTCGGTTATTATAGTGTACCTATAACCTACTCATCTGTAAGTATAAGGGAACAATATGTAAAGTTTTGGAAATAAAGGGGTAACAACCAGGAGAATTTACAAACTATTTATACTGTAGTATAAGAACTAAGTATTATTTATACTAAAGTAATAGAACTATGGGGTACTTTTTCTACTATTATGATACAAAAATCTTACAATTTGGAGCAATTTCACAAGAACATACACTGTGTACCTTTTTGTAATAATAGTGTACCAATACATATGTTTTTTTTTTTTTTAATTACAGGGTACATATCTGTGCATTTATACAGTATGCTCTCTCTTTTTTGATAGCAAACGTGCAGATGTTTTAGTTTGGGCTTACATGTTTAAAACAATTGCACATTTTTTTTAAATACTGGGGAAATATACTCTTGTTCCATGTAGTTATTGGTTAAGTGGTGCTTCCCTCTTGTTCCATGTAATTACGAGGTAAGTGTGACATTGTGGGCTGTAAATTAAAATGATGCTTGTTACCCTTTTGTTCTATGGAGTTACAGGGTAAGTGTGACATTGCGGCTGTAAATTAAAGTGATGCTTGTTATTCTCTGGTTCCATGAAGTTACAGGGGTCAAAAATGCATACACACAATCTAATATCACTGACTCAGAAACCTATATTTGAAAAACAACTTATTTCAAAACGGTACCATTCAAATGTTTCATCCAGTTCCTTTTGCTTGAAGATCGGATTGAAGATTGGATTCATCACGCCAGTATGGAGATTGAGGACTTGTCTGGTTCTTGTGGTCTTTGTTGAGGATTAGTGCCGATGGCTTTCGTGTCGACGAGGCCTTCACAGGGGATTGTCTAGTTGACAGGATCTCTGCTGACATTCAGGGCTGTGTTGTAGTTGCATCTAGGCACAGTTCCACCTATGATCTGGACATGGACCGTATACGGCCTACTATAGTAACCTTCGGGATAAACAGAGAGACTAATATTAGCTTAGATGCCATTCTTCTTACAATGTAACGAGTACATCAGGTCTTATGGGAAGTGTTCCCCGTTTCGGTTGACCTAATTTGTGCAGCCTAACAATCCTTTAATGGATGTGAATTATAGAAATGTGATAATGTATTATGGAAGGTTAAATAGTATGTTTTTAGTCTAGATTTAAAATGAAAGCTTCTTCCTAAACAAATGGTAGGTAGACTGTTCCAGAGTTTAGGTGCTAAATAGGAAAAGGATCTACCACCAGCAGTCGATTTTGATATTCTAGGTATTATTAACTGGCTTGAATTTTGAAATTTCAATAGACGTGAGGGACTATAATGCCTTAAGAGATCGCTCAAGTACTGCGGAGCTATACCATTTAGTGCTTTGTAAGTGATTAGCAAATATTTTCAATATACGATGTGTATTAGAGAGCCAATGCAGTGTTGACAGAACCAAGCTAGTGTGGTCATACTTCCTGGTTCTGGTAAGAACTCGAGCTGCTGCATTTTGGACCAGCTAGAGTTTGTTTATTAAGCATACAGGGCAACCACCCAGTAGAGCATTACAATAATATAGCCATGAGGTCATGAACTCATGAACTAACTTTTCTGCATTTGTCATTGAGAGCATATGCGAAGCTTATATTTATTTTTAAGATGGAAGAATGCAGTTTTACAGATGCTATAAATGTGGCTTTCAAATGAAAGATTGCTGTCAAAGAGCACACCCAGGTTCCTAACTGATCCAAAGACTTGACAGAGCAGCCATCAAGTGTTAGACAGTATTCCAGGTTATTACATATCCACTGATCTCATCACAAAGCATTGCTCTCTCTGTGAAAGACACTTGTGATGCTGCCTTACAATCCAATTAAATTTAGAAAGCATTGTTAAAGCCATGTTGTGAGCAAGCCCATTATACCTTAAAATGCTGTCTACTGTATGCTGCCACAGTCACCAGCTTTGTCACCAGGCACTGTATCTGCACTACATTCCCCATTATACTCTCACCTGCACGTAATTACTAATCACATACACTACCGTTCAAAAGTTTGGGGTCGGTAAGATTTTTTATGTTTTTAAAAGAAGTCTCTTCTGCTCACCAAGGCTGCATTTATTTGATTAAAAATACAAAACAAACCCAGTAATATTGTTAAATATTATTTCAATGTAAAACAGCTGTTTTCTATGTGAATATAAGTTAAAGTAAAATTTATTCCTGTGATCAAAGCTGAATTTTCAGCATCATTACTCCAGTCTTCAGTGTCACATGATCCTTCAGAAATCACTCTAATATGATTATTTGATGCTCAAGAAACATTTATGATTATTATCACAGTTGACAAAAGTTGTGCTGCTTCATATTTTTGTGCAAACAGTGATTCATTTTTTTCAGGATTCTTTGAAAGTTCAAGAGAAAAGCATTTCATTAAAAAATAAATATTTTGCATTATTATAAATGTCTTTACTGTCACTGTATATCAATTCCATGCGTCCTTTCTGAAGAAAAGTATTAATTTCTTTAAAAAAAAACTAAAAAAACAAATTGACCCCAAACTTTTGAACGGTAGTGTACCTGTACTGCGTCTCCCTCATCTACAGTTCTGCTACTTAAGCACACACCTCACCCCAGTTCAGTTTCCGGTTTCGTTTATAGACGTTGTTTGGACTATCTACTTGACTCCTGCGATTTTTCTCCTATGTCATTACTCTACAAGTTTCACCAGTCTGATCCATTCATGTCCCCTGGTCCTGCTTCTCACCTACCATTCCATCCAGTGAGGTGTGTGCTCCGTCTGCTTCAGCCACCCATGATCCCCTGCACCTTTAAGACAAAGACTTTCCATTACCATCCATGTCAAGTCAACAATAACTCTCATTATCCGGTTCACTCACCTGTTTCCCACCACCACGCTCTGTGCTGTCGAATAAAGAACCTGTGATTGCATTTCCCTGTTTCCGAATCTGTGTTCCGTAACATATGTAGGGAGGTTGATGATTTGAAAAAGAACCATAGACCTAGTTTCACAGACATGGCTTAGATTAAGCTAGGATTAGGAGTTCAATTAGGACAGTAAGTAGCTTTTAAAAATGTGCCTTAGAAAAACATTACCGGGGTGCATTAATGGCATTGACATATTTTAAGATGTGTCTGTGCAAGTTGCTTTCAGTTAACACAGCTCAAACATCCATTTTAGTCTGGGACTAGGCTTAAGCCTTGTCTTTGAAACTGGTCAATAGTGTTAACTTTTATTCATTAGAACTCATTTACATTTGAATTTGAATATATTTTTTTTCAGTTAACAAGCACTAGCTCCCAACCTTTCAAACCCGCCCATAGGGGGTTGGACCTAATGCGCTAACAGACCTATCACAGATCAGTGCCAGTGCGTTTGATTTCACCGGCAGAAACTTTTTGAAAATTTGTAAACGGACGAAATCATAGGAGATGTGTTGCTTTACGACTATGTCAGTGTGTGTTCTCAGTAGCCACTAGCTGCTAATACAGTCGAGTCAGAAAGAACCTTACCTCCAGGCAAATGCGTTTAGCGCTACTAGCACTGCTAGTTCCAGACGTTCCTGGCTGTTCGTCGTCATCATCTGAGAAGGTAAATATCGACGAAATTGCGGTTTTCACAAGCGCGGATCTCTTCAAATGGTGTGTTCACACCGAAGGCAAATTTAATTATTTGCGCGAGTGGATTACATACAAAGTCAATGCAAAGACGCGAATAGACGCATAATTCGCGCCGGGAGTTGCGAATTACGTGAATTGGGCGATGCGTTTGCCGCGAATGTCTTCCGCCCAAGTTGAAAAATTTGAACTCGAGCGAATGTTCAAGCATCTAACTAGACACGATAGACGCGTATTTGACGCTCTATTCGCGTTTGGTGTGAACACACCACAAGGGGTTGGGTTCGAAATCTTCTGGATTGAAATGTAGACCGCACACCGTCAGATGTTTTAGTGCTTCAATGGCTGTGTCCTCCCGCACTCCGGGTTATTGATAGCCCGTAGCCACTTTTTGCACAAGTCCAAATCTTTGGGTAATCTATGAAAACTTACTCCGTGTATTTTCCTTGTGCTGGCTGAACATGCCGGTACTATGCAAGTGCACACCATTTCGAAAAAAAAACGAGGAGTAATTCAATAATTAGTTTGCAAAGTAACTCTTCACTAGAAATTGTGTGAAATGATTTCCAGGCGGTAGCGTAGAGGTGGGAGTGGCCTGCGGAGCTGAGCATTGCAATGCACTATGGGGATTGTTGTCTACAATCCATAAGCACTAAAAAGTCATTTTCTGCCTTTTATCGGCTAAGGAGGACCCAAATTAGAAATTTATGCTACTATTCTACTACATATATCACCCACTTTCAATACATATTCATGTCTCCACCGGTGGAATTACCCTTTAAGCCCTCATGTTTGCCATTTGTTTTTGTCAAGTTTTATTTGTGTAACCTCTGTCTGGTAAGCTCCTTGTTCATGTTTAAGTCTTGTTTTAAGTTCATGCCATGCTTATGTTTTGAGTTCATGCTTTTGTTTTTATGTAGTGGTGGGTAGATTGAGGCTTTGTGAAACACTGAAACAATTGAATCAAATGTGCCATATTGTGCCAAGGCTTCGAAACAATCCGACACCCGTCTCCACGGTGACCCCTAGTGGTCAGAACAGTGTAAATGCAACAAAAACCCAGGCCAAACATGCATAAAAACGTCTCGGTTACGTATGTAACCCTCGTTCCCTGAGTAGGGAACGGAGACGTTACGTCGGATGACGACGAATGGGGTTTCGCTTAGAAAGCCTATCAGCTTCGAGTATTTAAAAACGAGCCAATGGCAAAGAAATGCCATGGGTCTGCGGAATTTGCATGACGTAACTCCGCCCCACCTCGTGGGTATATAAGGAGGACGTCTGCAACATGCAGTTATGTTTCTTCGCTGAGGAGCCAAGACTGAACTCAGGCGATCCCCGCGGTACAGCGGAATTGGCAGGAAGACGTAACGTCTCCGTTCCCTACTCAGGGAACGAGGGTTACATACGTAACCGAGACGTTCCCTTTCGTTGTCACTCCGAGTTACGCCGGATGACGACGAATGGGGTTACCAGTCTAATCACGCCACCTTCACAGCTGTCTTCCAGTGCCCTGCGTAAATCTGAGCCCTCGAGAGATTTAGGACGAAGCACTCCTATTTAACACAGGAATACCAAGGTACACTGGGAAGCATATCCCATAGCTTTAGAGGAAATATGCAATTATCACCAACCCAGAGGGAAGGGCATTTGAAAATACACATATGACCCGAAGGAAACATATGGAGAAACTCTGAGGTGTCCAGCCGCAGGTGGAATATTTCAACCTCAGGGGTGGCAAGGTGGCTTGCCAAGGGAAAGACACATGCTCAGAGAGGCTTACAGTGGAAATACACGTGTGGGGGTAGCTCCGGGGAGGGACCATGCACACGGGAGGCACCTAGCCGACGCCCAGGCAATAGACACTGGCGCTAGCATCAGGGGTGCTGGAGGAACTCAGGGCTTGCGGAGAAGCTCACCTGAGCAGAATATCGCACGTATCCAGTCCGTGGAGTGGAATGGCGAGCAAGCGAAGACACCTGAGCGGGTCCGGTACTAGCTAGTTGAAGCGAGTACATGAGAGGACACTGGCTCCACTCGGAGATTGTAGAATCTGGCGAATGTGTTCGGTGTCGCCCAGCCTGCAGCTCTGCAGATGTCTGTTAGTGAGGCGCCATGCGCTAGAGCCCAAGAGGATGCCACACTCCGGGTGGAGTGGGCAGTCACACCAAGGGGGCACGGTCGACCTTGCTGCTGGTATGCCAAAGCAATGGTGTCCACTATCCAGTGAGACAACCTCTGCTTTGAGAGAGCCTTTCCCTTCAGCTTCCCACCATAATAGACAAAGAGCTGGTCTGAGGTCCTGAAACACTGCGTCCTGTCTACATAGGCGCGGAGAGCACGTACTGGACAGAGCAGTGCCAAGGCTGGGTCTGCCTCCTCCGAGGGCAGCGCTTGCAGGTTCACCACCTGGTCCCGGAAGGGAGTGGTAGGAACCTTGGGCACATATCCGAGCCGGGGTCTCAGGATCACGTGAGAGTAAGCCGGCCCAAATTCCAGGCACACTTCGTCAACGGAGAATGCGTGCAGGTCCCTGACCCTCTTGAGAGGGGCCAATGCAACCAGGAGCGCTGTCTTCATTGACAGGAACTTAAGCTCCACTGATTGCAGAGGCTCAAAGGGAGCACTCTGCAGGGCACTTAAGACCACTGAGAGGTCCCAAGAGGGAACGAGAGGAGAACGAGGAGGATTCAGCCTCCTCGCCCCCCTCAGGAACCTGACGATCAGGTCGTGCTTCCACATGGACTTACCTTCCACTAAGTCGTGGTGAGCGGCAATAGCGGCAACATAAACTTTGAGGGTGGAGGGAGACAGCCTTCGCTCCAACCCATCTTGAAGGAAGGAAAGCACGAAACTGATCGAACACCTCCGGGGGTCTTCTCGGCGAGAAGAGCACCAGTTGACGAAGAGGTTCCACTTCAACGCGTAGGCATGCCTAGTGGACGACGCTCTAGCGGAAGTGATGGTAGCCACCACCGTAGGTGGTAGGGTACTCAAACCTGCCTCGTCCCGTCCAGGAGCCACACGTGGAGGCTCCAGAGATCGGGACGAGGGTGCCACAGGGTGCCCCGTCCCTGAGAAAGGAGGTCCTTCCTCAGAGGAATTGGCCAAGGAGGTGCTGTCGCGAGGAGCACTAGTTCGGAGAACCAAGTCCGGGTGGGCCAGTACGGCGCAACCAGAAGGACCTGCTCCTCGTTCTCCCTGACATTGCACAAGACCTGCGCAAGAAGGCTCACTGGGGGAAACGCATATTTGCGGCCCCGCGGCCAGCTGTGCGCCAGAGCATCCGTGCCGAGCGTGCCCTCGGTCAGAGAATAATACTGGGCGCAATGGGTCGAGTCGTGGGAGGCAAACAGATCTATCTGTGCGTCCCCGAACTGGTCCCAAATCAGCTGGACCGACTGGGGATGGAGTCGCCATTCTCCAGGGAGGGGCTGAAGCCGTGACAGCTCGTCGGCAGCACGGTTCAGGGCTCCGGGAATGTAAATGGCACGAAGGGACCTCAGATGCCTCTGACTCCATAAGAGGAGGTGGCGAGCGAGTTGCGACATACGGCGGGAGCGTAGACCACCTTGATGGTTGATGTACGCTACTGTGGCGGTATTGTCTGATCGGACTAGTACGTGTTGACCCATGAGCAGCGCTCGGAAGCGGTGCAGGGCAAGGCGTACTGCCAGCAACTCCAGGCAATTGACATGCCATAGGCGCTGGGGTCCTGTCCAGGAGCCCGCGGCAGCATGTCCATTGCACATGGTGCCCCAGCCCGTGGTGGAGGCATCTGTTGAGACAACAACATGCCGAGACACTCGTTCCAGGGGGACACCAGCCCTGAGAAAACTGAGGTTCAACCACGGGGTGAAGGTCTGACGGCAGGTCGGAGTAACTGGTACTCGGAATGTGCCTTGTTACCATGCCCACCTCGGGACTCGGTCGCGAAGCCAAAGCTGAAGTGGTCTCATAAGAAGCAATCCGAGCGGCGTCACCGCGGCTGCAGATGCCATATGCCCCAGGAGCCTCTGAAAATGTTTCAGTGGAACCGCACTCTTGCCCTGTATTTGTCTCAGACAAGTCAGCAGTGACTGCGCGCGCTCGCTCGTAAGCTGCGCGGACATGGAGACCGAGCCGATGTCCATACCAAGAAAAGAGATCCTCTGCACGGGGCAAAGTTTGCTCTTCTCCCAGTTGACCCGAAGGCCCAGACGAGCTAGGTGCCGGAGCACAAGGTCCCTTTGTTCGCAAACCTGATCTCGAGAGTGAGCTAGGATCAGCCAGTCGTCGAGATAGTTCAGGATGCGAAGCCCGTGAACCCGAAGGGGAACAAGGGCTGCCTCGACGACCTTCGTGAAGACGCGAGGAGACAGGGCTGGCCCGAAAGCAAACCGGAGGAACGGTCTGTGTCGAGGAAGAATGGAGACATGAAAGTAGGCGTCCTTCAGGTCGATCGCTGCAAACTAATCCTGGGGCCGAACACATTCGGAAATGCGTTTCGCGGTGAGCATTTTGAACGGCATCCTGTAAAGGGAGCGATTCAGTACGCGCAGGTCCAGGATTGGTCAATGAAGTAAGGGCTGTAGAAGCCGGACCTCATCTCGGCTGGAGGGACAGTCTCGATTGCACCCTTCGCCAGCAGGGTGGCAATCTCTGCTCGCATGATGGGGGCATTGCCACCGACCAAAGTGGAGCGGACTCCCCTGTAGCGGGGAGGAGACCGTGCGAACTGAATAGCATAGCCGAACCTGATGGTGCGGGCGACCCAGCGGGACAGTTGGGGAAGCTCTAGCCAGGCTCCCAAGAACTGAACCAGCGGGGTCATGCGGACCACAGGCGTCCCCCCGGAGGGGCAGCGAAGCGGAGTAACTGGCCCGGACGTGGACGGCATAGCGATCCGGTGTGGGGGCGCAGTTATCATCCGCGCCCTGACAGAGGAGGCCAGGGAAGGACCAGCGTTCCACAGGGGCCAGCTCTGCCAGGGGTCTGGCGACAGAGTGGGACAGGGACGAAGCGGTCCGTGGACGGCACGCCGTGTCAACCGACTCTGGGACAGAGGGGGACGAGGAGAGCACGGCTTGTGGGCGGCGCTCTGTGTCGTCCGAGAACTCTGTGTGCTCAGGGATGAGGGGATTGTTTCTTTCTTTAACCACATTAGGGTGCTGCCCACCCGTGGGTGAGCAGCGGGGAGTGGCGAACAAAAGATTCTCCCCCGGTCCTCCACCGGGGGAAGGAGTGGTCCTGCTACCATCTCCTGGGAAACAACCATCATCCCTGAGCAGCCCGTCTCAGGAGCGCCGCTTGGCCCGGCGCTTGGCGGGGGGCGGGGTGGGAGAGGGCTGTGGCTTCCTCCGCGACTGGGCCTGAGTGAAGGCTGCTGCTTTGGCCGAGCGGGAGGAGCGGGAGCCTTAGGAGGGCGCCCTCGGCGGGAAACAGGCTGAGGCGTCTGCCCGGCCGACGTCGAGGCAGCAGCGGGTCGCGGGGCAGAATATGTTTGATTGCCTCAGTCTGTTTCTGTGCAGTTGAGAACTGTTGGGCAAAATCCTCAACTGCGCCGCCGAAGAGGCCGGCCTTGGACAGGGGCGCATCGAGCAGACGAGTCCGCTCGGAATCCTGCATGTCAGCCAGGTTCAGCCACAGGTGTCTCTCCTGGACCACCGCAGTGGACATCACTGCACGTGCATGTCTCTGAGCATCTGGGCCTGGTAGACCTGCAGAGTGGCCATAGCATGCAGAGAGGTAGCCGCCTGTCCCGCCGCTCTGTAAGACTTTGCCACCATAGATGACAAAAATCTACAGGCCTTGGATGGGTGCTTAGGCTCGCCCCGAGAAGAAGCACTCTGAGGACACAGTTGCATTGCAACAGAGCGTTCAACCGGAGGAAGCCCACTGTACCCACGGGCGGCCGCCTCATCGAGGGGAGGAAAGGCGGATGAGACCAGCGAGCGGTCCCGAGAAGACAGGGGGGTCTTCCAGGACTTCGAGATCTCATCATGCACGTCCGGGAAGAAAGGTATTGGGGTTTGCCGTGGACCACGGGGGTCGGCAGCCTTACCCAAAAACCAATTGTCCAGCTGCGAGCGCTCAGGACAGGGTGGAGGCCTCCACTCTAGACCGATGCTCGCGGCATTTCCGGATCCGACTCAGGCACAGCCGTATGCACACCGGAAGGTGGCAGCTGCGCTGAATCTTCACTTCCGGAAGAATCAAGCCCACCTTGTGATGCTGCATCAGGCATAGCGTCTTCCTCTGTAGCTTCAACCGAAACTCGCGGGCCACCCGAAGGTCGACCCGCGGGAATCGGAGGTTCACTAGCGGGCACCGTCACTGAAGAGGGGGGCTGGGGTCGCGGACACATAGTCGGCGCCTTGTTCCAGACCGTAACCCTCAGGTCACCCTGGCCACCAGCCGAAGTAGCACTCCTCGGGGGAGCGTTAGATCGGGGTGTGGATGAGGGGACTCTCACTCTTGCGAGTTCATTGAGTCTCGACCTTAGTGACGCGATGGTCATGTTCCCGCAAAGAGAACATGACTCATCCACGAGCGCTGCTCTAGCGTGATCCAAGCCCAAACACACTAGACAGCGCTCGTGCCCATCAGAGTCAGACACTAATCTGCCGCAACCAGAAGTGCACGGGCGAGGCATCTATAAAAAGACGTGCCGCGTGCAAGCTCTTTTAAGAGAGAAACACTCTGAGTGTCGAAGCGGCCGGGGAGACACGCACTCTCTGGCAAACCACTGCACAGATAAGCAGGAAGCGCGCGCTCGCTGGATATCGCCATCACACCAACACCAGAGGAACTCGTTCGTGAAGCTGACAGTTCAGAGATGGCTTGTGGAGTGAAGAGAAACTCTTGGCCCCGAAGCGAAAACATAACTGCATGTTTCCGGCGTCCTACTTATATACCCACGAGGTGGGGCGGAGTTACGTCATGCAAATTCCGCAGACCCATGGCATTTCTTTGCCATTGGCTCATTTTTAAATACTCGAAGCTGATAGGCTTTCTAAGCTAAACCCCATTCGGCGTCATCCGACGTAACTCGGAGTGACAACGAAAGGGAACACCTTTTACAAATCTATTGCAAATTGTTTACTGAAAGTTAAATCTCTCAAATGCAATTATCTAATCATCTGATACGGTTATAATGTGTAAATGTGTTATTTTATTAATTGTCAGGGTTTGTTTAGTTTGTTCAAAGAATGGCTCAGCTAAACAGGCCAATAAGACTATTAACTACCTCATTTTAATTATACTAATGTCTAATTAAAACATCTACAAATGTATAAAACTGATCAGAGATCAGGTAAAACCCACAGACACTTGTTCATTGGTTCTCAGTGACTCCTCATGATTGATGGGTTGACAGAGATCATCGCCCCCAGCGGTGAACCATTGAAATTTAGAAGTGTTTTTAAACAGTTATGACATAATGAAGCCTCGTTTACTGAAATCACGTGACTCTAGCAGTTTGATACCCACTCCGAGCCATTGATACAGAACAAAAGATTCGCAAAAGCTTCGAAGCTTCATGAGGCTGAATTTTCATGATTTGAAATTGCCATCACTAGTTTTGTTTGTTCACGCTATTCTTAATAAACTGCGCTTGGGTTCTCTGCAACTTGCCTCCAGTGGACTTCATTACAAAAATGTACAACTGCATCTCGCTCACAAATACTGATAAGATAATGTCGATATTTAGATCAGTTATACATTTGTGTTCCCTTCAATCTCTAAATTGGCTACCATATAGCAAATCTCAACTGATTGTTTAAATTGTCATTTGCAAAATACAACTACTTAGATATTATAAACATTAATTTTATGATTTTCTATAAGATACTTTGAAACAATGTAAGTGCTAAAAATAAAACTGACTTGAAAGAAAGCAGAGATGATTTGTTTTTGTGAGTCAATGTGGAATGTATATAGCAAATGTTTCTATTGAATTTTCTCTTGTGTCAGACCATTTGCACCTAAATTGCATGTTCATTACATTTACAATATAATATTATTGACAGTACTGACAAAAAAAAGTAATATTTCAATTATTTTCAAGAGCATAAGTCACAAATGCCTCCGGTTATCTACTGAAAACCATAAAATCCAGTCATGGGTATAGCAGACAATCATAACAGGAAAATAAGAGTGGGCTTTTCCTTTCTCCCTTATCTGTGGTTGGTGGAGGAAAAGCCTTGTGCAAATATTCCATTTGGGTTGGCAATTTGCTGGATGATTTTAATAGTAGCCAGACAGATTAATATTTTATGATGAGACTGGGGAGCGTTGTATCAGTAGGATTTTTTGAATCTCAACCCCTAACATCTCTTAAATAAGCCGGTACGAGGGAGCAGGGGACTATGCAATGAGTTCAATCATTTTTCAGTTCTTTTCAAAGAATAGCGATATATATCCACATATTGAATGAATAGTCATCATACATTTTTCTCTGCCATAGATAAAATGCAGTCATGTATTGCCAGTCTTATGACATGCAGCATTAAGTCAAGTCCTCATAGCAGCTTATTCTACTTTTTTAGACTGGTTGGTTTCTTTCATGTTAATCAAACAGAGTTCACCAGAGTTTCCAGAGCTCCTCCAAGAAACCCAATACAGTACCAATAGATTACTGTAGGTACATCTAACACTGTTAAGGTGAAAAACATTTGGGAAGTATTTTATCTGACACACTCGTTCATCTGTACCCTCTGAAAACCTGATAACAGCAGAACACTGCACATGTTTTTACTTTTACTTTGCTATCCCTTTTAATCTATCTGTTCAACTGCATGCAACGTGCACCTGCCTACAGTGCTGTGACTACTGAATAACATTAACCGATTTCTTTCATGGCCTTCCATACTCTTAGCATTTCAACCATATGCTCATACAGTAGCCTACCACAAACTAGAACAGACTTGTTAACCAGTACATTGCAGTTCCTACAATTTACTATCCCATTGCAGTTACGGCGCAATATGCTTTTATAAATAGATATAATTATGAAATCATATAATTTACTGTATGGTGTTTGTGTCTGAGTGAGAAAAGAATTAATGTAAATTAATAAATGCCATCATTGATGCATTCTGTGCCAAAGCAATGGTAACCCACAGTTTAGCTCACATAGACTAATGTTGTGACCACTATGTAAAGAGACCTGAGGACTGGGAGATGTGTTCTATAGCGATTGTAAAAAAAACCCTGTAATATTGTAATAGAAGAAAAATTATCCATGAGTTGTAAAATATAATATAATATGTTGTGCTCGTATTTACAGGGTGCTACTAAAAAATATAGTAAAGTTCGCAACATCTCTACTTTCAGTTAGTTACTCCCCAACACTGCTGTCGACTGCCTTTGATACTTTGTGATTGTATTTACTTTGCTTGGTCAACCGACGAATCTGTGACGGCAGGACGTTTGCATCACGCTTGGCATAGCACTTGCATTCATTTTTGGGCCAAAATGAGGCAGACAGATACACATGTACTCATTAAGTGCAATGCCAAAGTAATGAATCCAGACTAGCAAGGCTATGGGAACACGGACATGTTTAATTGTCTTTGTTGGCTAGGACGTTTTGAATATAATTGAAGCCAGAACGAAGGCAAATACAGGCTAATTAACCTTATGACACAATACATTTCATCAGGAACATTAAGGATGATTGAATGATCTTTATATATTTTGGATTGCGCATTTCGCTTCATTGCATATGCACAATCTAATCTCCACATGATAATGTGACATGAGAATATGCGAATGCTGCGTAAATGCATATGCTGTGAGTTAGTATTTTATGGGCTATTTGGAAATAAATACTTAAGCGAAAACCAGATGGAACCAAGCAAATCAAAATTTGTAATATTAAGTATGGCTTAATAACATGGTTGAATTACATTACAGTATAGGGATTTGTATGGAAAGAGAGATCACAAATGAAATATCATGAAAACAAGATGCTTTTTAGTTTGAAATAAAATTTCTTAGCCTGTACATATATTCTGTATACTCTAATATCATTATTAATAGCTTAATTTTAAAAGTGTGATTTCTAGACCTGGAAAAGTTATATAAATTAATACAATCTCAAAACTCTAATTAGACTTTTGTAAAAAAAGATTTTTTTTTCTGCCAAGTTCTAAAATATTTTATCAGGCAGAAATTGTTATTAAATACAAAAAAAAAATAAAAATAAATAAATTCTATGCAGTAAATCACGAATGACATGTCATGGAATTTCATTGGTTTAAAAAGAGTGGGATCCCAAAACAATATTAATATCTTAACTTTTGGAATCCTATAATTTAATTTAAAGGAACTCGTAATGTCGGGCCTTTGAACATTGGTTTGGACAGTGGAGAAAAAAAGTTTGAGAACCACTGCCCTACTTTCACTGTATGTCAACCATTGTCTGATTTGTTTTTGTTTTATTTCTCTGAAATAATGATATTAGAAACATCTGAGATAAGTTGATGCGTAAAGTCAACAGAAAATGGCTATCACAACTGGTTGGTATTCTCAGTGATAGTAATATCTTATACAAATTCAGTTGTTAATGTACAAATGAATGCATGCATGACAGTTCTATCTTTTTCTATCTTGTTTTGACAATTTGTTTGGAACATTGCCACAGTTATTCTGGTGGTGGTATTGGTAAGTGAGAAATCCATTGGCAAAACTTTAAAGAAATGTTAAAGACTTCTAACGGTGTGCTTTATGCAAATGCATTCCACAGGGGAAAAAAAGTGCGGGCCACACTGTGTGTGTCCTCTGATGCCAGCAGCCAATCACAGCACTGGAATAGAGAAGTGCCAGTCCCATCCTCATCGGAAAGGGATAAATGTACCGTTTAAACAGATACTCCTGGGTCTGAGTCTCTAGCCTGTAATGGTGAGACATTAATAGATACAATGCCATTCTCAGTCTTCCATCTGGTGAGTGCAGGGCCGGCCCGAGGCATAAGCGAACTAAGCGGCTGCTTGGGGCCCCCTGGCCACTAGGGGGCCCCCCAATCGAGTTTAAAATGTTTTTTTTAGATGACTTAAGTGACATAAATGAATGAATGAATATGACTGACTGAATGAATAATTCAAGACAAGATAATTCTGATTTCATGATCAATATACCTGCCTACAACTGCTGCTGTGTCTGCCACTGTTTAAGTCATGCGCATAATCTAGACACCTCGCGCATGCATAGACAATTCGTGTGCAACTGCGTATAGTCACGGTATTGGTTTAAGTTGGAGAAAATAGACGCAGGGTAACTTAACCTTCTTGGTGTAAGGGTAGCAGTTTGAATAAATAATAAACATAGCAGTTTGAACTCTTCTCCACTTTATTATACCACACATCAGATCACTAACTCCAAAAACCCGCGACACTCCAGTACCAAGTGTGCACGACCCATTCCTATCTACGGCAAGCCCCGAGGGGAAAAATACATTGCATACACACATACAAGGAGCGCCAGTACATCATCACCGGTTTTATAGTAACAGACTTTGTTGGATTCTGTCATGTACAAACCAACAAAGTCTGTTACAATAATAATAATAAAAAAGATTTTGAAGACAGTTACACTGTATTGAGACAGTTGAGAAATAATAATATTTTTACAGTTTTCAACAATAATTGTCATTGTTGAACCCTTGCTCTTATTATGTTTCTGATTTCTCAGTTTTGTCATTATTTTAGCAAATAATTTATTTTATATGTTTTGAGACAGTTTGTTTTAAGAAGTTTCAAAGAGTTAGTAAAAGAATAAAGTAAAAGTTAAAACTTTTTTAAGTAGGCATCTATTTTTTATTTAGCATTTTTTTGCATAAATACATAACCTCACTGTATTCATTTATAATGTATCATTATTGCGTGACATTTGTGTCAATAATCGTCAAGCACAGGTGACTTCGCGTAGTGGGAGGGGGCCCCCAAATCAAATTCTGCTTAGGGCCCCAAAAGCCTCGGACCGGCTCTGGGTGAGTGTAACAGATTCATGTTCTGAGTTTCAGTCCTGTAAGGGTAGAGACAGAAACAGATCCTGAGTGAGTCTCCGGTTCATCCAGTGAGACAGTAACGGATACACGTTCTGAGTCTTTGTCCAGCGAGACAATATGCAGCACGTTCCAAGTCTCCATGCCCGAGAGACAAAAGCAGATTGAATAAGCTCAGAGAGGCAGAAGACACACAGACATTTGCAAGAAGGTTAAGCTCCGACGAGTACCTTACCTTCACTTCAAAGTACCTTCGTTTGTGTGTTCCAGACTTTTAAGGACCTACGTCAGGGCATCATCTGCGGTTTCTAGATTTTAGGACTCCTTTTTGGTGCTCCAGGTAAATATAGCATTCTGCAGATGTCACGTTTCGCAGGCCTTGGCAACTTTTCTCAGATGATGAGCTAAGCCAACCTGATCTCAAGCAATTCGTACATATTTTACGAGGTGGCTAATTCGAACGAATTCATACGACCTCACTCATATGATTTTTGATAAATAGTACATATTTTTCGAGTTGCCGAATTCGTACGAATGACCCCTGACCCCGCCCCTAAACCTACCCATCACTGGGGTTTAGACAAATCGTTCGAATTCATACGAATTGGTTGTGAGAAAGCGTTGGCCTAATCATCTCAGTGCACCTGAAGCTCATCAGTACTGTCTTTAAATGTGGTGTGTTTGCTCTTGTCTTTTGTCAGATCGTTTTTTTGTGTCCATGCCTGCGGTTTCTCCCCATCCAGTTTTGTTTCCTGATCTCTGTGCCGTTTGTTTCGCTCCCTGTTCGTGTCTGGTTTATCTCCGCATCACTTCACTGGATTTCTCTTTGGACTTTCTACCAGCAGACGCTCAGCCCGTTGCAGTCTCTTTGCTGCCAAGGCCTGCCATTCACAATCTTTTACTCACGATTCTGTCCATCTTACTTGACTATTCTCTGTTCATAAATAAACTGACTTTTCTGCATTTGCGACTGGATCCTGAGTTATTTCCTGACAACAGAGCGGCATGTTCCAGGCTGTTCAAACAGATTCCAGCTCCATTCCCCACTGCATTGTTTCCCCGCACAACCAGTGGAAGATGTCACCACCATCAGATGTCACTCGACCATGTGGATCATAAATTTACCAAACCTCTTTCCAGAGACCTTATTATTATCAGCATATGATTTTCTAATTTACATTAGCTGTAATATAATATGATTGTTGTATAATAAGGTTTTTCACCTTATTAGTTACAGAGTAACAACAATTTATCTTTCTGTAAGATAACTCTGCCAAAGCCACACCAAATTGAATTACTTTTAATTTTATTCATCTTATGCATATTATTCCTTTATCATTTAGGGTGTTCATTATTACTCTTGTTTATCTTTTTCGTTATAGGATCTTTTTGGTAGGATGGATTGATCGATTGCTCCTGTCTGCCTCGCTGCCTGCTTCGAGTTTGTTTGTTTCGAGGCTGTAAGCTCCGTCTAAGCCACGTATTAGCTTCGTTTTTCTTTCTGTTTTGAACCATCATTTACTATCATTTCTAGTTGTTTATACTACTAAATACAGCTTACCCAACATCTCAGATTAACCTTACATCGCTAGCTTCCGTTATTGTTAGCACAACACGCTAGTAACTCGCTAGCCTGTTAACGCGCCACCCGTGCGCTCATTTTTCTCTCGCGCGCCCGTGCCTTTGAGTTCATAAAAAGCCCAGGTGAGTAAGAATCAGTCAACAAACACGGTGAGTAATGTCTTGTCCTGTTATGGTCACCTGCACTTCATGTCACATGTTTAGTATAGCCTTCTCCATTGGCAATATAGGATTTATATGTGATAAATGCAAGGAGACAGTCAGGCTGAGGGAGAAGATTTCAGAGCTAGAGACACAGATCTAAACTCTAAGGATAGAAAGAGTTTTAGAGCTTTAGATACTATTTTGGATGCACCTAGCATAGTGAACTCTCTCTGAAGTTCCGGCTGAAGTAGAGCCCACGCAGCAGGGCAGATGGGTGACAGTGAGAGATCACTCTAGTCGCGGATTAAAAAAACACTCTTCCGTTCCGATTACCAGAACAAATCGTTTCGCCCCACTCAGTGAAACACCCACTGAGAATTCTGTTGATTGTGCCCTGGTAATTGGTGATTCGATCACACGGAACATGAAAATAGAGACACCAGCCACCATAGTCACATGTTTGCTGGGAGCCAGAGCGCCTGACATCAAAGCAAATTTAAAAGTGCTGGCTAATGCTAATCGTAAATTCTCTAAGATCATTCATGTCGGCACTAATTATGTTCGTACAATAATATTGTAGAATTCATAGACAATTGGAAAAGTTTTTGGGGCAAGCCTGACCTGTTGAAAAGAGGTGGTATTCATCCCTCCTGGGATGGTGCTGCTCTTCTCTCTAGTAATATGGCTCATAGTCTTAGAGATAAAACATGACAATCTGAGGCTCAGGTCAGGAAGCAGACAGACTGGCTAAACCGACCGTCTGCTAGCGGCCTTACGTCACCAAGGTCAGATAAATCCCATCACATAGAGCCTCTTTCACCTAGATATCAACATATAGGGACTGTGTCTGTTCCCCGAATTTGGAAATCCAAAAAATGTCCAAACCCATCTAAGGTTAAAAATGTAAATGATGTTCAACAAATAAAAAACAGATATAATACAGATGAGCAAATGATAAAGCTTGGGTGGCTGAATATTCAATCCCTTACTTCAAAATCGTCATAGTTAATGATTATAACCTAAATGTGCTGTGTTTGACAGAAACCTGGCTAAAACCAAACGATTACATCACTTTAAATGAGTCAACCCCACAAGATTACTGTTATAAACATGAACCTCGTCTAAAACACAAAGGGGGGGGAGTTGCTGTAATTTATAGTAATATTTTCAAAACCACTAAGAAATCTAGTTTTAAATATACTTCTTTTGAAGTGTTGGTGCTTAATGTAAAAAATATATTGTGTAAACGATGAATCACGTTTGAGAATTCTGCTGGCTACTGTATACAGGCCACCAGGGCACCATAAAGATTTCATCAAAGAATTTGCGGACTGCATATTATTGGCTGCAGATAGAGGACTAATTGCTGTTGATTTTAATATACCCATAGATAATGAAAAAGATGCATTGGGATTGGCTTTTAAAGACATTGCAAACTCAAATGGAGTTAGACAACACGTGTCAGGACCCACTCATTGTCGTAATCATACTCCAGATCTAATATTATCACATGGAATAGATGTTGATGCCGTTGAAATTTTGCAGCAGAGTGATGACATCTCAGATCATTATCTAGTCTCATGTAAATTACATTTAGCCAAGGCTGCAAAGCTGACTCGTGTTATAAATATGTTAGACCTATAACTTCTGCCACTAAAGATTGCTTTATCAATAATCTTCCTAATCAGTTTCATCATCTCAGCATCCCGGATAGCTTAGAAGAACTTGATATTGCAACAGAAACTTTTAACTCTCTCTTTTCCAGCACTTTAGACACAGTTACTCCGTTGCGCTTAAAGAAGATTAAAGAAAATAGTCCAACGCCGTGGTACAACGAGCACACTCAGGCCCTTAAGAGAGCAGCCAGAAAAATGGAGCGCAACTGGAAGAAAACAAAACTAGAGGTGTTTCGGATTTCATGGAAAGCGAGCTCGATTGCTTACAGAGAGGCTTTAAAAGCTGCTAGATCTTCTTATTTTTCAACCGTATTAGAAGAAAATAAACATAATCCTAGGTATTTATTTGAAACTGGCTAAACTAACGAAAAAGAAAACTTCAAGCACAGAAGTTTCCAAGCAACACAGCAGTAATGACTTTATGAACATCTTCACTTATAAGATTGATAATATCAGGGAGAAAATTATATAACTATACAACCGTCTACTACAGCATTGCATCAGGGAGTGCATTGTAGTCTCCCTGAGGAAAAATTTGATTAATTTGTTGCTTTAGGAGAGGAAGACTTCTGCAAACTCGTTAAATCATCTAAATTGACAACTTGTATGTTAGATCCTATAGTCAAGTCAAGTCAAGTCAAGTGTATTTATATAGCGCTTTTCACAATATAAATTGCATCAAAGCAGCTTCACAATATCAATCAAATAACATAACAATGTTTGTTTCTTAGTGAATAAACATCCACGTTTGGTAGGGCTGATCAATGGTATTAATGCTTGGTTAATTAATTTGAATATCCCCAACTGAGCAAGCCAAAGGCAACAGTGGCAAGGAACCGAAAAACTCAATCAAGTGACCTACTGGTGTCCTAAAACTCCATCAGGTGACCTAATGGAGAGAAAAAAAAACCTTGGGAGAACCCAGGCTCAGTCGGGGGCCAGTTCTCCTCTGGCGTTTATGAACTAGAGGCCGGATTTACAGTAACTGTAATTTGATACAGAATTTTGTTTTATTTTATCATCCTCCATAGGGAGAGGCTAGTTGGCACTTCAGCACTGCGTTGTCATCGGGTCCAGGCAAAGCTCCTAGTCAGATCTGGATACGGCATGGATCCGGTAGGCTGCGGGAAAACCTAGGGATAAACAAAGACACTAAAATTAGCGTAGATGCCATTCTTCTTATGATGATGTAACGAGTACATCAGGATTTAAGGGAAGTGTTCCCAGTTCCGGCTGACCTAATCTATGCAGCCTAACATTGAATTATAGAAGTCTATAATATATTATGTGTATGCTAGGTCAAAGAGATGTGTTTTTAGTCTAGCTTTGAACTGACAGAGTGTGTCTGCTTCCCGGACAATGGTAGGAAGACTGTTCCAAAGTTTTGGTGCTAAATAGGAAAAGGATCTACCGCCAGCAGTCGATTTTGATATTCTAGGTAACATCAACTGGCCCGAATTTTGAGATCGCAATAGACGTGAAGGACTATAATGCATTAAGAGCTCGCTCAAGTACTGCGGAGCTAAACCATTTAGTGCTTTGTAAGTAATCAACAATATTTAAAAATTTATACGATGTTTAATAGGCAGCCAATGTAGTGTTGACAGAACCGGGCTAATATGGTCATATTTCCTGGTTCTAGTAAGAACTCGAGCTGCAGCGTTTTGGACCAGCTGTAGTTTATTTATTAAGCGCGCTGGGTGGTTGCCCTGAAATATACAGCTGAGTATCATCGGCATAACAGTGAAAGCTAATTCCATGTTTCCTAATGATATGTCGACTATAATATATCATACTATATATCGACTATACCGACTAAGCTATTGAAAGAGATGCTTCCAGAGATCATAGATCCTCTTCTAAATATAATTTATTTGTCTTTGTCTCTAGGATACGTACCAAAAACCTTTAAGCTGGCTATGATTAAACCGCTTGTTAAAAAAACGCAACTTGATCCTAAAGAATTAGTCAACTACAGGCCGATCTCAAATCTGCCTTTTCTGTCAAAGATATTAGAAAAAGCAGTATCCTCACAACTGTGTTCCTTTCTTGAAAGAAATGAGATCTGCGAGGATTTTCAGTCAGGATTTAGATCGTACCATAGTACTGAGACAGCTCTCATTAGAGTTACAAATGATTTGCTCTTATCATCCGATCGTGGTTGTATCTCTCTATTAGTGTTACTCGATCTTAGTGCTGCATTTGACACAATTGACCACAACATTCTTTTAAATAGACTAGAAAACTATGTTAGCATTAGTGGCATTGCACTAGCATGGTTTAAATCATACTTATCAGACCGTTATCAGTTTGTAGCAGTAAATGAAGAGATGTCTTATCGATCACAAAGTTCAGTATCGCATACCACAAGGCTCAGTACTAGGACCGCTGCTGTTCACTCTGTACATGCTACCATTAGGGGATATCATTAGGAAACATGGAATTAGCTTTCACTGTTATGCCGATGATACTCAGCTGTATATTTCTTCATGCCCTGACGAAAATTACCAATTCACAAAATTAACGGAATGCATAGCTGATATAAAACATTTAATGACTAGTAATTTCCTACTACTAAATTCTGAAAAAACAGAGATTCTAATTATTGGACAAACTTCCACACGTAATAACCTAGAATACTGTCTAACACTTGTCACTGTCAAGTCTTCGTCATGGGTTAGGAACCTGGGTGTGCTCTTTGATACCGATCTTTCATTTGAAAGTCACGTCTAGTATCTTTAAAACCGCATTTTTCCATCATAAAAATATATCTAAATTATGCCATATGGTCTCATTGACAAATGCGGAACAATTAGTTAATGTGTTCAAGACCTCAAGGCTAGATTATTGTAATGCTCTACTGGGTGGTTGCCCTGCACGCTTAACAAATTACAGCTAGTTCAAAACGCAGCAGCTCGAGTTCTTACCAGAACCAGGAAGTATGACCATATTAGCCCGGTTCTGTCAACACTGCATTGGCTCCCTATTAAATATCGTATACATTTTAAAATATTGTTGATTACTTACAAAGCACTAAATGGTATAGCTCCGCAGTACTTGAGCGAGCTCTTAACGCATTATAGTCCTTTACGTCTATTGCGATCTCAAAATTCCGGCCAGTTGATAATACCTAGAATATCAAAATCGACTGCTGGCGGTAGATCCTTTTCCTATTTAGCACCAAAGCTTTGGAACAGTCTTCCTACTGTAGTGAAGTTGTGTGACGTCAGTTCTGTTTGGTAGGTGGCCAATGAACGATCGCCCATTTGGGGTATATAAACCATTCATTCAGGTCTCTTGGGGTGCGTCATGATTGAAAGCCCGCCCCTTCCGTTGTAACTACAGACTGAGTGTGCCGCTTAGTTTGTGCGCGTGGGTTGCTGCTTACCCCCAGGTAGGCTTGGTACCATCTTGGGGCGTAGTGGGAAGTTTCCTTTTTTTTCCCTGACTTAGGTTGTGGCAATTTGTTTCAGTATGATGCGCCTTCAGGGCTTCCATCGGTGTGGCATCGCAGCGTAACTGATCGGAACATCAGCTGTTGCAGTCAACAAGGCTGTCAAATGTTACTCTGATGGTATATGTTGAAGTGTAACTAGATTGTACTCCCTGGTAGGTAAATTGGGATAGTACTTTATGGCATTACCGGGCGGGTAACTGGTTGATCACTTTGTTAGTCATAATCCTTCTTGTTTACTGTTTTGAAGGTCTTCATGGACGCTAAAGCGGGTTAAGTGAGCAGTCGCATTAAACAGCGCGCTCTCCCTCTCCGCCACTCGCTCTTTAAAGCCACGCTGCTGCTTTCTCCACATCGTTATGTTCAAGTCAAGCGTATATGCGGGCTTGAAAGATCATTTTGTTTTCTCTTGCTACTAGTTGGCAATTCTTTACGTTTGTTTTTTTTTGTAGATTTGTTTTCTATGTAATTGAGTGACTGTCTGCCTGAAATCACTCCCGGGCGTTAAGTGCAGTTGATTCTGTATTTGGTGTGAGTTTCTGCCGCGGTCACAGTGTATTTGTTTATTATTGTTTTTTTCTTTTTGTGTCGATCACGTTGGACTGTTAAGTCAATTAGATCGACCTGGAATGCGTTTTGTTTATTTATTCTTTTTTTTGTTAAATTGACCTGTCCTGTTTATTGTGCATTTATTTGATTCTGGATGGCCGGTCTGCCTGTAATAACTTCCGGCCGTGTTCCTGTAGCGTCATTGTAATTGTTTATTGTCTGTCTTTCATCTGTTAATAGTATTCCTATTTTGTTTATTTTGGGGGTATTGTAACTTGTTTTTTTTGTTTTTATTACGCTAAGGTCAATAAATTGACTTTGAATGTATATATATATTTTTGTTTATTTATATTCAGTTTATTAATTATCTATATTCTTTTTTTCTTTAGGAGCTGAGGACTTCCTGGAGCAGGCTGGTTGTCTGTCTCACTGCAGGTTTTGCTTCACTAAGTGTTATTGCAGTTTCATTATTGCCGTGTCACTACCTTTGGCGGTTAGCAGTGAATTTGGTAGGTGTAAGTTGGGTTGGTGTGCTTCTTATGGTGGACCTGCTGCCGGCATACTAGCCTGCTCCTGTCCGGGAGCCTCAGCCCCTGTGGGGTGTATTATGAATCTTGTGAAGATTTATTGTAAATCTTGTGGAGATTTATTGTGAGTCTTGTTTATTATTTTCTTGACTTTGCTCAATTCAATCATGACTAGTGTGAATTACTGATTTTAAATCATTGTTGATCAACTTTTAAAGTTAATAAAATATTTTTTTGAACGGAAGCCCATGCCTCTGGCCTTTTCTAGGTGGAACGTATCTGTGTGCTATATTTGGGTTGTTTTCCCCGTTAACCTGGGGTGGCGTAGTCACTAAAATTGAGCCACTTGCTACACTACCATTGTCTGGGAAGCAGACACATTCTGTCAGTTCAAAGCTAGATTAAAGACACATCTCTTTGACCTAGCATTCACATAATACATTATCGACTTCTATAACTCAATAACAAACTTAGGGTTCATAGATTAGGTCAGCCGGAACTGGGAACACTTCCCTTAAATCCTGATGTACTCGTTACATCATAAGAATGGCATCTACGTTAATTTTAGTTTCTTTGTTTATCCCGAGGTTTTCCCGCAGCCTGCCGGATCCAGGCCGTATACAGATCTTACTAGGACCTTTGCCTGGACCCGATGATAATGCAGTGCTGAAGTGCCAACTAGCCTCTCCCTATGGAGGATTCCTTTCCCACTCTGCAGATAAAGCGTTGTGGGGAAATTCGGTTCGCGTACCTAACCCGAAGTGATCAAATTAAATTAAATTCTGTATCAAATTTATAGGCAAGACAAGTAGTTTGTTTAGGCATGATTTGTATGGAATTACAAACCGGCACACATAAATTCAAACACACATAACTATAGAATCAATTCTTAATGCGCATGTGAACGCCATCAGCGTTTATCACAGGTTCAGTTTAAAGTCTGTTTGGAGAGAACAGCGTCTTCTTAGCGGCCCCTAATTTAATAACAAATTATCATTTCGACGGAAGTGAATCAATCAAAACTAACTTTAGCTAGATAATAACATTATTCGAGAACCGCTTTAAAGCCAAAACAATCTCTGTTACCTTAAATTAAATGTTTATCTCTGTAAAGCTGCTTTGAAACAATCTACATTGTTAAAAGCGCTATATAAATGATGACTTGACTTATAAAATATATTTTATTACATTTGTGTCTTCCTTGTGTTGATAATGCTGAATAGGCTCTACAAGTTAATGATATCTCACAAATACTTTAGATTGGTCAGATGACAAACTCCCTAATTCATTTTATTTAGTCAACAATAATCTTTGATAGATATTTCACTTTTAAAGTGAAATTCCTTAGCTGGTCCCCTGAGCTTAGAGGAGTAAGATGCCATCTAACATTCTCATACTCACCTCAAGTGACATGACCAAAGCTCACAATATTAATTTGGTGTCACCTGTGAAACATCTACATAACAGGAGCCATGTGTGAGGTTATGAAGTAAAATCATTACACAGGACTTGATGTTGTTAATAAAGAACTGATTAAATTGTGGAAAGTGAGTGTTATGTACCAGAATGGAGTCTGGTACATAATAATGGAGAGGTGGTTGTAGAGAAGGGGTTGAAAAGAAAGAGGGTTTGGAAAAATCTTATTACAGACTTCATTACAGTGGAATACGCATCTCCCCTTCATAATTACGCATCTGAAACTGACCTCTGCCATCCAACACTTTCTGACCTCTTACAGCTATGAATCCATTCTCTGTTTTCAACTCCGACTCCTCCCACCTTCTTAATCAACCCACGAATATTAATGCATTTTAGTTGTTTGAACTTGTTTGTCATCATTGTTATTACCATCTTTACTGTTATTGTTATGGTTACTATTTTCACTTTTATTTTTTCATTGTTGAATTGCTGTTGTTGCTGTCTTTTGCTTTCACCATTGCGATCGCCACTGTCATCATCACTGTCATTTATTATTAATATTATTATAATCATTATTATTATCATTAATATTGCCATTGTCAATGCTGTATTGGAATTAAGTGTCATTGTCATCACTACTGCAATAACTCCCCCCTTATCTCTTCATGGGCTTTTAATGCACCACAACATAGAACAGGAAAAAAAAAAAATGAATATGTATGGAAAACTTGACAAACACCAAGGCAGGCGAGACAGGCGAGAAGTGGTTTCAACGGGACAGCATCTCTGTCCCAATTTGAGACACTCTCGCACTGTACTCCCTCTTTTAATGCACCTTCGACATTGCACATAACACAAAAAAAAAAAAAAAGAGGAAAAGATAGGGACTGATGAGATGTGGGGGAAGGTTATCTTATATTATCTTATTATATTATCTTTTATTTTGTACAGGATTGACAATGGCAATTGTTACATAGGAGGAAGGATGGAAATAAAAATCGACCAACACAATATTGGCAATATGGTGGTAGTGGGGAGTGGGGTGGTGATGGTAGTGACAATGGTAATAGATAATAAATGGTTACTTTGTTTACGCATACACACACATACACATACCCACACTCACACCCGCTCACATACACACTTAGATCAAACACTTAAATCACTTTTATGTCACTAGAAAAAAAAGAAAGGAAAAAAAAGAAAGAGGGTTTTGGTATGTCCAACGAAGCAGTTGCTCAAGGCTTAATACAACATTCATCTCAATGGCAGTATTTTGGATAGTGTATGATCTACCCTTGATGATGCCATCTTTGCTCATGGGCAATCAGTTAGAGATTTTTTTTTGAGCCAGCTACATGTGATGCGACTAATCGTTCTTTGAAACATTTTTGTGTAACAGCTTCACTGCGAAATGAAATAGGCAGCAATTACTGTTTTCATATTGCCCAGCTTGCAGCAATGATATTTTGCTGTCTGTGACTGTTTCACACATATACATACTATACATGCAATAGGATTGAATATTATTATTGGATATTTAGTGATTAGTGATCATAAACAAGATGATTATATACCAAGTTCTGGCATGAAACTCAGATGGCACAAGCTGATACTGTAGGTCCTTAACTCAATTTGGTAGCGATTGCATCGTTGTCTACATAGAGCAGCTGATTGGTTGCATCAGCAGCGAATGAGCAGCAGATTAACGTTCAAATACTGGTAGTGTTGCTGCCAGCAGTCTGCAGCACGCTTTCAGAAACCATCTGAAATCAACATCTAAGATTAGTGAACACCCTTTTATTTTTATTCCATAGCCGAAATCACATACCCCCGCTCCCTAATTTTACCCATTGTTCATAATTAACCAGCACAAATTGAAATTATAACAATTAGTAAATCTGATAAATGACAGAGCAATTCATCACATCAAATATACTCTTTAATGTTATATTTCAAAATGATTCAAAAAATAATAAAAAATATAATAAATTGCTCCAAACAGTTTGGAAAAACAAATCTTTTTGCATTTTGAATGTGTCTAGTCAAAATGGTATAATGATTTATTGTGTGGTGGGACATTGTGAACAAATGGACATATTAGTATATCATTTAAAATAAAATGAAGAAATACATCTTCATTCCTTCCCATACGCACTAACATTTCCGTTAGTTTCAGATAACGTAAGCTAGCCAAACTGAGCCAAAGCTTCTGGACGGGTAGTTGTAGAGTTTTTGACTGCATCAATAATAATGTATACGATTGGCTATATATTAAATGTTCTAGCCTAAAAATGTTACACGAGCTTTCTTCCAACTTACCTTCTCCATCACGACGTGTTATTGGTTACCTAGTAACGAACGTACGGTGGCCGAGAATGTTCCGTAAACTTCCGTGTGTTCGCGCATCTATGTTGCCTATTAACGAACGCAATCTGGCCGAGATACGTGCTGGCGGCAGGAAACTTCGTTATATATACTAGGGATGTTCGTTTCTCTAAATACCAGGCTATAAACGTGACCTTATTTGAACTCTTTACATCCAGATCCTCAATTTGCGGGAAAACAGCAACTGAACGATTTTTATTAAATCCCATTTGATGTAATTAAATGCATGATATAAAAATTTCAGTAGAGGCTAAAAAAAATATCTTGACACCCTGTAATATCAATTAGCAATGTCTCACATTTGGTTTGAGCTTTAGTTTGCATTGAGTTTGCTAGTTTGTGTTTTATTCTTGGTTGGTTTTGTACAGTTTCCTGATCTGTTTCCTGTGTAATTTGAAAAGGGCACATTTGAGCAATACTGTTTTCCTCTGGACTTTGGAGATGTCTTCATGTCGCCAAGACCAGGAGATTTTCATCATGAAGTCCAACATGCTGGTCACATGCTGTAGTAGTGGATGTGGAAGAGCAGCGAAAAAGATATAGAATCACATTCACAGACAAGCAAACATGCATCAGCTGATCTATCTTTTCTTTAAGACAGCTAAGATCTGTGGGACTGTGGTATTGCAAATGTCAGTAACTGAACCATAACTCCATGTTTAATCCATTACACTAACAATCACCTGAGCACTCCAGCTATATGAGGTTACGATCAACAAACTCCGCTGGAAGGGCTATAACACCATCCCAGCCACAGCGTTTATAAATAGCCTGGCTTATGTAGCTCCCATCATAATGTCACCTCATATGGCTGCCTCTACATATTTTTCATAGTTCCTCACATAGCTTTTGCTTTATCTGATTTAATTTCTCAGTAAAAAGAATCAATGAATATAAACCAAAATAACAAATCAAGATTGATAACATATAATATTACCACCTACACTGGGTTACACCCTACCTGACTGTTTGTTTACACAGCATGTGCATGCAAATGACTTTATAATGAATATAAATGATCAAATTCTTAACACATTGGCTGCAAATAATCCGTGGAAGTCAGGTCCATTATTTACTGAGGTGCTTTATTAGATGATGTGAGGTTTAAAGAAACGCACAGTATATTGTACCCCATAGAAACTAACTCTAGCTAACAGAACTCAGGAAAAGCTATACAGGGAACAGAATGAAAATGAAATCAAAATAAACGGTTTATATATATATATATATAAATAGTCACAAGTACACTGAGGCAGAAATATGCTTCCATAGGGATGCTCAGACAATGCAATGTTTTGACAGAACTTCAGAGATACAGTGCTTGGGAATCAAACTACAAATGGCATGGTGCCTTTACATTTTAAGCTGGGGAACTAGAAAGCATTTTAACCCAGAAAAAAAGGTAGATTGTGTTTCATTCTACAGCGCTCTCTAGAGCTGCTTTTGAACTCAAGAATAAGTCCTTGTAAACCCCTAAAGCATCTCCTTCTGTACAGGATCTGTTATATTTTCTCATTGTAACGGAACACTTTTTGTCTCCTCAAATATCGTTTACTAAAAGCATTGCACTGAACACTTGAAACATGATCAAGAGACCCAAAAAAGATATGTTCTTTAGTGTTTTTAAAAAGTCATAAAACATACTTGCTTTTATATAACATTACATGAATCTGCGCGTCATTACAATGACTTGTTCAGCTCTCAACGCCTACTTGGCAAAGACCTAAGTTAGAAGAAGAAAAACTGCAGCCCCCCCCCCCCCACCCCCCACATCAGCAGTATTGCAGAACGGGTGAAGTGTAGTGACTAACTTTTGTTGACAGCTAATCAATAGGGGATAGTGTCTTTGAGCTTTTAGGGGCAGTTATATATACTTGCACTTGGCTTGAAAAATAATTAAGCCTTTTTACTGAGGTGTCTCGCCAAAGACACCATAAAACATGGCAAAGATGTGACCATGAGTCAAAATAATAGCTGAAATTTGTGAGGCCTGCTAACACATGGTGTTATGGGTACGCCATGTTTGTTTCTGTTTTGGGTGAGTTTGACACGTGTTTAAGTCCAGTTTCCTGTGTTTCAGTTAGTTTCTATGGTTTCTTGTTGATTTGATTATCGTGTGCACCTGTTAATAATTCCACTGATTCGTTTGTTTGCGTATTTAAACTCTGTGTCGTTTAGTTATTTTCCCATCCACATCATAAATTACTGGTTGTTCTGTTCTCGTTTTGCCTTGAGTATTTTGTTTGTTGGTGTCCATTTACACGGATCCATTTACACTTGGCGACATAAATGTGTCTCCGGCTCTCCACAAAAATCCAATCTTCAATTCCAACGCTTTATGCAAATTAAAAAAAGTACATGTCAACGAAAGCAACAGATATGCGCTGCGTTTTTATTTATCATCAGCTAATATCAAGAAAGATCGCAATAGGAGAAAGAGCGGCATCAGCACTGGTAAGATCATTTAGTCTCATTACTTTTAATGAATATGATTTTGTGTTGAGAGTCTGCGACTTGCTTTTTAGTTTCATTTGCGGTAGTTTGCGAGTCGGCTTGCTGAATGATACTCAGCTACTCATCTGCGGCAATGCATGTTGCAGTAGCGCTGTCATGTCTGGCAATAACATGTCACAGAGCCTATAACACTTTTTTTATTTTAACAATTTGTGAGGAGTAACATTTACATGTGTGGTTTCAATAACCAGATGCATTTAGACTTGTCCAGTTTCGTCTGAAATGCGGCCCAGACCACCTCCTGATGTGGTTTGAGTAATCAGATTTAAATCAGTCTCAAATACTTTTCGGAGGGCATTTACATCTGGTCTTTTCACAATCGAATTGCTATCCGATCAGAGAAAACTCATGAAGTGACCAGGTGTAAACAGGCCCTGATGTGTGTTAGCACTATTTAAAAAATTGCCATTGTAACATAAAAAAAACATTGAACATACTTTACAGAATGTAACTTAAGTGTGTTGAATCACATACATAGAGAATATTCTAATAGAAAGTATTTTTGAGGAGAGAAGAACACCCTGGTAACCACCTAGCAACCACATAATAACACCCTGCATAGCTGCAACTGCATAGCAACGCCCTAGTAACCCCCCAGAATATCCTAGCAACTACTTAGTAATTGATATAACCCTGCCACATTCAGAGTGGACATAGACCATTTTCAACTCTATCCAACTGTCCAACTCTATACTTATAAGAATACCTGCCAGGGAGCCCAACCCAACTTTAACCCCCAGTCAATGAACTGAGAAGGGTGGCAGATTTTTATCTGTTGAGATATTCCTATAACATATTCCTATCATTACCGATTTTCCTAAGGAGTATACCCTTGCTTTAATACCCAATCTGATAGATTGAGGAGGGCGGCAGATGAGAGAATGGTACACATCTTGCATGATTTCACGTGGTTTCATGAATCATGAATTACATTCAGGATTTGTATTTATATAAGTGTAAACCTTAAGAAGCCAAACAGTAAACAATATTGTAAAAAAAAACTTTGGACAGGTTGTGTGAGATTCATCCACTTGCAAACTTTGTTTGTGTGCACTATTCAGACTATATGATATTTTTAACATAATTGTATAAAAAGCCCAACTTGCATACCAGAATGAACCGAGACAATCAAAGATGTGATATGTTCGCTGATAACAGAGATGCCAGCCTGACAAAGACACAGCATTGCTGGAGGACCCGTGGTTTTGTCAAGAATTTCCTTGCAACAGGGTTACAAACAAAGAATTAGTAATAAAAAACATGGCAGAGAAAGCTAAAAGTGCCCAAGGTCCTTCGAACATGCTGATAAACAGAATGGTAAAACATGGTGAATAATGACTCAATGCCAGGCTTGTTATTCATATAAGCCAAACCTTAGGAAGCACAAGACCAGCAGTAGACAACTTTTAACAAGTGATAATAAAAGAGGCAAAGATATGTTGTCAATTTACAAAATGTTGTTTCTGTATATTTGAGGGTCATTTGAAAAAGAGTCAAGATCACTAGTATCTGTTAAGAGGAAATAGTCTTAACAGATGCAAATGAACCCCCCCCCCCCCCAATGATAATTTATCATCGTACACTATTAGAACGTCAGCTAGCAAAGCAATTTGCATGCTGTAACCACAATTAGCTTTTAACTCTGCCTGCTTTGTCACAAATAATTTGCAACGGCAAATCAGCCAGCACAAAATGTGTCACTCAAAAATGGCAAAAATGTGTTATTACTTTTTCAATATCCTTTTTCAATACTCTACACCCCCCATTTCAAATTATAATGGATGATATTCCCTTCTATATGTTTCTTGTTAAAATTTGAAATTAGTTAAATTATTTGAAAATAACTTTAAAGGGTTAAAAAATTGTTCTTAAAAATGATTTACATGCAAGTGCTTTGTTAGTTGCTTTGCAAATATATGATCTGTATTACAGAAAGTGGACTTATAAACACATTTTTGTAGAAGTTCTTGGCCCCTATCATACACGGGACAATGCAGAGCCAAGTGATTTTTGCTAGTTTCAGCCCGAAGCAGTTATCATTTTCATGTGATGTACTTCGTCACACAATATTTTTTTGTTATTTAAAGAGCGCGTTAGTAATGTGTGCCTATAGCCGGGTCCACAACGCATTTACACTATGTCCCGTAGATGGTCTGCTCGCTGTTTCCTAGCAAGAGAAGCGTTCAGTTTTTCTGCTTGCAAATTCCGCCATCACGTAAATAGCGAATCCGCCATGGCGCAACTGGCTTTTAAAGGGAATGGGAGATGAGACTCTGATTGGTTTATTGCATGTTACACCCAAAACACACCAACTACTCCTTAAGAGATTAGGGACAACTCTTTTAGACCATGCACCGGGAGCACCGACCATTTTCCCTGTCGGTAAACTAGCAAAAGTGGATTCGGACACAACCTAAGTGCACTTGCACCGTGTGCTTTAGATCGTTAAAATAAGGCCCCTTGTCTGACAAGAAACCCTCTTGTCAAAGTTCTGAGTGTACCGTGTACTTTTCTAGTGCTCTTATTTTTAAGGAACTCTTATTTTTAGGTTCTCTCAACTATTGTTTTAAAGGTGCAGTGTGTGATTTTTAGCGACATCTAGCGGTTCGGTTGCGAGTTGCACTAATGTTTCCGCCCACTACTCACCCCTCCCTTTCGAAGAAGCTACGGTGGCTAAAACGGGACAAACATATCGTCGACTGAGATAGCAGAGAATAGCCAGAGTAAGCCGAGAGTGTGTAACATTGTCACTGTTTCTGTACCACAGTCCATTATAAACCACATCATGGATAAAGTTTACAAAGCCATAGTCAGGTGAGGGTCTTAATATATAATATAATAATAGTAATCAGCTGATTGTCTCACAAACGTAACCAGCACATTTCTCCCCACATAGCAAACCCATAATACAGCGAGGGAGAAGAACCACATGAAACTGCAACTATATTTTTTTCTAACAGGGTAGTAAAAGTTTACCTGGCTAATATGAGCTGTTACTGTGGCTGAGCTGGTTAAAGTGTAAAGCCTTGTTTAAACTCGACGCGTCCGCATGAGCCCAAAGGTGCGCGCGGCAAAAATGACATGATTGTAACAGCGCGCGCGCCTCCGCATCCCATAGACACCATTTACTACATACAATAGGCTTTTTTTCTCTGATTTTGAAAACTCTTCGCGAACGACTTAAAATGCTTCCAAGATCGACTTCCCATAACACAGCGAGGGAGAATAACTAAGTTACATGAAACAATCCAACTACATATTTTACACCACTGACAAGGGAAAGTCACTACTCACGGTGTCGATCTGGCTTCTAGATCAGATCGATCTGGTGTTCGCTGTCGGCTACGGTAGAAACATGACGTCACAATATGGCAACCTTCATAGAAGGGGATTCCCGCGCCTATGTAGATATAAATGACTCATTCTAAGATAATACAAACTTAACGGTTCATTAAGTAAGGTCTTTATACACCACTAAACACATAGTTATGGATCTTATATTGCATTTCTGTCAATAGATCCACGGAAATATTACACACTGGACCTTTAAAACTTGTCATAGGTACTGTAATCCTACTTCGCTTTGTCATTTTGAATTGGCTTGTTCACTAAATGCAAAATCTCTCAACTACAGATTTTTGTTTATAAAATGTTCAATTAGTAAGACAGTTAACTGATAATATCATTTGGTAACCATATTTTATATAGGATAATTCATATGTGACCTGAACTACGCTATCTTGGTTTCTAAAGGTGCAATCACCCTCATCTTCCAGACGTTCAAAAAGTTTAACAAGTTAGCAAACAGTGAAACAATAACCCAATCACTAACCACACAATTTATTCATTCTGCAGTGCATGCTGGGAAATCTCAAATCCTTTACGTTTCATTGTGAAAATATTTGCTCAGACAGCTATGTTGGGATAACATTTCGGAGATTCTATTGGGCAAACATTAGTTATTTTATGTATTTTAAACTCAAAATGTACTATAAACTGGTAAAACAAATGTAGTTGTTGATTTTACAGTAGACGGTTAGAGAACATTTATCTTCACTCATGTAGGGACGTTGTATGGAAACACCAGAGGTGGAAAAGCACTGCTATAAAAGGTCATAACAAATTTAGCAACCAAGTTTTAAACATGGACCCTCAGGCTATAGTTTATGTCCATAGAGAACGTGTTACTATGTATATGAATTTATTATGTTATGACAAACATGCAAAAATAAATTGGCCTAAACATTTGTATCGCCGTGGGCGTTCTGTTTCCATTCGAGCGTCCAGGTCGCTGTGCTTAAAAATAGCATGGACCACATGGGACGTCTCTGTATTCTTTGTTAAAGATCACAGCTTTGGGTTGACACTTGTTAGGAGTTCATTCTTGAAGAGCTGGAATTGGAAAGTGACTTGTATTCCAAGTCACATCCTACACCCTACTGCGAGGGAAAACTGGAAATTAGATTTAGGGACGAGCATCGCCCTCATGGTGGGATGCTCCATAATCTCCCAGGTTTTTTTGTTCATCCCACTGTGATTTTATAATACCCCACACGTTATTTTAGTAGTCCTGTTGTGTGAATGAGAGCTTGTGCATGTAAATCACAGGTTTAATGCTTGTTTTATCATTTGTTCTGTCCCTGTGGATCAGTGAATAAACAACCGCATCAATCAATAGTGGCACTGCTGCATTGAAGTTTCAGTGCAATAGTTTGCAACAGTAAGATTCAATATCAACATTAGTGAATTGCTATCACAAACTAACAATCAACACTACTTTTATACAGCAGGTACTGTAGGTTAATGTTAAACGTATCATAAACGTTTTGTCAAGATGATAGATGCAATAAATGTGTAATTAATAATTACACATAATATAATAAATATAACTAATATTATATATTTTTGGACATATTGCTACAAAGATGATATTTCACTGAAAAATTAAAAATATATATATTTTTTTTATTTTGAGGACCTTTTTTGTTTTCTCCCCCAACTATTATTACTATATAATGATAGTAATACAGTAACAATTAATATCACGTTAATTATATAAAGTTTAATATATGTATACCATGTATAAGTAAGGAATAATTGATGACAGGCTGTTGAATTATAGAGAGAGAGAAAGAGAGAGAGAGAGAGAGAGAGAGAGAGAGAGAGAGAGAGAGAGAGAGAGAGATGTGATGACGAACCTGGGCAATGACATTATCACTAGATAGCCATTGTCTGTTTTAAAGTATTTCTTTATTGGGTAATTTTGCATATTATAGCACATGTTAGATCTTACTTGTCTGAGCTAGTGTTTTGGGGGTGGGCTCTGGTAGTGTGCATAGCCAGAACGTACCATTTTTCAAAATAGAGAGAGAGCTATGATATGTTAAATGTTTGATTTTGTGGTTTTATGTTGTGCTTGTTTGTATTATGATATTAGGATGATTGCAGGTCATGAGTTTTTGAACATGTACTTGTATTATTTAGGTGACAATCCTCTGCTGTGGAATTCTGTGATGAGAGAGAGAGAGAGAGAGAGAGAGAGAGAGAGAGAGATTAAGTGTATGTGAATTACTCGAGTCTCTCAACAGTGAGAGAAGGACCTTTAAAAGGACCTTTAAAATAACTTGAAGTGATAATGAACTGCAATGCGGTCGAGACCTGCCCGGAACTAGCTGTGCGTTTCCTTGAAAATAATTGCACACCTTAGATTGTACACCTAATAACCAATCAGATTCAAGCATTCAACTGCCCCGTAGTATAAATATAAATATACCATTTGCAGGAGTGGCCAAAGGTGATATTTGCACATTATTTGCTTTTAATGACACTTCAGGTTCTATTAAACAATCAAAAATTGAGAAGTACTGTATATTAGGGAAGAAGAATACAATTAAATATACAAAGTTTTAGGCCGGGGACACACTGGCTGCGTGGAGTTTCTGTTGCGTCAGCTGCGTGGCGGCTGCGTCTCGATTTCTGTGTATTTGCACACCAGAAGCGTGTCTGACGCGGCGCTGCTGCTGCTGGGGAAGTATAGGGAGGGCGCCGACAGACCAGTCTACATTTGTATTAGCAGTGTTTTGCTCTTGCCTTTACGACAACTTTTATCACACATCTTCCAAAATCCTAAAAATGGGTAAGTGGACTGTCTGCTTATTTTAATATTACATTTACAAATTTTGTGTAGCTTTAAAGAGCCTATATTTTTTTGGACCGTCACTCAGAAGACACACTACGTAAGCTATACAAAATTTGTAAATATTATTTACAATTAATTGTTATTGTAGCCTATCCTATCTGAATATATTCTATACCCTATTCTGTAAAAGATAGTCATTTCTTTATTTGAAACCCCATAACGTTATCCTGAAATGTTGTTTTATGAAATTCAATATGAAAAATAGTTCTATTCAAATATAGTTAGAATATATTATCATATATCCATAAATATGAAAATATTATACATTTGAAAACTGCTACATTAGATCTCTAAATATCTAATGACCCTCCCAGGACATTTTCGGATAATCTGTCTGACCCTTTAACCCACACCTACCACAATTTTTAAATAATGGCATTAAATGTAAATAGTTCTGTCCTCTAAATGTCAGACATATTTAAAGACCAAAGAAAATTTGTCTACATGTTGAAACCTCAAAACAGTAGGTGTCCCTGAAAAGCCCTGAATGTGCTCTTTACAGGACACCAGATTGTGTTATGTATGGTGTCAGATAAATTCACTAAAATATAATTTCCACTACAGTGGACAAAAGTATATTTCTGGGTCCCTATTACTATGGAAAATTATAACAGTATTTGTTTTTATTACAGTTCGAGTTGTTGACAGAAGAAAAGCCATTGCGGCGCTTCTTCTGTTAAGAATTAGCTGGAGGAGAAACAAACGATGGTGGGTTCACCCCTTGAATCAAAAAAGAAAATCGTTCGGGGCTTATTATCACCTCGTTGCAGAGTTGCAACTTGATTCCGAAAAACATCTGAATTACGGACCCGACCTGACCCGACCTGACGAGGCAGACAACCAATTTCCGTGATCCTATAGAGCCCAAGCAGAGGCTTGCCGTTACACTTAGGTAGGCTTAAAGAACCAAAGACAGTTGTACAAGAACATTTTTTTAAGAAACAATTGAACATTATAAATACCAAAACACAATTCTTTACACTAAAACAGTCACATTATTCCACATAATGATAATTCTACAACTGAAATATTTACATTTAATGCCATTATTTAAAAATTGTGGTTGGTGTGGGTTAAAGGGTCAGACAGATTATCCGAAAATGTCCTGGGAGGGTCATCTTGGGGAGGAACAGGATGATATTGGGACCGGGCTTGGAGTGTGGGGCTGTAAGGGTGAAATGCAGTGGAGGTGGAAGAGAGGCTTCCTCTTATAGGGCCTGGGGTGTTCATCTGTGCCAGCTGTCTGTCCTCCAGTTCAGTGAGGTATGTCAAAAAGTGAGTTTGGGCCTGGGCCTCTGCCTCACATGATAGCCTATTTAGCCTAGGCACCAAACTCAAAGCAAAATAGTACATCTCCTCTTGCGCAGTGGGGACATGAGGGGGGACATTTGTAGTTGGAATGGAGATGATGTCCAGTAGCTGTTGCCCAGCTTCACTTACTACTTGTCATCTCCTGTCACGTGCAGGTCTTGTTTGAGATGGGGTGCTTTGTCTAGTCTCTGACAGAATAGCTTGAATGCGGGGGTGGGCTGCAGCGGGACTAGCTCGGGAGTGGAGTGTTGATGTGACTGGCCCAGATGGTGGGGTTGGGGTGTTACACCTCTGTGATGTTGGAGTTGCTGTGCGCTCCACATCCTCCTCTATTGCACTCAAATCAATGGGGTCCTGTGTGTCGTCCAGTGGCTGCTATTGGATCCAGTGAACATCTTGAGCTAAAATGTAGTAACAGTGGTCACTGTAATAATCAAGTAACACTTAACTTTATACAATTAATATACAAACTGTGTGTATAATGTAAAGTAAAAAAAAATAATGTTTTGTCCTAAGAAGATATTAATTATCTCTATAACCAAAACAAGGAAATTAAAGTACATACTAACCTTCTTGAATGCAAATGAGTCACGCAGGCAGTGTGCAAGCTCTAACGTGTTAACATGGGAGCCGAAATAAAAACGGACACGCCACGCAGCTGAGATGCGCACGCCATACAGCCAGTGTGTCCCAGGCCTTATAGGCAAGACAAGTAGTTTGTTAAGGCATGGTTTGTAGGGAATTACAAACCTGCGCACATATTCAAACGCACATAACTAGAATCAATTCTTAATATGCATGTGAACGCCATCAGCGTTTATCACAGGTTCAGTTTAAAGTCTGTTTAGAGAGAACGGCGTCGTCTAAGCGGCCCCTAATTTAATAACAAATTATCATTTCAACGGAAGTGAATAAATAAAACTAACTTTAGCTGGAAAATAACATTATTCAAGAACCGCTATAAAGCAAAAGCAATCTCTGTTACCTTAAATGATATGTTTATCTCCTGAGCATTGACTAGTGTCATGCTTAACTTCTTTTCAATCCTGCTGAAGTCCTTCCCTAATTTGAGCTTCATTGGAAGACCTGCATGACTTATCACAACTGAGGTTTATAATTTCCCAAAGGTTTTTAAAGATCAGGACACTGAGGAGGCCATTTAAAGACTTCAAAAAGCTGAGTATGAACACTTTCATTGTGCCCAACTTTGTTGTGTGTTTGATTGGTTATCGTTATCACGTTGGAAAATACACATTTGATCTCAAAACAGATCCTCCATACTTGGCTATATTTTGTTCAGCAGGATTCCCAAGTATTGGTCCATAATCAAAGTGCCGTCAACTTTGAAGATCCTTTCAACGCCTGCTGCAGACATGCATCCCTAATACCATTATGTTTCCCCTGCTGTGCACATGCATTTGGTATTAAAACACTCCAGTCGTCTCCGGTGAACTTACCTGACACCATCCAATGCTTGTTACATTTCGACTTGTCAGACTGCAGAACTACACAACCTCTCGATCCGTTGGCTTACAGTTCGAGATGACATTGGAGGTTGGAGGTCTCATCCAGGTCTTTAGAAGCTGTTTTGAGGTGATCCCACAGTTAGGTGATTTTCATCCTCCTGTCGAAATGCCTGTCTTCCCTGACCAGCCCCAGCATTTTACATTCTGCATGATAGTGGCCTCACTGTACTTTGAAATAATTCTGTGGACATTTGTGACCATTCACATCCTGCACATGAGCAATATCCAAAACCAGTAGACAAGATTTAGCCATTTAACAATATCTTCTTTGGTTGAAGAGACATTTTCACCTAAGCCCACAAAATAACATTAATAATGTAATACAGTTAATACCTGCCACATAGTAATAGGATGGAAATAATGATTAAAAACTGAGTATGACAACTTGGCCAAAAATAACATCCACACAATCCGGTAAGTTTCATTGCGTCATGATAAATTGAATCGTAATCGTTTTCATAATACATGTAAATCATCACTAATAATTTAAATGACTGCTCGGCAGTAAATATCAGACATTCTCAAAAAAATCATGGCCATCTCGTCTTGGCCAAGTGGTGACAAATGACACGCTCTCTGACAGCTTGCTCACATCAATCAGCTTTTCACGGCTTTCGGTCTGTGTCCTGTTTATTGAGTCACCACAGAGCTCTCTATATTTGTGTCAGGTGGATCTTCTTGTAAATCATCGTCTTCCATCTGGATAAAATGGAGAGACACATGCGACTCATGCCAGGGCTGCTACCTAAGAAACTGGGTCAGCATTAACAAGGGCCATACTGCCTCCCTCTGTACGTCCACCCTGACGCTGATCTGCAATGGCAGGTCCCTGTTACATAAGCAATAAGCAATAAGCAAAGGCCAGTGTGGACAAACCAGTCAGCTTTAAATGTTTCAAGTTTGTTACCCTATGTCTGTGATGCCTCAAGCGCTCATATCTTAGTTTAAACAGGTCACAAACACACACACACCGAAAACACAATTTGTTGTGCAGTAGACCTCAGCTGTCATTATACCCTTTCAAATTGAAATCATCATGAAATAAAGGATTCACAAAAGATATTATAATGCACAAATAGTTTAGAATTCAGTACATCCCCCCCCCCCCCAATACTCTTAATTGTTGTTTCATCAATTGTTGACAAAAACCTGTATGTAAAAGTGTATATATATATATATAAAAAAATACTTCCAGATATAACAAAATAAAAGCCGCTTAAAGAGTTCACTTTCATAACTATGACTCTTAACAGACTTGTACGGTAAGTATACTTCGTCATAATGTCAAATGTAAAGTACATCGGTTACACTTTAGTTTAGAGTCCAATTCTCACTATAAACTAACTATTAACTACGACTTTTGCCTCAATAATTACCTAATTACTGCTTATTAATAGTTAGTAAGGTAGTTGTTAAGTTTAGGTTTTGGGTAGGACTAAGGGATTTAGAATATGGTCATACAGAATAAGGCAGTAATATGTGCTTTATGCAGTAAATACTAATACACAGCCAATATACTAGTAATATTCATGATAATAAGCAAGTTAATAGTGAGAAATGGACCCTAAACGTGTTACCTTGCATTTAATATTAATTTAAACTATAATCTGTTTTCATGTAATCGAAAATAACATGAAATTAAGTGTCAGAAAACATTAGTGTGTGTGTGTGTGTGTGTGTGTGTGTATATATCTATATATTAAGTGTGAACTGAGTGTCATGTCATGAAAGTAAACTAAGGATTTAAATACACAGAGTAATCAACATATCTAAGAACAGGTGAGGAACTAATGAGTAACTATAGAAACTAATAATGACCAGTTAACGAGTTTGTTTGCCCATAAAATCTTTAAGATCTTATAGGTTAAACTTATTTGGCTTGCTGTCCACTGCTCAGGGGCTCGATGAAGCATCTTCAACTCCAGCTCTGATATACTCCCCACAATGGCTAAAGGTAGGATATGATTACGAAGGGCAAGGTGGAGTATGGGGAGGTGGAGGGATACTGGAACAGCTGATGTTAGAGAGAGGTAAGCGGCTGCTTATATACTCTGACTTTTGATTGAAAGATTAGATTAGATCGCTCCTCCCTAACTTATGTCTAAAGTCTAACTTATTTCTAATGAACAGAACCAATAATAACTGCTCACTGTGCATATATGGTAAAGATTATTTAAAAAGATGCACCGTATAAAAGGAATGAAGATGTCTACTAAATTTCACAATTTAAAAAAAAAGCGTTTGACATTTCTTTGAAAGGCAGAAATGCTTCATTAAAAAATGAAGTTAGTCCCTGACAGCTGTTTCTCATGTGAAACATGTATCAAAGGAAATTGTACTAATGACAAAAGGTTTGATGTTAGACATGATGTCTGAGTATTTGTCAGCCTCGCTTTGCCTTCTCCACATGAGAGGAATATTGAAATGAAAAGAGCGAGACTGAAAGAGAGTGAGGGGCAGACTGGCCTGGCTGAGTGACATCATGATGTTGTGTGACCTGGGAGGTTATATCTTCAAACCTATATTTAGCTGTCTGTGATGCTGCCCAATGAAAACGCTGCCAGGGCCACGGAGCTAGCCGGCTGCTTGCTGGTCCGAGGCCCTCAAATGCTATTTCTGCGATGCCATTCTATATTTTTTCCTTCGACACACGTGACCAACCACTGGCCTCCAGCTCCGGCTAGTCGGATTGACTCAATGAAGACGTGGGTGGGTTTTATGATTTTAGTCAAAAGCCTTTTTTTAGAAGGGGGTAGTTCATTTTTGGAAATAGCTTTGACTAAACCAAAGGTGTCTTCATATTTGGTTTGGAATGTGAGTGGTAAATTGAAGTGCCTGTCAATGGACTAAATGACGTAATAAAGACACCTACCGTTCGACAAATGGGCTCAGACGTTTTGACTGATCAAACAGATGCTTTGTACTTGATTACGTGATTTGAACGTGAACAGAAGATGAATGGTGCTGCTACTTTAATAACATGGCAGGGGCTTGCATATTTTGGCAGGAGTTTAATGCAATATTTTCAGTACCATAAGCTTTAGCGTGGCAGATGCTGGATTAAATTAGAGACACATAACTCAATGGGCAGCATGACACAAATCAAGTTTTAGCAAGATTAGTTCAGGAAGTATATCCGTTCTTGGATTTTGCACATGAAAACAGCTTAGAGGCATGATTTATAGGATGTTGAAATATTTTCTCGTTCCAGCTTTTACTATAAGACATTGGTTTATTGATTCCTCCGAAAAGTTTAAACATTGTGGCTTTATCCAAACATAGCAACCTTTTTAGCAACCCAACCTTCCCAGCATAGCAACACTGGCTCAACCAATTGCATGAGTTTAAAGATGTCAGTATGTGAGATTGACAGCTAGCGGTTGAAATGGGTACTGCAGTCCAAATTCAAAATAATGAAGAGAGTTGTTCCCTCGCCCCTCCTGCTCAGACTCGACGCTCACGCGGGTTGCCAGATTGAGGACAGGAAGAACGAGCGCAATTGACAATGGAATGCGAGGAAACTTATGTAAGTTGATATCGCGTTTTAATATGCTCCCGTTCATAGAGATTTTTAGATGGGTCTGGAGGCTTTTTAGATCGATTAGAATCTGCGATCTCTGACCCTGTTTGTTCGCTGGTTTCCAAGGCTGCAATATGCTGTGTTTTCCGCCAACTGGCAACCTGTGGTGGCAAAATACTATTGGGTGAATTGGCATTGCGCGGTATCACACAGACCAAAAAAAAAAAGACTTGCTTGCATATCTGCAAACATATGGTATTTTTATGCTTTAGTACAGTCAAAAAGGTACAGCACCTTTAAAGTGGGGCTAATTGTTTGTTTGACCAATGGTGGAGTGTTCAGCAAGTATTTGTATTCAGTATTTGTTTGCCCATGGGCTTCTGGTCTGAAAGTGAGGTGTGTTCAGGCGCATTGTTGACGTTTTGCTATTTTGAGGCAACTGAAATACACTGCGCCATTGACCAACTGAAACCTAAACTAAAGTCACTGTGCCTATAGGCGGGTCGACAACGCGTGTACACTCTGGGACATGCACCAGCACACAAACTAGCCAAATGTTAAAAATAAAAGGATTAAAATGTAAAATATTAATATTGTGTACGTAAATATATGGTGGAATCAGGCTTGTCCCGTAGATGGTCTGTTAGTGCTTTAACCTCGCGCACGAGCATATCCGTTTGCGCTCTGGATACGTGTTGAGTCTTTCCGCTTGCAAATTCACACAATAGCGAATCCGCCATGACGCGGGCGCAACTGGCTTTTAAAGGTAATGGGAAATTACACTCGTATTGGTTTATTGCATGTTACGCCCAAAACACACCCTTTACTCATGAAGAGATTAGGAAAACTCTTTTAGACCATGCACCGGGAGCACCGACCATTTTCCCTGTCGTTAAACTAGCAAAAGTGGATTCGGACACGACCTAAGTGCACTTGTGCCCTGCGTTTTAGACCATGTGCTTAGATCGTTAAAATAGTGGCTGTAAATTTTACAGAAAAAAAGGAAAGATAAACCTTTCCATCTACCATCACAGGTTACATAAACATGCTGTTTATCATTATAGTTCTTGATTCTATAAAGCCTGTAGTTTTATGCAAGTGAGAGGATTTAAAAATCACTTTGCAAACAAGGTTATATTAAAGCAACGAGGCCACATGTGACAGTGATTTTACCCGTACAGGTTGAGCTTGTAAAACTCTGCAAACTGTGGTAGAATCACTGAAGCGCACATCCATCCATCCATACCCTACAGTATATAGCGAATGAGCTTTAAATGTGCAATTTGTGACTGACCACGATGGAAAAACTTACCAAGGGACATACTGTAATGATGTTGAGAGAAGAGTACAAATCATCCATTAAATAAGCACAGAAGTTTGAAGCAGCATAAATGAAGAGGTGATTGGATTTCATGATCATAACCTGTGCAATATTCAGTCATTATTGGGATAGATTGTAACTTTGATGACCTTGGAAATGTCCAACTGTTGAATTAGTTACTAACATGAGAAGTTGCAACACATTACATCATGATAATGTCATATTGCTGTAACACACGAGGATGGTGAAATGAAGAGTTCAATTTAGGGCAGAATTTGATATGGTTGCCCCAAAAGCTCAAGAAACTGATCTGTAATAACTGTGGCTATGATGTTGGGTGCACTGCAATCTGAGTACATCATGATAGAGCGGTGTGTCTTTCAGAATTGAATTGACAATTGGTTTTAAATTACTGAATTAGTTACTGAATTTGAATTGTAAAAACAAATATGATCCAATTGAATTTATTACGCAATATGATTGATGATGATTTGTGATGTTTTCCCTGCTTAAATCTGGACGCTATAACAAAATTAACAAACATTTCCATTATTTTTAAATGTATTTATCTAATAAAAGTTTGTTGCCTCAAACAGACAATTTCAAATATTTGACATTTTTATGCAGAAAAATAAATATATTTATTGAAAACATCAATTTATTTATCCAAACACTTGAACAAACAGATTGATCTAGTTCCCTTTCGAGGGAACTCTACACTGCGTCGAGAATCGACACTTTGGGGACGCTCCCTTAGCGTGCGCCTCTGAAGTATGAATGAACATATTCCAATCCTGATTGGTGTTGCGTCATGATGTAACATGTGACGGCATAACCGGATGCATAAAAGTTGGAACAAACACAAACTAACTTTAGCTCTTCAGCAAGCCCTCTGTGTTGAAAACTGTCTGTCTTATTTGGTGTTGTTTGTCCCTTCAATATATATATAATGGCCAGCGAACAATTTAAAAGATGTGTGCATCCCTGCCCTCGTTATATCACGGGTGGGGACACACATGCTTTATGTGTGAATTGTTTGGGAGCGCAGCATGCACAGGCAGCTCTCGAGGGAGCTGCTTGTGCAGACTGTGAAGCACTTCCTTTCAGACTGCTGCGCTCCTGGCTGGCGTGTTTTGATGAGCACGGTCAGGCTCGCGTTCCCCACGGTTCTGATCCCGCGTCTGTTGAGGCGGCGCGGCGATTGAGATCATGGGGTTTTCGCAGCGGGATATTGCGGATGAGAATGAGGCTGCTGAGGAGTGGTGCAGGAGCCCGCATCACGGCTTCTCCTGCCCACGATCAGGCCCAATGCTTGAGCTCTCTGCTTCCGAGGAAGTGGATGTGCTCAGCATTGATGCAGATGACCGTGATTTGGGCGCGCCAGTTCACGGCCAAGCTTATGAGGAGCTGGTAGAGGTTGTGACTCGTGCTTTGGCCAGACTTAAAGCTGGCCACATGATGAGCAGGGAATGCAAGTGAAAAGTAAACTTGATGAGCGTTTCCTGCAGCACAGGTCACAACCTCAGCGCCGGGGTTTGCCGTTTTTCCCCGATCTCCACAATGAGATCTCGAGATCGTGGGATAAACCGTATTCGTCCCGTGTCTCCAGTCCCAGTGTGGTAGATTACAGCAATGTTATGGGGGCACGGGACATAGGTTATGGGAAGATGCCTAAAGTAGAAGAGGCTCTAGCGGGTTATCTTTCCCCTGAGTCGGCATCTTCCCTGAAAACCCCGGCGCTGCCTAGTAAGCCCTGCAGGGATACATCCGCTTTAATAGGCAGGGCTTACATGGCGGCAGTCTCGAGAGGCTGGTACCCCTAGTAGATTTTGTAGAGGCATGGTATCATCTTCCCAACATATCTGCGTGGGTCCAAATTTTCTGGGGTGGTGCAAACTACAGTGGTTCCAGAGCAGGCTCAGGTGATGGAACAAGAAGTACAGACTCTGCTGCTAAAGGAAGCCATAGAACGTGTTCATCCTTTAGACAGGGGGTCCAGGTTTTACAGCCGGTACTTTATAGTTCCAAAGACGGATGGGGGATTAAGGCCAATTCTAGATCTCAGTGTTTTGAACCGATCTCTGAGGAGGTTCAGGTTCAAAATGTTAACCATTCCTGCAATCGTGAGTCAGATCAGATCCGAGGACTGGTTTGTCACGATAGATCTAAAAGATCTATTTTCACATCTCCATCCTTCCATGTCACAGGAGATACCTGAGGTTCACTTTCGGGGGCGAAGCTTACCAATATCGAGTTATTCCGTTCGGCCTAGCACTCTCTCCCCGCACATTCACCAAATGTATGGTTGTAGCCCTTGCTCCACTGAGACTTCAAGGCATTCCTATATTGAATTATCTCGACGACTGGCTCATTCTAGCTCAGTCTTGAGAAATGGCAGTTCGGCATCGAGATGTCGTCCTTGGCCACATTCAGAAATCGGGTTTGAGACTCAATACAAAGAAGAGTGTGTTAGAACCATCCCAGTGCACAATATTTTTGGGAGTCGTGTGGAACTCGATTACGATGCAGGCACGAATGTCTCCCGCACGTATCGAGTCAATTCTGGCGATGGCATCCGGGTTAAGGCTAGGCCAGGCCATCACTGTAAAGCAATTTCAAAGAATGCTGGGCCTCATGGCAGCGGCATCCAACATCATTCCTTTGGGCCTTCTACACATGAGGCCCCTTCAGTGGTGGTTAAAAACCAAGGGGTTTTCTCCCAAGGGGAATCCGTTTTTTATAATCAGAGTAACGCGCAGATGCCTTCGTTCTCTGCAAATTGGAAGAAACCTTGGTTCCTATCCCAAGGGCCAGTGTTGGGAGTGTCATGTCACCGGAAATCCGTTTCGACAGACGCCTCCCTCACTGGCTGGGGCGCAGACATGGACGGCCGCTTTGCCAGGGGTCTGTGGCAGGACCATCATCATTCTTGGCATATAAACTGCCTAGTTCCTCTGGCCGATCTGCTGTTCACTGATCGATTGCTCCTGTCTGCCTTCCTGCCTGCTGTGAGTTTGTTTGCGTCGAGGCTGTAAGCTCTACGCCTCGTATTAGCTTTGTATTTCTTTCTGTTTTGAACCATCATTTACTATCATTCCTAGTTTTTTATATTACTAAATATAGTTTACCCACCATCTCAGATTAACCTTACATCGCTAGCTTCCGTTATTGTTAGCACAGAACGCGTGTTTACGCGCCACCCGCGCTCATTTATTTATTATTTATTTTCTCTCGCGCGCCCGCGCCTTTGAGTTAATAAAAGCCCAGGTAAGTAAGAATCAGTCAACACAAACGGTGAGTAATGTCTTGTCCTGTTATTGTCACCTGTGTCACATGTCATATGTTTAGTGTAGCCTTCTCCGATGGCAATATAGGATTTATTTGTGATAAATGCAAGGAGACAGTCAGGCTGACGGAGAAGATTTCAGAGCTAGAGACACGCATCCAAACTTTAATTGAGGATAGTAAGGATAGTACTAGAGCTTTAGATACTATTTTGGATGCGCCTAGCATAGTGAACTCTGTACATGATTCGGTTCCGGCTGAAGTAGAGCCCAGGCAACAGGGCAGATGGGTGACCGTGAGAGATCGCTCTAGTCGCGGATTAAAAAACCACCCTTCCGTTCCGATTACCATAACAAATCGATTTGCCCCACTCAGTGAAACACCCACTGAGAATTCTGTTGATTGTGCCCTGGTAATTGGTGATTCGATCACATGGAACGTGAAAATAGAGACACCAGCCACCATAGTCACATGTTTGCCGGGAGCCAGAGCGCCTGACATCAAAGCAAATTTAAAAGTGCTGGCTAATGCTAATCGTAAATTCTCTAAGATCATTATTCACGTCGGCACTAATGATGTTCGACTCCGCCAGTCGGAGATCACCAAAATTAATATTAAAGAGGTGTGTAAACTCGCAAGTACGATGTCAGGCACTGTAATTTTCTCTGGCCCCCTTCCTGTTCGCAGGAGTGATGAGATAGTTAGCAGATTGGCCTCACTCAATGGTTGGTTGTCTAAGTGGTGTCCGTTGAATAATATAGAATTCATAGACAATTGGAAAAGTTTTTGGGGCAAGCCTGACCTGTTGAAAAGAGATGGTGTTCATCCCTCCTGGGATGGTGCTGCTCTTCTCTCTAGTAATATGGCACATAGTCTTAGAGCTAAAACATGACAATCTGGGGCTCAGGTCAGGAAGCAGACAGACTGGCTAAACCGACCGTCTGCTAGCGGCCTCGCGTCACCAAGGTCAGATAAATCCCATCACATAGAGCCTCTTTCACCTAGATATCATCATATAGAGACTGTGTCTGTTCCCCGAATTTGGAAATCCAAAAAACGTCAGGTAAAAAATTTAATTGATGTTCAACAAATAAAAAACAGATATAATACAGATGAACAAATGATAAAGCTTGGGTTGCTGAATATTCGATCCCTTACTTCAAAATCGCTCGTAGTTAATGATATGATTTCAAGTTATAATCTAGATGTGCTGTGTTTGACAGAAACCTGGCTAAAACCAAACGATTACATTACTTTAAATGAGTCAACCCCACAAGATTACTGTTATAAACATGAACCTCGTCTAAAACGCAAAGGGGGAGGTGTTGCTGTAATTTATAGTAATATTTTCAAAACCACTAAGAAATCTATTTTTAAATATACTTCTTTTGAAGTGTTGGTGCTTAATGTAAAAATATATAGTGTAAACGATAAATCACGTTTGAGATTTCTGCTGGCTACTGTATACAGGCCACCAGGGCACCATAAAGATTTTATCAAAGAATTTGCGGACTTTCTATCAGAATTAGTATTGGCTAACGATAAAGTACTAATTGTTGGTGATTTTAATATACATGTAGATAATGAAAAAGATGCATTGGGATTGGCACTTAAAGACATTGTAAACTCAATTGGAGTTAGACAACACGTGTCAGGACCCACTCATTGTCGTAATCATACTCTAGATCTAATATTATCACATGGAATAGATGTTGATGCCGTTGAAATTCTGCAGCAGAGCGATGACATCTCAGACCATTATCTAGTCTCATGTAAATTACATTTAGCCAAGGCTGCAAAGCCGACTCCGTGTTATAAATATGTTAGATCTATAACTTCTGCCACTAAAGATTGCTTTATCAATAATCTTCCTAATAAGTTTCATCATCTCAGCATCCCGGATAGCTTAGAAGAACTCGATATTGCAACAGAAACTTTTAACTCTCTCTTTTCCAGCACTTTAGACGCAGTTGCTCCGTTGCGCTTAAAGAAGATTAAAGAAAATAGTCCAACGCCGTGGTACAACGAGCACACTCAGGCCCTTAAGAGAGCAGCCAGAAAAATGGAGCGCAACTGGAAGAAAACAAAACTAGAGGTATTTCGGATTTCATGGAAAGAGAGCTCGATTGCTTACAGAGAGGCTTTAAAAGCTGCTAGATCTGCTTATTTTTCAACCCTATTAGAAGAAAATAAACATAATCCTAGGTATTTATTTGAAACAGTGGCTAAACTAACGAAAAAGAAAGCTTTAAGCACAGAAGTTTCCAAGCAACACAGCAGTAATGACTTTATGAACTTCTTCACTTATAAGATTGATAATATCAGGGACAAAATTGTAACTATGCAACCGTCTACTACAGTATCGCATCAGGGAGTGCATTGTAGTCTCCCTGAGGAAATTTTTTTTTCATTTGTTGCTATAGGAGAGGAAGATTTCTGCAAACTCGTTAATTCATCTAAATCGACAACTTGTATGTTAGACCCTATACCGACTAAGCTACTGAAAGAGATGCTTCCAGAGATCATAGATCCTCTTCTTAATATCATTAATTCGTCTTTGTCTCTAGGATATGTACCAAAAACCTTTAAGCTGGCTATGATAAAACCGCTTGTTAAAAAACCGCAACTTGATCCTTCAGAATTAGTCAATTACAGGCCGATCTCAAATCTGCCTTTTCTGTCAAAGATATTAGAAAAGGCAGTATCCTCACAACTGTGTTCCTTTCTTGAAAGAAATGATATCTGCGAGGATTTTCAGTCAGGATTTAGACCGCACCATAGTACTGAGACAGCTCTCATTAGAGTTACAAATGATTTACTTTTATCATCCGATCGTGGTTGTATCTCTCTATTAGTGTTACTTGATCTTAGTGCTGCATTTGACACAATTGACCACAACATTCTTTTAAATAGACTGGAAAACTATGTTGGCATTAGTGGAATTGCACTAGCATGGTTTAAATCATACTTATCTGACCGTTATCAGTTTGTAGCAGTAAATGAAGAGATGTCTTATCGATCACAAGTTCAGTATGGCGTACCACAAGGCTCAGTACTAGGACCGCTGCTGTTCACTCTGTACATGCTACCATTAGGACATATCATTAGGAAACATGGAATTAGCTTTCATTGTTATGCCGATGATACTCAGCTGTATATTTCTTCAAAACCTAACGAAACTTACCAATTCACAAAATTAACGGAATGCATAGCTGATATAAAAAATTGGATGACTAGTAATTTCCTACTACTAAACTCTGAAAAAACAGAGATTCTAATTATTGGACAAAAAACTTCCACACGTAATAACCTAGAATACTGTCTAACCCTTGATGGCTGCTCTGTTAAGTCTTCGTTGTCGGTTAGGAACCTGGGTGTGCTCTTTGATAGCAATCTTTCATTTGAAAGTCATGTGTCTAGTATCTGTAAAACCGCATTTTTCCATCTTAAAAATATATCTAAATTACGACATATGCTCTCATTAACAAATGCGGAACAATTAGTTCATGCTTTCATGACAACAAGACTAGATTATTGTAATGCTCTACTGGGTGGTTGCCCTGCACGCTTAATAAATAAACTACAGCTGGTCCAAAACGCAGCCGCTCGAGTTCTTACTAGAACCAGGAAATATGACCATATTAGCCCGGTTCTGTCAACACTGCATTGGCTGCCTATTAAACATCGTATAAATTTTAAAATATTGTTGATTACTTACAAAGCACTAAATGGTTTAGCTCCGCAGTACTTGAGCGAGCTCTTAACGCATTATAGTCCTTCACGTCTATTGCGATCTCAAAATTCGGGCCGGTTGATAATACCTAGAATTTCAAAATCGACTGCGGGCGGTAGATCCTTTTCCTATTTAGCACCAAAACTTTGGAACAGTCTTCCTACCATTGTCCGGGAAGCAGACACACTCTGTCAGTTCAAAGCTAGACTAAAAACACATCTCTTTGACCTAGCATACACATAATATATTATAGACTTCTATAATTCAATGTTAGGCTGCATAGATTAGGTCAGCCGGAACTGGGAACACTTCCCTTACATCCTGATGTACTCGTTACATCATCATAAGAAGAATGGCATCTACGCTAATTTTAGTGTCTTTGTTTATCCCGAGGTTTTCCCGCAGCCGACCGGATCCAGGCCGTATCCAGATCTGACTAGGAGCTTTGCCTGGACCCGATGACAACGCAGTGCTGAAGTGCCAACTAGCCTCTCCCTATGGAGGATCCCTTTCCCACTCTACAGATAAAATGTTGTGATTCCGGTTCGCGTACCCACCCCGAAGTGATAAAATAAAACAAAATTCTGTATCAAATTACAGTTACTGTAAATCCGGCCTCTAGTTCATAAACGCCAGAGGAGAACTGGCCCCCGACTGAGCCTGGGTTCTCCCAAGGTTTTTTTTTCTCCATTAGGTCACCTGATGGAGTTTTAGGACACCAGTAGGTCACTTGATGGAGTTTTTCGGTTCCTTGCCACTGTTGCCTTTGGCTTGTTCAGTTGGGGATATTCAAAATAATTAGCCAAGCATTAATACCATTGATCAGCCCTACCAAACGTGGATGTTTTTTCACTAAGAAACAAACATTATGTTATTTGATTGATATTGTGAAGCTGCTTTGATGCAATTTATATTGTGAAAAGCGCTATATAAATACACTTGACTTGACTTGACTTGACTAGAGATGATGGCTGTGTTCAGGGCTTTGAGGAGCTTCCTCCCAGACATCAAAGGTTGCCATGTCTTAGTACAGTCAGACAATACGTCAGTGGTAGCCTATCTGAACCGACGAGGGGGACTCAGATCGCGCCCTCTGTGCAGACTGGCGCATCAGATTATTCTTTGGTCCCAGGGGAAAATACTGTCTATCAGAGCAATGTATATTCCGGGGGTTCAGAATCAGGGAGCTGACATCCTGTCGAGGCAGGGGCTGAGGCCCGGGGAATGGAGACTTCACCCAGAGGTGGTGAAGTTAATATGGGAGAGGTTTGGACCAATGGAAGTGGATCTATTTGCATCTCGAGAGACGCCCCACTGTCCACTTTGGTTCTCCCTCTCACTTCCAGCCCCAATGGGGTTGGATACCATGGTACAGGCCTGGCCGAGGCTTCGCCTGTATGCATTTCCCCCGATCGCTCTGCTCCCGGGAGTCCTGGAGAGGGTCCGTCATGAGGGCATCAGTCTACTTCTGGTTGCCCCAATGTGGCCGACCCGAGTATGGTTTTCAGACATAATATCACTCCTGATAGCTCCGCCATGGCAGATTCCTCTGAGGGGGCACAATCTTCCTCTCTCAGCCAGAGCTGTGGAAGCTGTGGGTCTGGCCTCTGAGGGGGTTCAGTACCTAAATGCAACTTAGCTCTAGAGCTCCATCTACTAGGAGATTATATGGCCTCAAGTGGAATGTGTTTGTCACTTGGTGTAGAGAACATGAGTTAGATCCAGTAAACTGCCCGTAGGCTTCAGTTCTGGAATTTCTTAAAAATCGATTCTCTGCGGGTCTCTCCCCTTCCACGCTTAAGGTGTATGTGGCTGCCATTGCGGCTTTCCACGCACCATTAAGTGATGGGCCTCTGGGGAGGCACCAGTTGGTCATTCGGTTTCTCCGCGGTACTTGGAGGATGAGGCCGGCAACCAGGTCTAGGGTTCCTGCCTGGGACCTGGCAATAGTTCTGGAAGGGTTATCCCTGGCCCCCTTCGAACCTCTACAGTCGGCTTCGCCTAAGGATTTAACACTGAAAATGTTTTTTCTCTTAGCTATTACCTCACTTAAGAGGGTGGGAGATCTCCAAGCCCTGGCAGTAACACCAGCTTGCTTGGAGTTTGCCTCTGGCAGAATAAAAGCTTTTTTGCACCCGAATCCGGGCTACGTGCCTAAAGTTCCATCTAATACGGCTCAATCTACAGTCCTTCAGGCATTCCATCCTCCACCTCATGTGTCGGCAGAAGAAGAGAAGCTTCATTTGCTCTGCCCCGTCAGAGCTTTGAGCATGTACCTTGAGAGGTCCTCTTCTTGGAGAAGGTCGGACCAGTTGTTAGTATGTTTTGGGTCACCTAGGAAGGGACTCCCGGCATCCAAGCAAACTATTAGTAATTGGATTGTTCAGGCTATTACTGAGGCTTAAAAGGTGCGCAACTTGCCTTCACCTTTAGCCGTAAGGGCTCACTCAACTAGAGGCATAGCTTCTTCTAGGGCCCTTGTTTCGGGAGTACCTCTACAGGAGATCTGTGAGGCAGCCAGTTGGGCTACTCCACATACTTTTATTAGGTTCTACAGTCTCCACCTTCCTACTACGCCTGGCGCACACGTGCTCAGTCTTTGCTGAGTGCCCATACAGTTTCACTCCAGGACAGGCCTATTCGGTGCGCGGCCTGGTGGGCACTCGTTCCCCAAAGTGCCGATTCTCGATGCAGTGTAGAGTTCCCTCGAAAGGGAACGTCTCGGGTTATGACTATAACCCTTGTTCCCTGAGAAGGGAACGAGACACTGCGTCGTTCTGCCACGCCCCTTAAGGCCTGAGAGCGGCTTGCTTCATCGCTAGGCTAGTTTGTGTTTGTTCTGGTGTCGCTTTTATGCATCCGGTAATGCCGTCACATGTCACGTCATGACGCAACACCAATCAGGATTGGAATAGTTTAATTCATACTTCAGAGGCGCACGCTAAGGGAGCATCCCCAAAGTGTCGATTCTTGACGCAGTGTCTCGTTCCCTTCTCAGGGAACAAGGGTTATAGTCATAACCCGAGACATTTTTAATGTACAGTATTACATAAAATTAGATAAAAAATCGCATTTCATATCCAGCTGTTGCTCTCAGGCAACATTGTACCATGTGGAATACAAGTACCAAACCATTAATCACCATTAAACCATCATCAAGTCATCATATCAAAACATCACGATCATTGTTGTTTCATTAAAAATCACCAGAACCTTATCCTAATATACACACACAAGGACCTGCACGTACACAAGCACATAAACACAAAATCTCCTTCCTCACTAATGGCACCTCATGCTTGTGAAAGTTAAGGAAGCACTTCCTCTGAACAGAAAAACACATAGCTAAGTAGCACATTTTGAGCACTGCACTTTTATAATGCCTAAACAACCTGGGTTTTTGCATCACCCCTTTCTTTGATCAAAGTCTGATCAAAGCGAGCCAGCGTTGATGGTTGTGGTTCTAAAGGAGTTTTTGGATGCTTCTCAGGTTGTTCTTCCTATTTATCTACAGCATTAAATCAAAATATCTGCAGATATAGTATGTGAATATTCTTATAAATGCATTACAAAATTATGCAAAAAGACATTTAGATAATTCTAACTCTTTTTCTTTCAAATAAAATATACTTGTAGGCGATTATCTGGACTAAAATGAGAGAAAATTTCACTTTTTATTGGAGGAAATATGGAGTCATGTGACATGCACAAAATGGACCCCAGAGGGTCATGTGACTAGTTTTTTTTTTCATTGATTAGTATTTGAGTTCCCCTCCCCTGAGATAGCCAATTAAATGATTGTCATTTAAAAATTAAAAATAATAAAAAAAAAACTAACTAAAAGTGGCTACGTTGCCTGGAGGCAATACAGTCCCATAGATGGTTTATAATAGATTTTATTTTCAGTATGAATTAACATAAACATTTAATCATAAAGCATATGAAGTATTTTCAGAAACATTAGATAATATTAATAATTAATCCTCTGTATGGGGTATGACACATCCCAAAGCTGTTTTAATAGCTTGAAAAATATATATAACATATGATAATGGATTGCTCGGAGAATTTAACTTGATAATGTGCATCAACCATCTTCACTAAAATGTTACATAGATGATTGTGGTTTCAGAGAACATAGCTATAAAATATTAATAAATGCAATGATTTTCATGTTAAGATTCACTGACTGGTGCACACACTGCAAAGACTGTAAAGGCCAACTGGGTGGACCTCTATTTTTTGTGTCCTTTTCATTATTTGAATGAAATTTGAATATTATAAAGTGTAAGCAACCTATTAAATGTACGTTTATGAGACAAGTTTAGCTTATTTTACACAACCCAATGTATATAAGTAACTGTATTCAGTGATCTATCGCTGAACCATTCTGTGACACAGCCCCCAAGGAGAGGAGAGGTTTAGCAGGGCTAACAAAAACTATTTTTTATTTAGCCAAGAACAAGATGCTTCAAAAGGAATTTAAACCAGAATGTAGGATTTTCCCAGTCTGGCTTTGTTGCCACCTCTGTTTCAATGCTAGGCCACCTTAATCTGGGACAGCACTATCTCTCGACCAATTCGTCCAAATGATCTAAACCCGAGTGATAGGTAGGTTTAGGGGCGGGGTCAGGGGAAGGTCATTCGTACGAATTCATACGAACTGATTTATCAAAAATCGTACGAATTTGTATGAGTGAGGTCGTATGAATTCGTACGAATTAGCCACCTCATAAAATATGTATGAATTGCCGTGAGATCGGGTTGTGGGGGAAGACAGAACCTAATAAAGGCAAGTCGTTAAAGACGATGTTGTAAGGTTAACTCAAGGTTGACTTTTTACTTCTGAGCCGGGGTTTCTACTGGTCACCCTGGGCTTCAGCACCTCATCGGGGGGAGTGTGTAGCTGGGACCTGCTCCTTTGGTCCTGGGCTTCTCCTTCCAATAGTGGATTGCCATAGTAAGGACAAACCCAGAACCACAGCCTATCATTGCTGTCGGGCAGAAACCTCATTTCTCCATATTACGTAATTGCCCCCCACAAATCATTACTATTGGACATCCTTTTGGGTAAATAAAGAAATGTTTCTTTGAATACGCACAGCATTTTTTAAATAAATAAATAAATAATTATTGAAAAAAAAAAATATATATATATATATATTGCTAACGTTTTATGTATTTGAGGAAAAGAGTGTCTTAGTCTAGCATTGTCGTCGAGCCATAGCCAATACCATCTTACATATCCTTAATATTTAAAAAAAACACGAATGTTATTGTAAGTTGGAATATGAATATGCGTTGATGTTTTAAATGTCACCTATATTTGTGCTTGTATCTAAAATATATTTTATTGCATTAAATTTACTTTCAAAATTCAATATATTGTACCTGTATCATGGTGAAAAAACAACAACAATAAATTTCCAATGTGCTAAAATCAATTTTAAATCTAATATTTATATTTTAAATTATCTCAAATAAATGTGGTAAACATTTTTATGGGAAATTAATACAGTTGGGAATTATTAAATTAGTAATGAAGTATGAAGTATTAATTGTGTGAAGTACATTACAATGACTCTTCAGTTTTTTTTTTATTATTATTATAATTTTTTCATGTAGCTCATTTCCTTGCATGGTTATGATAAATAGTCCTCTATGCAAATCTCTGAAATATTATAATAAAGTAACAGCGCATGTCTTATATTTAGGTCAACCTGGTGGTAATGTCTTATTTTTCACTTTGACAAGATTGTTTCAGAGCTGTTTCTTTTTCTGCTGTTGCAAAGAATATTTGTGTAACTGGCGTTTTGAATAATTTTTAGTCATCAACTTTGCTATTATCATCTCTATTGTGCCAGTATTTTAGGACTGTAATTAAGTATTGTAAGAGCAATATCTATAGCAATCTATTACATCAGTTTGACAATAAATTCACTTATTTTTCCCTTTCTTCAGATTATTTCATTTTATAAAACAAGCTTATTTCTTCATAGTAATGCTGGTTACAGAGTCTTACAGAAGCACTCACACGAAACAGACTGTATGTAATGACTGAAGTCACAGTGCAGGTCTAGCCGTCCTTCAGGCACAGTTCATTGGCTTCATTATAAGGACAATATGTGCTGGAAATAATTGGGCACTTCCAACAATCCTATCAACATCCCATCAAAACCAGATGGATAATGTTAAAAACTCTCTAACACATTGAAACCAGATTTGAAACTTTATTTGAGTGCAAGTAACCAATGCCCTCTTTCCGATGCTCACACTGCCACTATGGGTTAGCATGCTATCATTATTGCACGTAACTACTATTCAGAGTTTCAGAAACAGTTGAGTGACTTTTGGAGGCATTTTCCAACACAGACTTCTTGAGGCCACATTACATCTCTGTTCTGACATCATCCTCTATGATCTTACCCAGCATACTGGCCGATGTGACCTTGAAAACAATTCCTAAATGGAAACAATCGCTACACAGGCTATGGTCCTACAAATAACCAGCGAGCCATTGATTCCCGTTAGCAGCAAGCAAAGGGTCGGAGCTGGATACCCTAACTGACTTTTTTACCAACACGCAAACTCTCTGGCAGTTCGCTCAAATGCACTTTCCATCACTTGCAGGCATAGTAAATGCGATATGGCCTCCCCACCTCCCCGTCTCTTGCTAACATCAGCCATGCGGGGCTTTTAAGGGCTCGGTCATTGAGTAATTAAAAGTTCTGCCATGAGCACTGTGTGCAAAAATAAATTCTATGACTACCTACTTCCGTTGACAAATGAGAGTAAGCATTTTAACAACATTATGCTATAAATTTTACAGATGGCAACCCTCGCTCCCAATTTTTTAAACTCTCTTCTTGAATGAACGAAGGATTAAAACACTGCATTATCGAAAGTGAAGCCCAGTGGTGACTTGGGCAACAGCCCGTTGGACTTGGCTGAAATGTTTACAGAAGCGTCCACTTTGGTTTTGGACGCCTGTGGATGGGGGTAATGGAAAGTGACACTATCTTGCCAGCTCTTGGCTGCAGGATATTTCACAGCAATCCCCACACACTTGAAGTCCGATGTGCTCATCACTTTGGGGAGGTCTCAGTATGAAAGACCACAGCGATGTCACATTATAGAACAGCCACTCGATCCATTGCACATATTACAATACATGACAACTCATATAGAGCATCACTGCTGCTGTTTTAACCAACTGAAACTCATAGTGTATGAGAAATGACATTGGCTGAGCACATGGTTTCATTTTCAAAACCAAATAAAACAAACAAGAAATGTTTGTCCACCTGTGGGTGGCTGGCCAATATTTGTAAAGGATACAGCATGTTTTCCCATGAATATAAACAGAATAGAAGCAGTGATTCTCACATGTCATACTGTATAGGTCATACTGTAATTGTTTTCTGTGAGCACACAATAGTGCTAAATGCAAATGAAAAAAAAAACACTTAGTGTATACAGTTAGGTCCACACAGGCAAAATTTGTTATTTTAGCTGTTTACCAATACATATTTAAGTTACATATGATGAATATGGGCTTAAAGTGCACACTCTCAGCTTTAATTTGATGTCCACATGCAAATTGGAGGAAGAGTTTAGGAATTACAGCTCTTGACAGTAGAGCCCGCCAAGAATGTTCATTTTTTTCACCCACAATTTTCTGACGTTTGAACGGCCGCTACTATTGGCTCACAGCAGTGGAGAACAGTCAGTGATTGAATAAATCTCTTTACCTTAGAGAACATTTTTTTCCTTTCCTTTTCTTAACCTTTTTCAACTTTTAACTCTTTATTGGTAGTCTGGGTTACCGGCTTACCAATTACCATCAGAAGTCTTAGGCAACAAGCATATTTCTGATGACCTGAAAAACCTTGAGGTCAACATGAAAATCAATTTGACCTTGCTTGATAGTAGTGCAATTGCTATTTTTGTGGTAAACCTTTCATCCACGCAAGTAATCTTTTAATGATCTTACTCAAAATGGCGTTCCTTCTGATGCGTCAGTTGACTACTTGGTCAAAATATCCTTGACTACTCTGCAAACCACAGAGTGCTGTGAGGTAAAGAGGAGAGATGAAGATTTCCTCATTTCTTCTACACTTGGAAACCCGTCACAATCCTGGAATTAAGGTCAGTGGCAACTTCTGATTCACGAGCTTGAATCTGATGGGAAATCCATGAGGGGGACGAATCCCTCTCCTTCTATTCAACACAACATCTAAATGAATACCACGAATGAATAAGGAATTAAGTGTATAAGAAGAAGCCGAAACAGTTTTAACAGACTTGAATGTGAAGCGCTGTGGGATGCTGATCTCCTAGATCATCAAAAGGGTCCTAAAATCTGTAACATGCAAAGTGTGTGTTAATGTTTCTTTTCTCACAAGCTGTAGACTCAGAGCATGGAATCTGTTGCTGTCTCTTCCTTCACAGGCCCGGAGACTCAAAATAGTGTATCAATTATTGTCTCACCGGAATGTGTCTGTTAATGTCTACATTTTTGCTGTGACCATCCCCAAGTCAGAATTCCCTTTCAAGGTGTGAAATTGATTTTGTGTTTCTTTGCCCTCTCAGCGCACCATGATTTTCCCAACATCTACTGGTAAATGTTCACAGTCAGTCTTACCGATGTCTTTCCTGCCTCTCCTATGTGTCACCTCCATGGAAGAGAGACATCGCACACACCCTTACTGCATATCACCTTTCTATTTTCAACCCCTCCGCTGGAAGGTCATCAAAATGTGCTCCTCAGTCACAAAAACAGAGTGCAGGCTCCTAGTCTATAAATCCAGGGACGCAGACACACTGAGGATGATGTATGAGTGCAGATGCAGTTCATAAGAACATGGGCGATTGTGACGCGTGCCTGGTGATTCATGGGTGTGCTTGCTTCTCTACGTGTCTGCATGCTGGGAGATAGAGGCACAGCTAAATCAAGCCTTATTGGAATAGAATGTAGCAAATCCTTGTAGAGCTAGCTCAAAATACTCAAATAAACCTAGAAAAACATCCACTACAATAGACCGTGATTTAGACTCAACGTTCACTTCAAATTATTAATATATCACATATGAAAATAACAGAAACAGCATTTGTAGTAATTCAGCTTTAAGTAAATACATGAAGGTATAAATGCCTGCCGGTTGCATGTGTAAGTTTAGCTCATTCTAAGTTGGAGATTATCCATAAAAAATATGGAGTGCGTTTGTGGTGGTATTATAGTGTTTTCAGAGCTTGAACATAAACGGAATGTTGTTTAATGGAAAAAAGTTCAAGAACAGAAAGTAACAGGACAAGGGTTTGTAACAGCATGAAGTGTGAAAAAAAATGTCATACAGTATTTTAATTGTGAAAAAAAAATTACATACAGTATTTTAATTTGTGTCTAGGGTTATTGTCCTGCTGTTTTTATTTTTGAGCAGATTAAAGCAAGTTTTAAAAAAGCTTCTTTTTTTGCTGTTATTTTGTTATTTTTTATCCATTTTTTTTCTGTTTTAACAATAGGCTGATAAAAAGAGGCCTCACAGCATGACGCTTCCTCCAACATACTTCACTGTATAGGTATACAGTATAGCGTTTGTATAGGTATAGAGCTTTTTGAGGTGTGAACCACACATATCGCTTTGAATTTTAGCTCCCTCAAAAGAACTGTTGAAAAATAGCAGCTTCAAAAGAATTCTGATCTGTGAAGAAATGCCCTTAAGTCAGTGATGTGGCGTATAAAAACGTCCCCTAAAAAGGCCTATAAATGTAGAGACAATAGAACACACCAATTACCAGTTGAATAAACAACTGTAAACAAGAATCGATAGACAGATAGATAGATAGATAGATAGATAGATAGATAGATAGATAGATAGATAGATAGATAGATAGATAGATAGATAGATAGATAGATAGATAGATAGATAGATAGATAGATAGATAGATGGATAATCATTTAAATAAAATAATTAAATGTATAAAAAAAAATAGGTGAAAAAATATATAAATACCATATATGACCCCTTTACCTGTAAGAAAATCACCAGTACCTTTTTCATTTAGAGAATGCTTACAACAAATATCTTGTGTACCGTTTCCTTTAACAATCACTACACTTTACTGGAAAGGAAAAAGTAAACTCTAATGGGCCATTTACATGACACTGTTAGCAACTACAAACATATAACTTTTTTTATGCGCTTTGGCCACTCATTTAATGCGACAATTTGCGAAAAAGCAAAGTTTTTGAAAACAATACCATTATCGTCTCCGGATACACGACAAAAATGCAAATTTGTGAAAATGATGCATATGCGTATAATGTGTCCAGTCTATAGCCACATAATGTTTCTTTACAAAGTGGAATCACCAACTACTGGCCTGGCATGAATAAAACTAAAAACTAAAAGATTTTAGTCGTTTTCGCTGATCCGTGGGAACGAGGATCGTTTTGACAGTGGTGTTTTCTGTATGCAAAAAAGCAAAGGAAAACCTTTCTGTTTTTAGTGCATCGCTGTTGTGTAAATGTACCCTAAAAGTCAAGGAAGATATGAGAGTGGGGAACGTTATATTCAGGTTTCAGGATGCTTAAATTCAACAGCACCCACTCCCATTGCCAATCAGTGCTGCGTCCTAATTCGTATACCATCCATTTATGCATAGTAACTAGTAACATTTTATGCATTTATGCGCATTTATGCGCATTTATGCATTTATGCACATGTGGGATGGTATATGTGGCGGGGGAGGCGTGGTTCAGCGAGGTCTGCGACGAAAGAAAGAGTGGAGAGACGAGCGGCGGTAAGTGGGTCAAGTGTAAAATGACTAACACCTGTGTCTCGTTGCAGTAATTGGCGTGGGGAGACCGTATAAAAGACAGACGGGAACCAGCGTTCGAAAAGAGAGGGCTGAGGACTCGTGGGAACGCAGAGGAAAGAGGACTCGACTGAAGCAAGACAATTTATTGAGCACTTTGAACTGAGAATAAGATTTATGTTGACATGCGCATGTGGCGTGAGTGTAATCAGAGTTTATTGAATAAAATACCCACGAGCCTCAGCCAGCCGTCCCCAGTCTCCTTCCTTCTCACACGTACACGATTGGGAAATACTACACTGGTGCCGAAACCCGGGAAGGAAGGAGAACGCCGCCGCCAAGATGCAAACTCCGTCAGGAACATCGGGAACGCCATTTGCGGACATCATTACATCGCTCGCGGGTCTGCATCAGGAGAACCACCAAGCCCTGCTTGGCTTGCGGGCGGATCAGGAGGGTCGATTTCAAGCCATGATGCAAGCCCAGCAGGCGGACCGCGAGCTGTTCCGGAGCTTGCTGGACCGGGAGGTTCGGACGGAAGGGGCTTCCCCCAGCTCCACTCCAGGCGCACACATGGCGTTGATGAAGAAACCTTCGTGGATTTATTTGAAAGAACAGCCGGGGCATGTGGGTGGCCATTGACCAGCTGGCCGGTACGGCTGATACCACTGCTGTCGGGGGAAGCCCAGAAGGCTGCCCAACAACTGCCCGTTCAGAACCTCCTGGTATACGCCGATTTAAAACGAGCCATTCTCCAGAGGGTCGGCCTTAACCCTGAACAACACCGTCAGCGCTTCCGTTCACTGAAACTGGCAGAAGCAGGCCGACCCTTTGTCTTGGCGCAGCAGCTCCGGGACTCGTGCCGCAAATGGCTGTTGGCCGGAGGAGGCGACGCCGAGGCCATCATCGACAAGGTGGTACTGGAACAATTCGTCTCACGGCTACCGAAGAGGACTGCTCAGTGGGTTCAGTGCCACCGGCCGGCGTCGCTGGATCTGGCCATCCAACTGGCGGAGGATCAACTGGCGGCGTGCTCCGGGGGCGGCAAACCCCTGCCATCTATTTCTCTCTCTCTTTCTCCCCCTGCCTCTCTCTCTTCCCACTCCCCTAAGCCCGTTCCTTTCCCTAGGACCCGTTTCCCCGGACCACCGAGGGCACCTCCCCGTTGGAAGGCAGAGGGTCCAGCCGGGTCGCGTGGCTCCGTCAGGGGAGGGGGGCCGGGAGACTCTGATGGGCTCGACGCGGTTCCTGCGCTCTCCCCACGCCAATTCCTTGACCCGCTTCCTGCCACTAGGGCGGCGAGGAAGCCTGGGCCGGTCTGTTGGCGTTGCGGGGATCCGGGCCATTTCATGGACCGCTGCCCGGTCATGGAAGTTGGGACATTGGTCCGGATCCCGGACGCCCCACAGGCCGCCCCCAATCAAGCCGGGTTATACCAAATACCTGTGAGTATTAAGGGGGGTACCTATCAGGCCTTGGTGGATTCAGGTTGTAACCAGACCTCCATCCATCAACGCCTGATACAATCCGGGGCATTGGATACGGGCCGCATGGTTAAGGTGAGGTGTGTGCACGGGGATATAGTGGAATACCCCTTAAAGGCCATCACTATTAAATTCAGGGGACAAAATCATTGTGTGGAGGTTGCAGTTAGCCCGCGCCTCCGGCATCCGTTAATTTTGGGAACGAATTGGCCAGCTTTTGAACAATTATTGGGTTGTTTGACAACGGGTGCCTCTGGGAAAAAGAAAAGGCGGGGACGGGGGGCGAGCGCTCAGGTCGGAGAGGCTGTTCCTGGACCCAGCGGAACTGTTTCAGGGGAACCGAGCGAAGGGAGACCGAAGCAGGTCTTCCAATCTTCGTTTCGTCAAGATTCCGGAGTTTTCTGAGGGCCGTGGTATTCTAGGCTTCATGTCCGAACTCATCTCACTGCTCTTTGGACGAGAAAATGCCCCAACTCCTCCAATAATCGAGAGGGCTCACCGCACTTCAACATTCCTTCACAGCGATAGATCTGGTCCAAGGCCTATTCTGATTAAACTTCTTAATTTTCAGGACAAAGTGAGAATCCTCCGTCTTGCCAGAGAAAAGAAGGAACTTTTCTTTAAAGGTACTCGCATTTATATCTATCCCGACTTCAGTGCCGAACTCACAAAGAAACGCCGGTGTTTTGATACAGTTAAACGGAAACTCTGTGAACTGAACCTGAAATACTCTCTGGTACCCGTGCAAACTAAGTGTCATTGTTGATGGCAAACTTCAAGTGTTTTCCTGCTCCATAAAGCTGCGGAGGCTGCCTTCATATCTCTCATGAACTCAACAACATAACAGGTAGTGATAGTTGGTTTGCGCTAATGCTGTTTGAACACTATTATTCCTGTTTGTTTGAATTCGGTCGCATAACTTCCCAGATAGCACAAGTCTATTTGATGTGATGTTTACATCTGGAAGACGTATTTTTAAGAGTGTTTGCATCTGCAATACGTCTATAGGACGTTTCCTGTCAGATGTCAAATAGACGTTTAGAAGATGTCTTTAAGATGTAATGATTTAGAATGCATGTTAAACTGACATCTTCTAAACGTCTATTTGACATCTGACAGGAAACGTCCTATAGACGTATTGCAGATGAGCAAACACTCTTAAAAATACATCTTCCAGATGTAAACATCACATCAAATAGACTTTTGCTATCTAATTGAGACTTTGACCTATTTGAAATTGTTAACACGGCCTGATATATATATATAGGTAAGACTTTATTTTGATGGTCCCTTTTGAACATTCTGGTGACTATAAGTAACTTTGCAACTACATGTCAACTAACTCTCATTAGAGTATTAGTGTACTGTCTGCTTAATATCTGATAACTCTTTATTGTGATGGTCCTCCAACAGACAGTCTACTGACTATAAGTAACTATGCAACTACATGTCAACTTATTCTAACCCTAACCCTACCAGTCTACTAATACTCTACTAACACTCTAGTGAGAGTTAGTAGACATGTAGGTGCAACGTTACTTATAGTCAACAGAATGTGTTAAAGGGACCATCCAAATTGTCCGGGTTGTGTGCAAGTAGCTGAAGACGAGGTCACAAGGCGTAGAAATAAAGTGGATTTATTTACAAATTAAACTTTCTAGAACATACAGGAACAAAAGAACAGATACCAGGTCTTCAGGGAAAACACAACCTTACAAAGACGACGACCAACAAACACTGAGGGAAAACACAAGGCTTAAATGAACAGGGACTGATGGGATAATTAACCAAACACAGGTGAAGGGAATACTAATCAGACATGGCGGGAAAACGAACAGGACTGAACCAAAATCACAAAGACAGGGGAAACCAAGATCACAAACAGGACTCAAACACATTGAAACATGACACAAATGAAGTGAAACTTTTTTTTTTTCTTTCATGGTTTTTCTTTTTATTCAATGATTGACGATTGTCTTGTGCTGGCATGTCTTTTAGTTATCTGCCGAAAATTAATTTGTTTACATCCGGTTGACGTAAAAATCTATTGATGTATTGCCAGTTGTTCTTATTTGTTGTCTAAAATTATTGTTAGGCTACATATTGCATTGTTTCATATTTTGCCAGAGGCCTATTGATTTGAAAACGAATGTCGGTATATTATTGCCTAATTGTTTATTGAGCTATCTCTACTTTGTTATCTCTATTGCAGACCTATGTGTGCGCTAATAATGGTTTCTGTTTGGTTTCTTTATTTGGCCTTCTCACGGAGATGCCTTGGCATAAGATGGCTGGGGCTGCTGGGTCTGAATTTGTGTTTTTTTTGTGATAATGTTTGTTTGTGTATTTTTGTGTGTTTTTGTTGTTTATATCATCATCATTCTTTGCAGCCCTATTACTTTTTCTCTTTCTCTTCTGCTTAGCCTATACTTCCTCTTATTCTCTAATGATTTTGTACTCATGAACTCTTATTTTCTAAATTAATAATCATAAAGGGTTCAAAATTATTCATTTGAATATTAGAAGTCTGTTGGCAAAAACTGATTTATTCCGTGCATGGGTAGCCTATCATAATCCAAATATTATTACACTTTCTGAAACATGGCATAACAGTAAAATTTCTGACAAGGAAATTAAAATTGAAAATTATATTCTATATAGATCTGATAGAGGCTCAATGGGTGGTGGTGTGGCTACGTTTCCTCTAACTTTGCGTCTGAGCTAATTACACCCTTAGTTAAACCGAAACATTTTGAATGCCTGTTTGTGAAAATAACTTTTCATGAGAATAAATATATAACTATTGGAAGCATGTATAGACCTCCCTCTGTCTCTGTAGAGTCCTCTGACTGTTTAATCTCCACCATTGACTCGATCCCTTGTGAAAATGAAATGATTATTTTCGGTGATTTCAATAAAAATTGGTTAGATAAGTCTTCTACTAAGGATAAAAATAATTTTGGGAATCTAAACCTAACACAACTCATAATGGAACCTACTCGAATTACCTCAACATGCTAGTCTTTACTCGATTGGATACTTGTCTCTCACCCTGACAGATTTACTAAAGTCGGTGTTTTGTCTAATTGCCTCAGTGACCACTCAGCTATTTATTGTATATGGAAGATTAGAATCCCGAAATCTTCACCAAAATGAATCAACATTAGACAAATTAAGAAAATGAGCATAGATCTATTTATTAATGATGTGATTCATATTAATTGGGACAGATACCTATTAATACCCAATGTTCAGGATGCATGGGATTTTTTACATTCTGAGTTCATTCAGGTAATCGACAGACACGCTCCCTGGAAAATATCTAAGGTGAAGGGAAGACACCTGCCATGGATAAGTACAGAACTTATAAATCTCTTTAAGCAGAGAGATAAGGCTTTGGCTATATATCGTCAGACAAAGAAAAATGATGATTGGGAATCATACAGGCAACTAAGGAATATCTCTAAGACAATGCAATGCAATGCAAAATCTAATTATTATGAAGAATTTCTCTCTAATAATTTTAAAAATCCTAAACAATTCTGGAACAGTTTAAAAACTATAATAAACACTTCTGACAAAAATTCCATTAATCAATTAAGATGGCAATAGAATAATTTCTGACTCTCTATCTATTGCCCAAGTGTTCTGTCATCATTTTTCTTCTGTCTGTTCTGAACCATTAATGAATGTTTCTTGTATTGAAAGTTTTAAGAACATTTCTTCAACTTGTCAAAGTACCTTTTCCTTCACGAAAATAACTCCTACTAATGTGTTAAATGCTATTAATCAACTAAGCACGAGCAGTGGTGCAGGATTTGATGCGATTGAATCCAGATATATTAAGTTAGCTTCTCATACTCTCATGTTTCCACTAGCAGACCTGTTTAATATGTCCTTGTCTACTTTTGAGTTACCAGCTATTTGGAAATATTCCCGCATTACTCCACTCTACAAAGGTGGTGACAGTCTTGATCCTAATATTTACAGACCTATATCAATTATTTGTTCTATTGCTAAATTATTTGAGAAATTTATATTTAATCAGTTATCACAATATCTTGAAACTAATAAGCTCCTTTCACCATTTCAGTCCGGTTTTGGACCTAATCACTCAACACTCAACTGCTCTGTTAAAACTTACTAATGATGTGTTTTCAGCATCTGACACTGGCAAGCTTACAGGGGCTATTTTTATTGATCTTAAAAAAGCTTTTGATTTGGTGGATCACAATTTACTTTTAGATAAGCTGTATGCAATTGGTTTATCTCAAAATGCATTATTATGGTTTAATTCGTATTTACATAATAGAAAACAATGTGTTATTCTTAAAGGGAGTAGGTCTGATTTATTTGCGCAACAAAGAGGTGTACCCCAAGGTTCGACTCTGGGTCCACTTCTTTTCTATATTTTTATTAATGATCTGCCTTTAATTTGTTCTAATTCCTCTGTTCAACTATATGCAGATGATACTGTCATTTATACGTCTAAATCACATTTATTGCAAATTCAAACTGCTCTTCAATTGGATTTTAGTATCTTACAGAAATGGCTGTTATCTAATAAACTATTGCTTAATTAAACTAAATCGTACACTATGATTGTTGGTACAAGACAGACTCTTAAAACAAAAACGAATAATATAATTATAACGTGTAATGACGGTATGACTGTTATGATGTGGTTTTGTGTCCTGTCGTGTTTGGTGGTTCCCTGTCTTGTCATTTGGTTGTCCCAGGTGTTTCTTGTTGGTTCCGCCCCCTCGTTATCCTGTGAGCTCGTTTGCCCCTTATTATTTAAGCCCTGTGTTTCTGGCCTGTCTTTGGGAGTTCTTGCCTATGTTACATGCTAGTGTTGGTTGTTCCTGTTCAAGTTCCTGTCCTTGTTTCCTGTATTTTGGATTAAAGTGTGCTGCAATTGGATCCAGCTTCTTTAGCTTCTTTTCTGCTTCAACCACGCCACTCGTGACAGAAGAACTCCCCGCATCGTGATCCAGCAGCCATGCCTTCCTGGAGTCCAGACGTCCAGATTATCCGTCTCTGTCAGGAGAATCGTTCGATTGAGGAGTATGTGGAAGAGTTTATCAAGCTGGCACCCTTCACCTCGATGAGCGATGAGTGTCTGATAATCTTCTTTCGAGGAGGACTATCTGAACCGCTCAGCACATTCATGCCCTGGCATAAGCCTCACGAAACCAGGGAGAGCTATATCGACCGGGCTCTTCTGTTAAGCGGTTCAGTGTATTCGGTGGGTGTGGTAGAGGAGGAACCCTGTGTATCCACTGTATCCGTCCAGCCAGAGACCGTGCAGCCAGAGACCGTGCAGCCAGAGACCGTGCAGCCAGAGACCGTGCAGCCAGAGACCGTGCAGCCAGAGACCGTGCAGCCAGAGACCGTGCAGCCAGAGACCGTGCAGCCAGAGACCGTGCAGCCAGAGACCGTGCAGCCAGAGACCGTGCAGCCAGAGACCGTGCAGCCAGAGACCGTGCAGCCAGAGACCGTGCAGCCAGAGACCGTGCAGCCAGAGACCGTGCAGCCAGAGACCGTGCAGCCAGAGACCGTGCAGCCAGAGACCGTGCAGCCAGAGACCGTGCAGCCAGAGACCGTGCAGCCAGAGACCGTGCAGCCAGAGACCGTGCAGCCAGAGACCGTGCAGCCAGAGACCGTGCAGCCAGAGACCGTGCAGCCAGAGACCGTGCAGCCAGAGCCTCACGTCGGCCACGTGCAGCCAGAGCCTCACGTCGGCCACGTCCAGCCAGAGCCTCACGTCGGCCACGTCCAGCCAGAGCCTCACGTCGGCCACGTCCAGCCAGAGCCTCACGTCGGCCACGTCCAGCCAGAGCCTCACGTCGGCCACGTCCAGCCAGAGCCTCACGTCGGCCACGTCCAGCCAGAGCCTCACGTCGGCCACGTCCAGCCAGAGCCTCACGTCGGCCACGTCCAGCCAGAGCCTCACGTCGGCCACGTCCAGCCAGAGCCTGCTCCGTCTGTTCCCGAGCCGGAGCCTGCTCCGTCTGTTCCCGAGCCGGAGCCTGCTCCGTCTGTTCCCGAGCCGGAGCCTGCTCCGTCTGTTCCCGAGCCGGAGCCTGCTCCGTCTGTTCCCGAGCCGGAGCCTGCTCCGTCTGTTCCCGAGCCGGAGCCTGCTCCGTCTGTTCCCGAGCCGGAGCCTGCTCCGTCTGTTCCCGAGCCGGAGCCTGCTCCGTCTGTTCCCGAGCCGGAGCCTGCTCCGTCTGTTCCCGAGCCGGAGCCTGCTCCGTCTGTTCCCGAGCCGGAGCCTGCTCCGTCTGTTCCCGAGCCGGAGCCTGCTCCGTCTGTTCCCGAGCCGGAGCCTGCTCCGTCTCTCCCCGAGCCAGTGTGTGTGTCGTCTGTCCCCGAGCCAGTGTGTCGTCTGTCCCCGAACCAATGAGTGTGTCATCCGTTCCCGAGCCAGTGAGTGTGTCGTCTGTCCGCGAGCCAGTGTGTGTGTCGTCTGTCCCCGAGCCAGTGTGTCGTCTGTCCCCGAACCAATGAGTGTGTCATCCGTTCCCGAGCCAGTGAGTGTGTCGTCTGTCCCCGAGCCAGTGAGTGTGTCGTCTGTCCCCGAGCCAGTGAGTGTGTCGTCTGTCTCCGAGCCTGTGAGTGTGTCGTCTATTCCCGAGCCAGTGTGTGTGTCGTCTGTCCCCGAGCCAGTGTGTCGTCTGTCCCCGAACCAATGAGTGTGTCATCCGTTCCCGAGCCAGTGAGTGTGTCGTCTGTCCGCGAGCCAGTGTGTGTGTCGTCTGTCCCCGAGCCAGTGTGTCGTCTGTCCCCGAACCAGTGAGTGTGTCATCCGTTCCCGAGCCAGTGAGTGTGTCGTTTGTCCCCGAGCCAGTGAGTGTGTCGTCTGTCTCCGAGCCTGTGAGTGTGTCTTCTATTCCCGAGCCAGTGAGTGTGTCGTCTGTCTCCGAGCCTGTGAGTGTGTCGTCTGTCCGCGAGCCAGTGTGTGTGTCGTCTGTCCGCGAGCCAGTGTGTGTGTCGTCTGTCCGCGAGCCAGTGTGTGTGTCGTCTGTCCGCGAGCCAGTGTGTGTGTCGTCTGTCCGCGAGCCAGTGTGTGTGTCGTCTGTCCGCGAGCCAGTGTGTGTGTCGTCTGTCCGCGAGCCAGTGTGTGTCGTCTGTCCGCGAGCCAGTGTGTGTGTCGTCTGTCCGCGAGCCAGTGTGTGTGTCGTCTGTCCGCGAGCCAGTGTGTGTGTCGTCTGTCCGCGAGCCAGTGTGTGTGTCGTCTGTCCGCGAGCCAGTGTGTGTGTCGTCTGTCCGCGAGCCAGTGTGTGTGTCGTCTGTCCGCGAGCCAGTGTGTGTGTCGTCTGTCCGCGAGCCAGTGTGTGTGTCGTCTGTCCGCGAGCCAGTGTGTGTGTCGTCTGTCCGCGAGCCAGTGTGTGTGTCGTCTGTCCGCGAGCCAGTGTGTGTGTCGTCTGTCCGCGAGCCAGTGTGTGTGTCGTCTGTCCGCGAGCCAGTGTGTGTGTCGTCTGTCCGCGAGCCAGTGTGTGTGTCGTCCGTCCGCGAGCCAGTGTGTGTGTCGTCCGTCCGCGAGCCAGTGTGTGTGTCTTCCGTTCCCGAGCCTGTGAGTGTGTCGTCCGTCCCCGAGCCTGTGAGTGTGTCGTCCGTCCCCGAGCCTGTGAGTGTGTCGTCCGTCCCCGAGCCTGTGAGTGTGTCGTCCGTCCCCGAGCCTGTGAGTGTGTCGTCGGTCCCCGAGCCTGTGAGTGTGTCGTCCGTGCCTGAGCCGGTGTCTGCTGTTCCTGAGCCGGTGTCTGCTGTTCCTGAGCCGGTGTCTGCTGTTCCTGAGCCGGGGTCTGCTGTTCCTGAGCCGGGGTCTGCTGTTCCTGAGCCGGGGTCTGCTGTTCCTGAGCCGGGGTCTGCTGTTCCTGAGCCGGGGTCTGCTGTTCCTGAGCCGGGGTCTGCTGTTCCTGAGCCGGGGTCTGCTGTTCCTGAGCCGGGGTCTGCTGTTCCTGAGCCGGGGTCTGCTGTTCCTGAGCCGGGGTCTGCTGTTCCTGAGCCGGGGTCTGCTGTTCCTGAGCCGGTGTCTGCTGTTCCTGAGCCGGGGTCTGCATGATGTGGTTTTGTGTCCTGTCGTGTTTGGTGGTTCCCTGTCTTGTCATTTGGTTGTCCCAGGTGTTTCTTGTTGGTTCCCCCCCATCGTTATCCTGTGAGCTCGTTTGTCCCTTATTATTTAAGCCCTGTGTTTCTGGCCTGTCTTTGGGAGTTCTTGCCTATGTTACATGCTAGTGTTGGTTGTTCCTGTTCAAGTTCTAGTTCCTGTCCTTGTATCGTGTATCTTGTTTACTGTATTTTGGATTAAAGTGTGCTGCAATTGGATCCAGCTTCTTTAGCTTCTTTTCTGCTTCAACCACGCCCCTCGTGACAGGTACTTCTCTGAATGAGGTTGATAAAGTTAAATACTTGGGTTTATGGCTTGATTTTGAACTTACATTCAAATCTCACATTGGCTACCTTCACAAAATTAATTTTGCAACCAGAGTTTTATTTCGATCCAGAAATTGTTTCACACTTGTTTCAAAAGCTTGCCACACAATTGATATTGCCATTTTTTTCACTATGCCGATGTTGTTTATCAAAATCCATCTAAAACTAGCCTTCTACCCCTTAATACAGCATATAATAATCTTTGTAGATTTTCTCTTGGATGTTCCTATAATACTCATCATTGTGTAATGTTTTTTTTACTTAATTGGCCCTCACTCAAGATAAGAAGACACATACATTGGCTGCAACTCGTATTTAAATGTGTACATTTTAACTATCCCCAATATTTAAAAAGGTTTCTGGTACCATATTATTCAATACATAATCTTAGGCATTCTACACAATACTTTTTTTTCACTCCTATAGTCAAAAAAGCAATAGGACAGAGAGCATTTATGTTTAAGGCTCCTTCAGACTGGAATAACTTACCTTTAAATATACGATCTTTAACATCATTTCATATATTTAAAAATAGTTTGTTTTCTTATTTTGAATTAAATTGTTCATGTTTCAGATGATACTATACTATACCTATATATAATTTACAAGTCACTTTATTCTTTGTTTTTGTTTGCAAGTATTTGATTACAGCCTCTGTGTGGCTATAGTGGTTGTATTTACCTAAATACATATATTTTGATTATTATTATTATTTTTTAAATTTTATTATTTTTTTAATTATTATTATTACTATTTTTGTCTTTGTGGTAGCGTGTTGATTGTGGTATTGTTTATGTCTTATTATTGTAATGTGTTTGATTTGACCCTTGTTTTGTATTCTATTGTATATTAGGACCCCCTCGAAAACGAGATGGTTCATCTGAAGGGGTTTATCCTACTCAATAAAGTTATATGAATTAATGAATAGTATCCGAAATTAGAATTAGCGTGTCCTAAATCGTAGTATGTTGAAATGAGTATTCCAAAGATACCCGGATGGTCTACTTTTTCCGGTTAGAATCCGTAGTACAGATCCATACACACTCTATCGGCTAATATTGCCCACAACCCATTGTGTGTAGGATGAGGACGAAGAACAGTTAAGTAGAGAGGTTTAGATAAAGCTGTTTGAGTGATTAATAATCAGTTTCTAACCTGACAAAAAATTATTTATTCAATGTTATATGACATTATATTTCATCTGCAACAGCACTGCAAACTTTCATGAAAACCTGTTTGGTCATTAACTTTTAAATGGATCATTATGCAAATTGCAAACACATGAGTTCCCTGCATGAAAGACCAATGACTGGTAGATCGAGCTATTACATTTCTCTGATATGGTAGGAAATTAAATTATATTTAATATGGGGATTGTAACTGTGACATGATGATTGACAAGGCAGTTTAAATGGTGACAGGATGCATGTACAGTAACTAAGCGACATAGCGGTCAGTTAAAGATGCAATTACGACTAAGTAGTAGCTTATGTCCCAAAACTTGCCTAGTCTTCTGATTTATACTCAAAAGAACTTTTCCTTAGCAAAAATGTACATACTTTTAGGGTGTAGTATAAGTAGGAGATATTGGGATGCAGCACAAGTCATCTCTCATTAGTAGATCCACCTGTGAGCAATTATACCTTGAGAGCAAAAACAAGAAAGAGAGAAGCATACTGGAATATGTTGCACATGCACAAAACACACCCTGCCCAACATCACTCAAGTCCAAATAAAAACACTTACGCATAATACACGAGCAAAATCAACACAGATTATTCCTTCATTTCAGAGTGTGCAATTATTTGGTCCTTGTGAACATTTAATTTGAAAAGTTCTGACTCAATTGCTGCTTTGCTTTCTGCATAAATTAAATGGCACAAAAACTAAACTGAAGCTAAATTTGAAATCGCAGTAAAATGTAATTACAAACTAATGACCTTTGACTTTCACTAACCTTAACAATCTTTATAAGCAGATGCTATTTTCTGCTAGTCTCCTGATGACTAGCAAGTGTTTCAGCATCCCAGCAGAATTATAATTTAAACAATCAGTGCGCTGGCATCTGCTCCTCATGGTATTCCATGAAGGTCAACGTTTTTACAACTTTTTGCAGTACAAATAACTTCAGAATTGGTAGGTAATCAGTCATTTAGCAGATGATTCTACTGCAACTTATTAGAGGGAGAAACCTGGGGTTAAGTGCTTTGCTCAAGGGCACAATGGTGATAGCTCATGGCTAGTGTTCCCTGGCACACCCTTGGACCGCCTAGAGTCTGTTCACTGACCACATGATGGATTCTGCACACACAAAATGAGCAAGCAATAGGCAAGTACAAAATCTACAGGACTGTCATTCTACAGCAGAGAAAAAGTTTAAGTTTTATTGTAGGAGCTTGCACTTCGAGAGAATAGGGTGGAGTATGTAATAACATTCACTTACAGTTCTACCAGAAAGACTCAGCAGAATAATTACTGTAACAATAATACATTTATTGACAGCCCAGCAAGCAATAAAGTTCTTTGGCGTAGGCCCTGTCCATAGCTCGCAATCCAAGGGTCTAGACTCTGCATTTCCCGCCTAAAGACGAAGGCAGGGGCGCAGCCGACCCCCCGGGAGGTATAGGAAGGGACCATCCTGGTGGTGGTGGGGAGGGTGTTGGGGAATGGAAGCGTCAGCATCTGCGAACTCAGACATGTGTAAGTACCCATCTTTTATACCGCAAGTATTAGAACACGATTGGATAGATGAGAAGGAAATAAGTGACATAGCAATTGAGTCTTCCTGGCAGAACTTAAGCTAAAGCATCCATTTCTAAACAAAGTGCTTTACATGTATATATTTGACATAACATATCCCAGGTTGGAGTAGTAATGTAAACTTTTGATCAATTATATGTACAGTATATGTTACCTTTTTCAGTAGCTATTTCATTCTTTTTTTCTAAGCTACAAATAAGAAATACAGGTGGAGCCAGTTTCCAGGAATGGAAGAGTGCCATCAATACCAATCCAATTAAACCCCAAATTATCAGTGTTCTCGGTGAAAATACCTCATTTTCCTCTTTCTAAGCAGTAGCTATCATGAATGACCTAAAATATACATTATTGTTCAATCAGCATTAGACATAATTTAATCAATTATTGATCTGCTCAAGGACTGTTTTATTCAAAAGACAAAATCTATTATTTTCCAAAGGCTCACAGGCAAATGGCATTTCTATTATTTTTGTAGACTTGCTCTCAGAAGATGACATGTAGTAGATTTGTCAATGTTTCTTTTCCCTTTAAAAAAAAACACAAAGGAGAAAAAAAAACCTGACCCAGTTGTAGCCATTCAGACTAATGATCAAAGTATAACTACTGTTCAAGAGCTTGTTGTTTACCATATAAAGGAAGGGATTTTTTTATCCTCGTCATTCAAAAAACCTGTGTGACTTCAATTATTCTATGGAACACGAAGTTTAGCAGTATGATCACACTACTCATTTACATAAATTGACTACATATATATTAACCAAGGGCTGCAAAAAGCCTCAAAAAAGTGCTCCATACCACTTGTATTCACAATATTCCAGAGCTTCTGAAATCATATGGCAGTTTTGTTTGACGGACAGATTGAAATTTAAATTCAAGGCACTAGCTTAATATGTAGAACTGACTAAGATATATTTGTGGTAACATGATTCAGTGTAATTAGTCGGTTGGCTTTGTGATAAATCAATATTATGTGCACATATATACTGTATAGTCACATACTCTATAAAAGTAGACCCATGCTAAGGCAAAAGCCATTTTGTTTCTGTAAACCGACTATTGTACTAACTACATTGTACATTGTACTAACAATGGCAGGTTGTAGGTTTAAATTCTGTATTGTGTTAAACACTAAATTACACAAATACAGTAGGGGCACAGATACACATTTGTTGAGGGATAGGCAACATTCATGTCAGGGATCACATCACATCCAACGGTTCTTCCTTTTCAAAAAAGAAAAGAAAAAAAGTGACAAACCACAACAGAAATAAATACTCAAGAGCAAACTGATATTAAAGGTGCCCTTTTTAAAAGACTTGATTTTGTTTTTGGGGTCTACTAGAATAGGTTTTTAGGCTTGTATGTTTAAAAAAATTATTGTTTACATATTAGTCAGTGTTCTGTCACTTCAGTCTGTTTATTCTTGTCGTTGTTATCAGGATATACACACACTGGATAAGAAGGTAAGTTTAAATCCAACATTTTATTTGTTCACCCAGCGGGGTAATACTTGAAATGTTTTACAGAAGTAGATGGAGAGATGGCCGGGAAGCACACACCTCAGCAGCTGCCTGGCGAGTGGAACTCAGGATGGAAACGCAGAAGTAGGATAACTTCTCAGGGAGCAACAACAGGAGATAACAGGTTCAGCTGAGATCATTCACAGGAGAACTGGCGATAACTCACAGTATTACTGGAAATCGCTGGAGAGAGTCTGTATCCAAATCAAAGCCAGACAATGACTGAGCTGAGGTAGGCTGATTGAGCGCAGGTATTCAGAATTCATCATTTCATGGTGATGAGAGAGCCAGTGGCCTGTTACACAAAGCCGGTTTCAGTTGCTCCCCAGGGGTGCATTTCCCAAAAGCATTGTTAGCCAACTTTGTTTGCAAATTCCGTCATTACCAGCATAGTACAACGAACATTCGCAAACAGCATCACAAAGTTGTGTCGTTGGAATGACGGGTCTCAACCTGTGGTTAGAGACAGAGTTCCTTATTTGCGTGACATGTAGACTCGATAAATCCTTATCTTGAGCCAAATAAGCATGCTGACATTCAGTACATTCTATATATTGTATTTAGAATACATAGAAATGTAATTTACGTCTTTTAGTTTGTCAAGAGATTTAAAGCCTCGTTTTTGAAGAGTGTGAATGTGCGAACGTGATCCCCTCTCCACTCTACCTCTGCCCCTGACCAGCCGGCACCTCCCTGGCCCCCTGAAGCATCCCATTTGCCTTGTACCCCTGAAGCGTCGCATCCGCCCTGGCCGCCTGCACAGCCTGGTCCACCCTGGCCCCCGGCACTACCTCAGTCTTCAGTCTTTCCTCCTCTCCAAGGACCTGGCCCTCCATCCCGCCCCCTGTACCACCTCTGCCCTGCCTCCCTCCTGGACTTTTCTATCCATATTAGGAGCGTCTGGAACAATCACCAGTGAGAGTGCCCGGGTTTACCATCAGAGGGAACTCCAACCCAGACTATTGCCACACCTTCACAGATTCCATACCCCATAATCCTTTGCCCGGACTTATCAGCCATGATTACATACAGCTGTTAATCATTAGCCTCAGTAGCTCTGCCTATAAAAGCCTGGTTCACCCTATCACTCACTGCAAAGTTTTGTTAGTTGTTTACACTGCATCTCTGAGCGTTTTCCTGGTCTTATGTCTCTTGGTTTTAGATTTCTCGCCTGTCTCTGGATTACCCTTTTGCCTGTGCTCCCTGCCTGCCTGTTTGTTTGTTTGTTTGTTCGTTTGTTTGATTGGACTGCCTGCTTGTGTATGACCCTTGCCTGGATTTGGATTACGTCTTTGGATTACCCTTTCAAAATAAATACTGTATTTGGATCCTCAAACTTTGTGTCTAAGAGCTGTACGTGACAGTAATGACCCGTCCTTCAATAACAACCCGCTTGCGGATCCACCGTTGGGCTATACGTCTGTAGTATTGTTGTAAAGATTAACTTTAACCACTCATTCTTCACATGCAGTGGAAAAAAATGGCTTTTTTTTAACTTCCTTCACACTGTAGAGCACAGCATCTTATCAGCATGATGCTATCCAGAATCCACAGGAATCAGCTGCCGGTTTGAGGGGGTTCAAGTTTTCCCTGGTGTCTGCGCACGCAATAAGTGGGCGGGAAATACGCTAACGTTTCGTCTTGACATCACAACGAAACAGCTTAGGATTCGTTTGAAATTCAATTAATTTAATTGACTCAGAGTCGACTCTTACTTTTGAGAGACAATAACTTTATATATGGTGCACTTTCAGATATTAAATTTTGCAGGATGTTTTCATTCACTTCACAAACGTAATTTTAAAAAATCCATAATAGGGGCACTTTAAAAGAAGTTATTATTCCACCAAGTTTGTGACATCATTAACCTATGTGGTTGAACAACCAATTTGCGACAATACGGTTTTGGAAAACAGTCGTGACTAGCTAGTTGATTTCTTCAACAACACATACTATGGTAGTGAAGCAGTGAGTTACGTCATTGTACGGGAAACTCACCCCTGGTCAGTTCAAGATTAGTTTGAGCAAACTCCTGTTTTTCAGGCTCAAGAAGGTGGATTGGTTTTTAGCAGGTTTCATTGTTATGGTAATTTACGCTACATAGCTAACCTGCTCCGGAGCAGGTTTTATTCTGGGTTAGAGATCCAACCCAAAACTCCACCAATCAGTTGTTGTGTAAATGAATGGCCAAAACGCATAAAAAGTTGTACACTTTTTGTTGAATACGGTGTCGTGTAAAAGGCCTCTTAAAGACTTAGAGGCCTCTTGAAAACGTTTTAGAGACAACATTGCTAATCTTTTGCTGGTAATTATTTATTATATTTATATTATATGAATTATAATTATGTATAATTCATATAATTATTATATGACAATGTTGAACTTTGCTTTTAAATTAAAATACATAAAAAATATGTATTAACATAAAGCTTTAAAGCAGATTAAGCTAATACGTGTCTTAATACGCTATCCATGTTCCGTATGATTGGCTGTTTGCCGCACGTGACACATTTTCAGGTGAACGCGCTTCAGAGTTATTCGCAACTTTGGATTAAACCTGAGTTGACAGATAGATAGAAGACAGTTTAGGTGAGCTTTTTGATTGTTCCCTCAGCTCAGACATTATAGTTGTAGCTAATACAGCTAAAAAGCTGAAATGCTGTCATGCTCCATTAGGTTAAGAAGTACCCTTCTAATCAGCTTTGTCAGTAAGCTAAAAAATTTAGAATAGTTAAAAAAAGTAATTGTAGAATCATGCTTCTGTAGGATACATCATTATTGAGTGATAATGAGTGAGTCGTTGAATCATTCACACAACTGATTTGTTCAAAAATCCTTCAGCATTTGGAAAACAGACAGACAAAATGTATTTATTTCAATGAAAAATCACCATCTAAAACATTAGCCTCTCTTTAAAAAATATCCTGTTGCTATTTGTTAAAAACCTGGCTGCTGTGTTTGCCAGAAATTCACTGTTAAAAAATACTGTGACAATTTGTCTTAATAGGATTATATATTTGTGTCTGTATAATTTATAAAATTGTAGAAATTGTATATTTCATTAAGTGATGTAATGTTAATGTATCTAACTACCAAAATCTGCTTTTTACCTTAAAATGTACTGCAACTGCCAAAAATAAAAATAAGTAATAAAAAAAATAAAAAAGGTAGTTTCGGCTTTTTATCTCATAATTCTTACTTCTTTTATTACAATTGCAAGTTAACATTTAACAATTCTGACTTTGAATTGCAAGTTTAAATCACACAATTCTGACAATTCAATAATTCACACAATTCAATAATTATTTCTCAGAATTGTAAGATATGAACTCGCAATTGTGAGTTATAAAGTCCATAATGCAAGATAAGCAAAATAATGTACATTGCTGATAACAAAAATAAGAAAAAACTAAATTTAAATACAATATAATCATTCAGGGGCTTTTACTGTTTTCAACATAAATTATATGGTAATTCATAATTTTTACTTGCAAAAAACATAAATTGTACAGTATTTTACAGTAAAATGACACAATGTAATGTTAAACAATAAAACAAAATTCACAGTAAGTACTGTATATGGTAAGGTAACTAAAGGTAACCAATTAAAAGTTTGTTTTTTTTACAGTCTTTTCCTATAAAAAATAAGCCTTTGTATCTCATCAGAATAGCATCCGTCAGTGAGAAAATGTTCTGGATCTAATGAGCTGGTATTCATGTCGTGTCCAGGAACCCCGCTGGACCATTTGTAAATCCGACTGGCTAATCATGCTCCCTTTTCATCTCACACTCACAGGGAATCCTGTCTGGGAGACACACCAGGATGTCTGGCATCAGTGACTCCAGCCTGTCATTATCTTTCTCATTATAGGCAAAAGTGCGCCACTGATCCTGGATCAGCCGACGGATATTTCACAGGCTTATTACATGGAGATGGAAATCTATCGGGTTTTCAGTAACCATGATAGACACGCAATTTCCAAGCTCTGATCAATTACCGTTTCAAATCATTTTGAATAGGCTATGCATGGTTGCTTTCAAGTAGATGTAAGACACTGAAACAATCAATAATGTATTCAGTAAAGCAATTCATTTCCTTTGTCGGTGAGCTTTGTGTGTGAATGGACTACATTATTAAAACTGCCAATAATATAACCCTTTGCTGCATCATTCATTTTCAAATTGCAGCAAAACTGTACTTGTACAGTTTAATTTCTATATATAACTTTTTTCTTGGCTAATCAAGAAAGGAATACTTAAGCCAAATGCTCCATTTTATAATTCCTTTACACACTATATATGTGTACTTGCGTTACTAGGCTGCACCATTTTTTTATTATTGAAAACCAATTATATATATATATATATATATTTTTTTTTTAACATGAAAAGTTTATCTTTATCATGAAAAGATTTTAGGGTAAACATTACAATACCAACAGTACAAAGTGTACACAAAGGTACAAAGCTGGCCTCAAATCCTGTAATGACATAATTTTAAATGCGCCAATCTGGGAACCATCCTTTATCATGTCAGATGTTTCTACAAATCGTACTACACAGTGTTATCCCTGTCTGCTGTCAGATGGCGGTCAATGAGCTCTTATGACAGAAGTGTGCTGCTGATAGGACTAACAGTGCGAGAAGTAATGTCTGCAATAAAGAAGATGATGGGTGGTTGAAGGCCATCAGATGATTGCATCACACTCTTTCAGATGGTGAGGGTTCCCCTAAAGGGAGAGCTTACCCATGATTCTTTCTGACAATTCAGTCTGACTCAGTTCTACAGAGCCTCGCAGAACTGAAGGTATAAATGAAATGCAATCTGATCTATAATAAGCAAGTCAAAGCTGATTAGAAGGGTACTTCTTAACCTAATTTGACTCAAATAAATAATGAAACAAATAAATTCTGACATACTGAATTGGAGTTGAATAATGCTCAGACCACAGTCCTGTCAGCCTGTTATAGTAAACCTAAAATCTCAGCCACAGACCACCAAAGGAACCACAACTCAAACTTTTAAGAACTGAGATTCTGAACTGTTCTATGGTATGACTAATAAAAAGTATTTTTTTGGTTGTATTGCAGTTCTAAGCCAAATAAATTAAAATGATTTGAACAAGATGATTTGAAAATGTATTCTATGAAAGAAAAACTGGATGTTTACAATGTTGGTGAAGCTACTTTCTACTTACTGCTTTCCAACCTTCAAGCTAATCATAATTTTAATTAGTTAAACTGCAGTCAATCTACTGTTTTGAAAATCCGTTAGCTAATTAGCTTAAGCTATAAGCTACATAAATATTGCAAAAATTTCATGGGGCAGTATGATTTTTATAAATAAATGTATGAATTCATAAAAAAATCAATGATATAATAAATAATGTAGTCAGAACCATGTTTGCTGGCAAAAAAATTGGTGTTTTATATGAATAAACTCAATAAGAGTGTCTGTGTCAAACTTAAACAGCTAATTGTTATTGAAAAATAAAAAAGGTCATAGTCGTAGGGTCGATGAGTTAATTTTCATAAACTATCCATTCAAACTGATTCACTTCAATGAATTCAACTTTCTGACTCAATAACTCTATATATAAAAGAGAGAAAGAGGACCTTTTACTGTAGGCATTTCCAACTTTGCAAAAAGAGCTATTTGATATGAACTGAATGACTAGAAAGAAGAAGAATTTCCAATGCCAATCAATCGGTGCATCTCTAAAAGATTAGCATTACAAGTATAATGTTCAGACAGGCTATGCGACAAATTATTATAATTCTATTTCATAACAATACTCATAATAATATAAATATTTGTACTTAAAAAAAAAATTGAATTTTTTTTCTTCCAACTTGCTGCGCCCCCCTGGCGGCCCCCACTTTGAAAACCTCTGCTCTAAAACAATGACAGAATTTGCATTTAGAAGATATTATCGTTCAAAACTTATTGTCTCTCACTTCCGCCAATATGGATCAACGATTTTGGGGACATCACTCTGCACTTCAGCTTCTCATCAGATTTCCTGTCCAATCAAATGCTCTCTAGAATCTAAAGCCCCGCCCCCTACATTATAAAATAGACGCTGAAGCTATGGCTGAAATAGGTCACTTGTTCAAACAATTACTATTTTATACATAGGGGATAGGGAACGATTCACATATGCTTTCCATTGGGGCGAATGAAGTCTGGTTTGACGTTAAGCCTTGTATATATTTTGGCCTGGCTCCGGATCGCGATCCTCCGCTGACTGCGCTCGCACTTCCCCAAACGGACGAGGCGTTTATACTTGATGTGCTCGCTTTTGTACTATATTTTTAAACGACAGGAGGCGACTCAGAGTAATAGTTCTCTAAACCATCAGGAAGCAGCAGTGAGAAGTAAGGTACACTTCACAAAACCCATGATACAAAAGAACCAAAGAATTGTGTAAAATCAAGTAAACCTTGAGATTATTACTTGTGACATTAAATTATGTATAAAACTAATTTCATTAAACATTTTTATTTAATTTTATGAAACATTTTTATTTAATTTCATGAACATTTTTATCAAACATGGACCTTTATCTTCATTGAAAAGTCTTATTTCTGCTATTGTAGGCTCATTTTGTAAATGTAAGCAAATAATTTAGACAGACGCTAGCCAGTTGCGTTGATCGGCAGTTGTCACTGAATGTCACGTCAACACCAAGCTTCTGAAACATCAAGCATCAACGGCCCGTGTGAATGCAGCATAAACCAAACTTTAGTGTTACGAGAAGAGCGCACAGTCTGCTCCGGTCCAGAGACACGATAGCAGATACAGACCACAAAACATATCGGACCCATTTGTATTCTGCACAGAATGCTGTGTTTTAAAGCGATATGGGGATTAGGAGAAACCGCACTGACGAGTAGAAGAGATAACACCTGTGCCATCCAGCAACATAAATTACACACTTCTCAAACTGCACATACTCAGCATGATTATGATCACTGTTTTACTTTAGTAACAGTTTCCTATTAAATCTGAAAGGGGAATCTATTAAGACTGTTGCTCAACGGCTGTGGCCGAGTTGTGATGTAAATGAAACGCTATTGGCTATTTGAAAAAGGGGAGGGGCTTCTCAATACGTTTCAGTGGAAATTGCTTCAACACTTGAAAAAAAAGTGTCAACACGTTGAAAACACATTGAAAAAAGACGTTTCAAGGCACTTAAGTGGGCCTTTAAGTTAATAGTGTCCGAGTTATGTTAAGTTTCATTGTGTTTTTTGTTCATGTGTTTTGGTTTCTTGTTTATCCTTTCAGTGTAGTGTTCTCCTTACCCTTGTTAGTATGCGCCGATGATTATGTTCACCTGTTTCCTATTTAGTTACCTTGTTAAACCTGTGTATATATACTGTGAACAGTGTTATGTTCAGTTCTCTGCTGGTTATTGTCTTTGCTTCAGTGTAGTTAATGTGTTTATTCTCCTGAGCAATTCTGTTCACAGTTAAAGACGAGTGTATTGCTGACTCCCTCGTGTTGGTTTAAACCATACAGCATAGATACTTTTAGTTAGCTACCCCCCAACGCTGGATGTTTAATCACAAGTAAAGCCTCTAAACATGAGCCTCCCGGACTACATTTATTCGTGAACCACAGTTTGATTCGCTACAGCTGTTGAATAGGTTGTCAGTTCTTAATATAGCCCCTTATAGGATATATGATCTCCAGTCCCTTTGAAACTCAAGAGGCAATTTCTGTTGCGGTGGTAGAGAAGTCCACTCCATCTATCATGAATGAGGCTAATGAATCCTCACCCAATCAGACCCCAGAGAGAAGAAAGCGTGTCCTAAGGTCACAACTGCAAGGTGATCCTCCATTTTTCTCGTCATGAGCTCTTAATCATGTTAGGCTGTGTAGGTCGATCAATGGATTGTAGAACCATGACAAAAATGTGCCAACATGTGTGTGCATTCTGTGCCTCATAATAATGCTTGCACAGTTTGTCATCTTGGCTTGTCCGTTTTTAACATGTATTTTGTTTTGATGTTACACTGCAGCAACACAATTTTATATAATCTACTGATAGTTTAAAACATTCATGACATTTATATGGCTTACTTTTAGTGTGTTCTTTATACTACATGCTCAAGGGCCACTCACGGTCCATCCCACGTTACAAAGAAGACTGTTTAACTTTGAATAAAACAATTTTTTTTCACATTCATTTGAAGTGAAAAGTAAAAGTCAAACCCTTGCAGGTGAGATCCAAGTGTTTGCTTTTTTTTGTCTCCCAACACACTGTTATGACAAATTATAACTATTTTACATTTTTGCAAACTGGTGGCTAATACGTATGAATTCGTACAATATAATTTGTAATAGTAAGAAACAATAGTATTTTCATAAGATCTGCTCATGCTGCTTTCACATACAGTACTTTCGGGATTATCATAAATATTAGTTTCCCGGTTGAAAGTTTGACATGAACCGTCTGGGAAATTTAGAGATAATTTTTATACCTTTTTTAATACCAAGTTGGAAGAGCCATAAAATGTAAACATGGCGGTGAGAATTATTTATGGTAAATGTGTATAATAGCGTTGTTTATAATAATGTTTGAATGGTTGTAAATTGGTAATATCCATTGGATATTGTTTAAATATCTTCAATACATTTTGGATTTAATACGATTTCAAATAACAAAGCACTTAAAGGCAACAAACTCATAATTATGACTTTAGAAGTGGTAAGTCAGTTTCTCTAGCATGTGAAGGCAATTATGTACCGGGGTGGACCTTCATTCATGCTTTTTCCCCCCTAAAAATTTAATGTTTCCATATGAATCTCATCATACAAATTCATTTGAAATTGCCACCTCATAAAATAAAAACGTTTTGTCGTTCATTGTTAGTTTCCATGGTTCCTGGTTAAGTTACCTGTTTCTAGTTCTCTCTGTTCAGTGTTTGTCGTCGTCAATGTTAGATGTGTATTTGCATTGGTTGTTTCTCCTGCGTTTTCTCCTGATTAATTAAAAACTACTTTGCATTCATTCTGCTTATTGTCGTATAGTTCTATAACGTGACACTCCCTTCTCTTGTCACTGATTTGAAAGTTTCCCACCGCTAAATGAAACTGTAGTTTGTTGTTGTATATGATGGTATTTTCCTAAGTTATTCTTTGTTATAATAAGATGCAAAATAGATCAGAATTGATGCTGATAAGAGTATGTATCACATTTTAAAACTTACAAAAAATAACTTTATTCAAGTGTGCTATTAGTATTCTACTTTTAAACTTAAAATAAGAAAGTATACTTTCAGTCTAGTTTTATGTACTTCTCAGAAATATACTTATGTGGTAGCTGGTAGTTGTTTACTATTTTGATTGATTACTCTTTTTTCACATAGTTTTACATACTGTCTTATAAACTTACATTGTTCTGAAATATTGTTTTATTAACATAACATATATGTTTATAATTCCGAGTATGTGAATTATTGTGTTGTCCACTGGTAGTGTACATAGGATTTACTTCAAATCTACTTCAAGTAGAGTTAAATGTATATTTCAAATATAAAAATTAATACCTCGGAGCATTGTAGTATACTTAAAATGCACAAATAATATATAAATAATACTATAAGTATGATGTTAAGTTCACTTAAAGAAACTCATATGGAGCCAACTAAACTATGCTGAGAGTATACAAAAACAAAAGAAAAGAAATGAGCTGCAAGTATTTTAGTAGTTCACTAGTAGTACAAACGAACGAAACAGTACAAGCGAAAGCAGTACAAATGAAAACATTTAGTTGTAAACTTGTGTACTCAACGTTTACTACTGTTACACTTAAATACCTAAATTATACAATTTAGTCCCAAATAGTATTTAAATGATATTGATATTAGTATACTACATGAAGTATACTTAAAAATATACTTGAACTTTACTTAAGTATACTTGATAACATTATTTAAGGCTTGTGACCAGAATCTAACTTTAACACCATAGTTAGGATTATTTAAATTTTTCTAACATGTTGATTTGAAAAGCTCTAAGTATTAGCTTTGAAATAGGTCATTTCTAATATTCTTCTTGGTTCCATTGTTGCAAATCTTTAAAACTCTCATCTTCCACGATTATGATAATTACTGCTCCCCAAAGTGACTCATGACCAATTAGAGACTACACGGTCTACTTAGCCAGAGACAGTACAAATCTATATAAAAAATAATGAACTAACAGAGTCCTCTTAGCTTTCTGCAATACATGCTTCAGTCTCACAGGATTGGGTGTACATGGGGCCAGGGTGTTCTCACAGGGGCTCTTGCCAAGTACCTGCTTATTAATAACTATCCGGTACTGAATCAAAGACCACATAATTCCAGATATCTACATAACCTAGTTTAATAAAGCATTAACTGGCTTTTGACCTGATCAGGAGAAGATCGGGACTCCTGTAATTAACATAATGAGTGAACTTGAATTTCGACGAGGATCTCTATTATTCAGAACACAGCCCTTTAATTAGACATTGACACTGAGATAACATTGTGAAAATGCTTTCACTTTTATTTTTTCATAAGATCTTGATTCTGTGACTAGTGCATTTCCTCTAGTCAAAACACATTTGAGACATCACTGGATTAATTATGTTTTTCTCCCCATGACTCAGAGTGCATTAAGCAAGAGTGATGTGAGCACACTATTCTCTCAGGCAGCCCTCTTTCTTGATGATATGATTAAGCTTTCCATAATTTAATGGTTCGTCAACAAGGAAAAATTTATTAAAAATGTCATATTTGCATTTTATCCATTGGCAAAAAAAACTTAATCTCTTTGAATTAATGACATGAATTAATCACATGCATTACACTTCTATAAAAAATTTGACAAAATGTACAAAATTAATGATAACCAGAAATACTGCAGGTTATACTGCAGGGTACAGAAGCTAACAGTAACTGTCAATTATATTGTTTGTCCATATTTACTGTTGTCTTTTTAGTCCTTTTGACTGTCTACTATCACTTTTGTTTCCTAAATTAAATGCGTTTAGTTTTCATCCATTGTCATACGATTTGCCAAAAAGGACAATAAAGTTGACTTTGACTTTGAACAGAGGTAGGCATGATATTTTAAGATCAGCCAACAGAGATATGGAATAAAACCACTGAAGCAGTTGTGTTCTGTAACACTATTTACACTATTAACCCATAATGCAGTGCAATGTTTTTGGTTTGTTTTTTTTTTGCTCTTTTTTTTGTTTAACAAAGTAATTATTATAATAATTATCATCAACAACAACAGCAACAACAACTATAATAATGCCCAATTTACTTTTTAATTGTGTAACATCCCGGCAATATTTTAAAGTGTAGAGACTGTCCCTGCACTAAATTTGCTTGGGCTATGAGATTGGACAGATTTCAGATCTTATTGCTCTTCCTGATGAGATGAAAGCTGTGCGTTGGCAAATACACAGGCTCCCATAACCCTTTGAGTGTGCCCCCGTTGATTGGATGAGCACATTTTCTGAAGGGTAAAAGAGAGGCTGCTGCAAAAGTGGAATAGATTTAAAGAGCCAAGATCACACAGGGATCATCGCATAAAGGAAGTGATGTGACTGACATTGACGCCAAATCATTACATTTAGGGACACGCAACAGCATTCAAATTGCACCAAAGCATTTGGGGGCCTATATTGTATATGTATTCTGTATAATTACTTATATATTACATATTTGCTTTAGGCTAGTCTTATTGTTTATTTTATTTATTCATTAATTTTTTTAACTGAAAGACAAAAATAGCCTGGTAAAAATGTAAGTACAAAAAAAAAATGTCTTGATTGTGCATGCAGCCCAGTTCCCTGAGAAAGGGAATGAGATGCTGAGTCATGGAGTTGATGCTATAGTGGGAACGCCATCAGCGTGACCGGTGTCTGAAGCATGTGTAAACACATGCCAATAATCACTGCCCAACAACAGTCCATGTTGTCACAACCAGAGCGCCGTGTGTATAAAAGTTTGCCTGTGATACACGTTGTTACGTCCCTGTGTTCTTGCGTGGATATTTTCTCTTTTCTCTCTCTCTCTCTCTCTCTCTCTCTCTCTCTCTCTCTCTCTCTCTCTCTCTCTCTCTCTCTCTCTCTCTCTCTCTCTCTCTCTCTCTCTCCCTATCATATTCTTAGGCTCGCTTCACCACTGGTACGTAGTTGGTCGAGGGATCTGTCAATCTCCATCGACGTTGTGACGTCATCGCTCACCTGCATCCAATCAACTTAACCGACAGTGTTTAAAAGGAGGCCGAGAAGAACGCATGACGGCTTGTTTTCTTTCTGTCACTCTGCTTTGTCGCCTTGTATGCTCGTTATTTTTTTGTTACAGACATTATCATGTTTTTTCTTTCTGCCATGGTGGCGTGTTTTGAGATTACCAAGAGTAATGTGTTCTGCCTATGATGGCGTGTTTTGAGGTTACCAAGAGTAACTCGGACAGGTAATATGTCATGTGACGTACACAAAGCAACACCTAGTAAACTCGACGTATACAAACACCAGGTAAGGAAGTGAACGCCACCCCTGTATGTTTTTGTTTGCTAGTTAGAGAAGTTAGGGAGGGTGCGTTGCGCTAAAGAACTATGTTTTTGTTTTTCTTTTGGTTACTAGTTAGATGAGATGTTGGGACTAGTTAAACAGAGTTTGTTTCGTTCTTTTCTTTCATTTAGCTTCACTATCTACATCCTTATTCTCTCTGGTTATTTATTTATTTGATATCTCTCGATCTGTTTATTTTGTTTATCATTCTTTTTGTCCACCACAAATATTATTATTGTTATTCATCGTTTTGCTTTAATATTTCACTTAAGTACAATAAATTGTACTTTACTTCACAGTACTTTGTTACGTGTTGTTACTTGCCATCTTAATCATACCACCTTCTGATCACTACCTCAATGTTGCCCCTTTATTGACTTTGGCTAAGGGTGCATAACACACGTAATCAACTCTTGTATTAAAGAAACGCACAGGCAATTCCGAGGCATGGCAATGAGATGCAGCGTCTCGTTCCCCTTCTCAGGGAACCGGGTTGCATATGCAACCTAGACGTTGAATTTCGATGCTGTGTCATGGAGTTTACACTCTGGGGAACCAATACCCTCTACGCCATGATGAGTGAATTGCCTGCCTCACTAAGCTGTGAATATGCAAAAACATAGTGGGCATAGCATAAATTGACTCTACAGAATACTCAGTCGGAGTCAGAAGCACGTCATCCTCAGATGTGCATCAGATGTGACGCTACTCCCTAAGTCAATATTCCCAGATACCCTTGTGGGCCAGGCCTCAGCTTTATATGGCCCTAAGAGCACAGTTCTAAGGGAATGTTCCCAACATAGCCTCAGCTATGGAAGGTATATCTTACTAGGGAGCAGCCTACCGAAGGGAGCGTCCTTCAGTGTTTCCACACCACAGGGGAGCTCCCGTGTTACACTAAGGGTGTTACTTAAACACCCTTAGTGTAATTAAGGGAGAGCAGCTCATATTCCTGACTTGAATAAAGGCATTTCTCCAGCACTCACTATAGTTAATGGCCAATATATAGAATGCTACAATAACTACTCGTCAGTTAGATCACTGATCAACTGGAGAGACCTATAGAATCACCCATCCAAAGGGAAGCTTCGCTTGTGACATCCTGGACTGTCATTGACAACTGATTATTGGTGTGTGTTTACATGTGCTTCAGACACCGGTTACACTGATGGCGTTCTCTCCATTGCATCAACTCCATGATGCAGCGCTGATTTTTCATTGTAGCTATTATTGTCGATTCATTGTAATGACAATTTTAAATGACATAGGAGATATATTTGGTTGACCCCCAGTCTGATTTTAGAGATATCTATATGACTGGAACCAGAGGGTCTCAACGTCATAATTCAAACACTGAATAGCAATGTGGGTGACTGACATTTTCATAACAGAAAGGTTGTCTGGGCTGTGCCAAACATTGGCACGTGTGGTGCAGACAAAGCAGGTTGTCTGGATGGAGAAGCATTGTAAATTAAAGTCCTATAGCACAATTGCATGGCACTATGCCAATTTCATGGGTTCAATTCCCAGAACAACTGATAAATGTTTTCTTTGAAGGGCCTCTTTGCCAAGTTTCTAAATTGCTTTGAATTAAAGCATCGGCCGGATGAATAATGATAATGTGAATTGCTGCAAAGCAGTTTTGCAGTTCAGCTTACATAAAAGGCTAGAATTATCTAAACGTATTGTATGCATATTTATAAACCACTTCAACAACAAACAAACAATAAATACATATCAAGGAATACCAGAATCTGAGAGAGAGTTGTTTTATTGTGTTTATTGACAGAGATGGTATGTGCAGTTAAGCAGGTGAGTCATGAAGCAGTCAGAGTAATGATGAGCAGATGAAAAATCTCTTTCTTTTTTACCAGGGAAAAAGAGGACTGGTGGTGACTGGAATATGAAGAGTGGAGAGAGCACACACCTCTTTGCAGATTATGGTCAGTGGACAGGTAAGTATAATGTATTGAACAATTAAATTACAACGGATTGCTGAAGTATAACAAGGAGATAACTGGAGATACACAAGGAGATCACCGGAGTATCATTAGAAATTCACAAGAAGACTTTACAGGTAAGTAAAGCAGGTAAGAACCAAGAGACATGGAGCTGTGGGAGGTGGAGACACAGGCAAAGCTGAGGAGACAAAGAGCCAGGGTGACACAGCTGGTCTGGATGGCCAAGTCAGAGCTAATGGCTTATGGGATTGAGGCGGGGACCTGGAAAACGGTGGGGCTGATGTGATTGAGGTCAACGGTGGATCCGTACGGAAGGTGGAGCCTGAAGGGATGGATAGCTAAGGCTTAGCCAGAGGACTGGAATCCCAGTGGGATGATGGTCTGTGGTGGAGAAGAGGGAGCATGGAGCCAAGGTGGCTCCTCCGATGGGTCAGAGGGGCTGAGGTGGAGTCTAGGGCTCTGAGGCAAGAGGTGGAGCTTGGGTATTGTCATACCAAGGCAGAGCTGGGGACCAGGAGGCCCAAGGTGGATTCAAACCATTGTGCGGCGCCACTGAAGGAGGAGCTGAGGGGGTAATGGGAGCCAGCGGAAGTGGGGCAAAGGGACTGGCTGGCTTAGGTAGAGGAGGTAGGAGAGGGAGGCTGGGTGTACCATCATCAAAAGAAGGAGACATTGAGCAGGGTGGGTCCAGCAAAGATGCACGAGAGAGACTTGTAGCTGGGCAGGACTAGTGGAGACGAAGGAGACTTGGCTTAAGAATAGGAGGTAACCAAAGAGTCCAATATATTGATCGTGCTCGTGGGAAGCAAATGGTCAGACACGATGACTGGCTCCAGCTCCGGCTCCGGGGTGACCCTTCCCATTCCCGGCTGGTCTTTGACAGATGCTGGCTCTGGCTCATGACTTGTGTTGGGCTCTGGCTCAGGTTCTGGGTCTGCGGTGAGTTGGTTAATTGGCTTTGGCCCGGTGTGAGGAGAGTGGAGAAGGACTGGGGAGGAGTTCCAAGGCAGGTAGTGTCTCTGAGATGAAAACCAACGGCACCAGGAGGACTTAAGTGGGCTAGGGAGACTGAAACTCAATGGTGTCTTCTTCCACTTCGCCACAGTACATATTCTATTGTAGCAATAATCAGATGATCAGCGCAATCATGTGGTTTTAATCAACTAGGTCTCCAATTAAGTAAACACTCCTGTTTCTTTCACAATCTGAAGAATGGAGATGTCATGAGACTTTTTAAGTTACTGATTCACACACAAGCAAATGGCGATGGGACTTAATTAAATGACCGATGCCAGAAGTGCCCCCGCGGCGTTTTTCGCTGATAAGTAATCACAGGGTCCTCTGTTTTACCACATGTGACCCAACAGGAGCGCCTCTCTGGCCGGAGATCCCGTGGTGTCCTTCAGGACACCTCACAAACACAGACAACCTTGTGTGATGAACCACACTGGTCATTGTAACCAGACTTAAAACTCATCAATTCAAAGAATACGCACACACATATCATTGCCCGGGAGGGGGGTGAGCAAAAGTTCACCACATCTTCACCAACGAATGACCCAGCCACGTTCACCACACACACACACACACACACACAAGGACTTTTTCTCCAATCTCCTCAATTGAGAGACTTGTACTATGATATATTCGATATGTTTTTATGTTTGCCCATGTTCCACTGGGGTTAGATGTGATCGTATTATAATTCTAAATGAACAGAGGTGCTTTTAGATGCATTTTTAATGTAACTGTGTTTTCCTATAATGTTTGTATGTCGTTCTTCACACCTTTAGAATCCTCTTGATCTGACCAAACCATATATATATGGGTGCAAACCGTAAAATGTATGTTACTATGTTTTATCATCTCTGGAGTAAAATTGAACGCATTTTTACATCACGGTCATGAAACATGCAAAGTCGATCTCGAGGGAACAAAGGAACACTTATCCGCACACTTTCCTCCCAGCTGATTGGTGCATTCACGCCAGAGGAGGCGTAAACAGAAGTGTCTTTAAAGAAGACCACCAGGCACCTCATCTTTAGTTTTTTTGGTTTTAGTTTTGGAAGAGTAAGGAGGGGGGAGAAAGAACTGCTTCTTCGAGGGAACTTCGACTTCGGTCTGGACTCTTCCCTCTCCTTCGATCCGATGTAACCATCATACTCGTGATCCCCGCCCTGGGGGATCTTTCCTCTTCTTTTCTTTTGTTTAAGTTTGTTTTTCCTTTGTTCATTTCACCAGAAATGAACTTAGTCTGAATTATTTATTTGGTAATTTACGTCAAAGACCTTTAAGCCTTCTTTGAAACTGCGCGCTCCAGACCGCAGCAAACCACGTGACGCTCCAACGGAACACACAAAGACCAGCAGCTCACACACGCCGCAGGGCTCAGACACCTGAGAACTATATGCAAGTATATTTGAGTTACCAAGATTTTAGAGCATTAAGACTGTTTTTCCGTGTTGTCTCTTAAAGGTTTAAATGTCCAGGTGAATTTTGCCAAGCTGTGATCCTACGGATCTCTCTCTCTCTTCCCAACTCTCTCTCCCTCTCATTTTTATCTTTCTCTCTCATCCTATTTTAATTCGTGTTTGTAATGTTTTTCGTTTTGTTTGTTTCGGGTGTATATACATATATTCTGTGTGAATTGTAGTTCGATGTATTATTAGTCCAACTATTAAAACCATTATATTCTTGATTGCCTTCTGTCTAAAATGCTCATTTTACAGAGTCAATGAAATTTCGATCATAGCTACAAAGCTTTCATTATTGACTACGTTGCGTAGTCTAATTTTATAAACACAGGAAAATTAATGTTCACGGCCAGAAAATTGATATTTCTTGGAGTTTATAAGAAGGGATAACTTTGTTGAGAAGTTGATAAGTTAATCTTACGGCCGTTTGCTGGACAAACAGTTCGATAGCTAAATTAACTCCCTTAAAGGTTATCTCATATAATCGATCTGAAAATGGACCATTGACATATGAATGAGGAATTATAATTCGTTGTGATTGATCATTCGTGTGTACAATCAATCTATTTTCAACTTCGATAATTTAACTGTAATATGCAATATATTAATCATATTCATGATTAATTATTAAAATTCCCTATATATAATTTGAGCTAATTTAATGTAAAACTAAATGTTGTTACACTATATATTGTTGTACAGGTGGTAGTTCCCACTATTAACTGTTGAAAGAGTTGATCATCCAAACCAGAGTGTCATCGCTCCAGGTGGGAAAGCTCGAAGAACTCTTCCACATATTCTTTTTTTTAGAGGGTGGCCATCTTGTGAGAGGAAGAGGGTAAGCAGGTGAATATGCTTTTGGGTTCATGATGTTGTAGGTCTTGTCCTTTGTCAGGGAATACCAGACTCGGAGACAGAGAGTTAGTTTAAGCCAAACAGTTATTTATTGACAGAGGTGATATGCAGTAAAGCATAACAATAATGTAATGTCTTCGAGTAATGATTAAAAGATGAAATGAATAACAGTGTCTCTTTCCTTTTATACCAGGGTAATGGAGGTCTGGTGGTGACTGGAGTAGGAAGAGTGGAGAGAGCACACACCTCTTTGCAGAGTATGGTGAGTAGACAGGTAAGTATAATGATCCAAACAATAGCTTACTGATGGAATATCACAAGGAGACTTCACAGGTAAGTAGAGTGGGTAAGTCATCCATAAGCCATAATGGAGATCAGACCAAGAGTGACTTTGAGGTTTGTGCTCTTATACTGGTGTAGATTGGTGTGCTGAAAGAGGTGCAGGTGATAGTCGAGTGAATGCAGGTGAGGGAAAGGAGGGATGCTGGGAAATGTAGTTTCTGACTGCACAGATAGAGAACATATGTGACAAAATAAATTAGGGCTAAATTAGAAGGTTCTTACAATAAATACTGTATTCAGAATTTTACTCTGAAATCAATTAAGGCTAATTTCCGTTTCTAACAACAGATTACTGCAGAAATAACCAGATAATGCTAAATGGTGGGATCCTTCAGTGGTGGAATACTCACACGACCATTATTCTTGAATCATTTTATCCTGTACGCTTCAGCAATGCATTTGGGTATTTATGAAGATGTGTATTCAGAATTAATAGAGTTTTTAGCTCTATTTAGTGTTTTTAGAAGTCAATATTATGGTGATTCATGTTTCCTTTGGGACCTTAGATCTCAAAGTTAATTTATTTCAAGCAGTTTATGAGTGTTGCAGTTGAATACACTGTGTTACATGAAGAAAATAACCTAAGCTTTGTGTTTTTGTGATAACTTGCGATCAATATTTTGCAATTACAAATGCTGTTAAGTTATGCTGCAAAGCTGGGAACCATCTCAATATCTGAAAATTATTTTAGTTTTATGTTATGCACAAATTCTACAAAAAAAGATAAAGTATTTAATCAAGTTAAAAGCCTTTAAATATGTTAACTTAAAATAAGCTCATACACATTAAAACTGCTATGTGTGGTTTAAAAAACCCCACTTAATATTCAGTAATACTACATTTATTGATTTGACTGCACTGGCACTGGATGAGAACTAAAACTGAATTGAATTGAGATGGATTGATGACAGGACTGTCCTCTGTAAAGCTGCCTTACCTGAATTAACATTGTTTCATAATTGACAAATTTTGTTTTTTAACTGAACTGAATCCAAATGTAACTGTCTTGATCTGAAAAACAACAATGCTATTGTTTTCTGTTAAGCTGCTTATAGCTGAATCGAACTTCATAATTGATGAACTTTACAGTTATTGAACAGAACTGAATTAACACTGAATTTACCACAGATGGACAATGACTATTGTTTTTTCTAGAGCTGCTGTACAGCAGAATTTGTTGATGAAGCTTGCATCATTGATTGTTATTTTCCTGTTTATTAATTCGAAGCTGCTTTAAAACAATCTGTATAGATTAAAGCACTATACTTAAAGGTAACTTGACTTGAGCTCAAGTAAAGGTGACTTGACTGGCTCAAAAATACATGCATATTGCTGTTTTTAAGGCGTATTAGACATATTTCAGTGTGTACTTAGAATATTTTAATACAAACATGCCAAAAAGTGAAAAATACAGATTCATGTTGACCAGAAAGACCTTTTTATTACTGTTTTGTGTAAAGGACTGTATGAGGTATTATATTTACATAAATTGTGCTTGCATCTACTATTTCCTTTAAAAAGAGTATGCAAAATTCCACCCGCTGCAAAACTCAAATAAATAGCCTTCGTTTGTAGGACTGTCAAGGCGGTTTATTCTCAAAGGTCAACTTCACTGACACTGCTGCTTTCTACAGCACATTAACTTGTTTTATTCATTTATTTGGTGGTGGTGTTCTCTGCCCTCACCCCTGGCCTTGGCCTGTGTAAGGGATGTATGCGTTGGGCGTTTGTTAGCAGGATATCTGTAAGCAGCATAAATGAGGGTGCTCATGCAACATCATCAGAATGCTAAATCAAATTCGACACAGTGCTCAAAGAAACGCATTAAGCTTGAAGGGCCAGCTCATCACTTGTTAACAGAAGATTTATTATGATAGTCTATTATGATACTCAATGAGTGTGAAAATTGAAAAGTTGTTTTGTGGTTTACGAGATAAGCAAGGCAAAGCTAATGATGTCTGGGTCATTTTTAAATGCCCTGAAATAAAGAGAAGGACACTTGAAACTAAACTTTTTCAAGAGTAGCATTTCAAGCTGAGTTGGTTATATTATGAACTATTATGAATTAACAGGAAACTAGTAATAAATTAATTTATATATTAAGAAATGCTGTACAATGTTGTTCTTTGTTAGTTCATGAAGCTCTAATGTTAACTAATTTAACTGTATTGTAACATATATTTTACAATAAAATGTGTAAAATATTTTGTTGTTGTTTTTTGGGTGGGGGGGGGTTTATCAATATATTTCTTCATTTTGACGTATATGCCTGTTGTAGTACAGTATATTTGCCCTGGATAGCTAAAACTAGATCTGTCACTGCACATTGTACAGTGAATTTTACTAGAATGACAGTGTTTCTGAATGATGGGTCGACTTCATGTTTCTCTGTCAGAATTGCACCAGACATTTCCCAGACAGCACAAATATGAATCTGTCGTTCCTTGGAGAGCGGCAATCTTGATTCATTGAGCAGGTCATTTCAGGGGTCAGGGATGAGTTTAGACAGGAATCACAACAAGAACAGTGCATCCGCAACAAGAAAAAACTTGTAATACAAAAAAAAAAGTAGAGAAATATGGCGAAGCCTTATGGGCAATGCTCATATTTTACACAGTTTATTTATAGCACATCACTTCCCTTTCAAACTCATCCAAACTCTGTGAGAGTGTTTTATTTTTTAATACATAACATGTGACAGCTAAACAATGACGACAACCCTTCCCCGTTTCTCTACAACACAAGCCGCTAGGAGAATCTTCGGATGAATGAAATCCATGAATAAGCTCACTGAGATTACATGTAAATGGAGGCCTCCTACTCATCCCTGCAGGCTTGAGCACTTACTTGGCAAGACTTTTCCAGAAGGCTGTTTTTACCTGTCACAACAACATGTGTGCCACACAAAGCCCCTTCATCAATTAGAGGCGTGATTATGGTAAGTCATGCACGAGTTTTGTTTATTCTTCCCTCACACGAGGAGAAGTCATCCACGTCGTCTGAATGCTTATATCTTTCTTATATCACGTTCTGTCTTCCTGGCAAGCTTGATAAGCTTTTCAAGGCCTGCGGTGGTGACTGTGCTTTAAGGAATTGGTTATTTGTCCACAGAGACAGAGAATATTCCCAATCCAGTCAACTGTGAAATAGCAACATTTACAAAGCCTCATGTGACAAAAAAGCTATTACAAACAAATTTGCCAGAGTTACGAAATTTTTGCTAGTTTGAATGACTGTGTGCGTAAATAGTGTTCAAACGGAAGAATTCATCCCAAAATTAAAACTCGTTGTCGTTTATTCCATGAAACACAAACACGAACACCATTGGTGTATGTACTAAAATCAGGGTATTTCAAACAAGGCCGCAGGGGGGTACTGTAAAAAAAACAATGTAATATTTAAAAACAATATTAAAGCGATATCATACAAGCAAGAATGGGTTATGGCTGCAAAACACTTGAGTAAAGGATTTAATGACAGTCGCTTGTGTAAGGGGATTTACAGTCAAAGACCCAGAACCAGATATGATGAATGAAGACCCGGAGTCAGAATTATATAAAAAAAAAAATAAAGACATTTTTTACTGAAGATAGTTTGCAGTTTCATCAAGCAGAAGTCAGCTTCAAGACTCACAAGGAGTTCGTATTCCGCCGCTCTTACAGTTATAAAGATCACAGAATATACCCTTCACCGAGGTTTGAGCTACGTCATTGCTTCAAGTTGAATGATTCTCATCGGCTAAGAAATAGATAAACATAGTAATTTTCCACACATATACAGATAGAATGAAGGATATCTCCATCAATTATGCAGCTGACACTCGGACCCTGAAGTTAGGCACGTCGTGACCTTCCAGCTAGCAGATCTGTGTTGCTGGACGCCAGCCTGTCCAGAACAACAACTCAGTCAATCTCAAATAATGCTGTTGTTCCTTGACCTGCAACCAAGAAGCCTAACACACACACACACAGTGTGACACACAGCTTTTTCAAGGTTGGATTTGGCCAGGCTATAAACAGGAAAGTTTTCTCAAAACATCAAGATAATACATTATTTCTCCCAAGGAGAGGAGAGGACTTTAATATAATGCAGTAAAGTAAAGTCTTTAACTACAAAATGGTCACTCAAACTTTTGGTTCCAATGACCTTTGTGACTTTTAGTCGTCAGTGTACCCTAGAAAACAGATGTATATATTGACATGTTGAAGACATTTCTTAAACACAAAACAAGTCCCTATTTCATTTCTGGAAGCCGGGCTAAAAGAGCAAGCACTGTTACTGCATTCAGATATCAAATACAGACATTAGAGAATACATGAAAAGAACATTGAACTCAATGTTCAATTTAAGAATGTGTTTTATTTTAGACAGGATAGCTAGAGTTTTTTAAAAATGTTACCATTATGTAGGTTATGTGGGATTTCCACAGTTTGTGGTCAATAATGACACCTAAGAATTTAATTTCACTTACTATTTCTAGTTCAAACATTTCAATTCTAACCTGGACATTTGTGTGTATATATATATATATCATTTTAGTTTTATTTATAATTAATGACAATTTATTAACCATTTTTTTTTTATATTTTAATTTCTGCTTCCACTGTGTCCAGAAGCTGTCCCAAATTTAGATTGGAACAAAATAGAGTTGTATCACTTCTATAACAAAGCACAATCTCATAAGCTTAGAGAAGTCATTCAACTCATTTGATATTTTGAAGGAAAAATATTGATTAATACCTTGATTATAATCACTCATTACATATACATTGAAGCAGCAGTGGATTCCAGAATCCACCCTTCACTTGTTTCATTCATTAAATAATCAGATCAGTAAATGATTCAATGACTCAACTAAAGATAGGCAATTTTATTTCAGAATTGTCAGTTTTATTCCTGAATTAATCAATGGTTTTAAATGAATAATTTAATCAATCAATTAATCAATCAATAAATCATGATTATCTGAGGCTAAAGACTTATGTCACCCATGACAAAACCATTGCTGTTACATCTGTAAATACAACTCCTACGTGAGCTTACTCCACTTCTTTATTGTTCTCGTCACCTTGTTTCACATCACCGAACTGTGTGAAAAACATTCAAGCATTCACGTCACTTCCCGTTCCCGACCCTTAAAGAAACCAGCATTCATTCTATCTGAAGTAGAGTCCGCTATATTAACAGTGCATGTAGAAAACCCTGCTGAATTCGTGTTGATTGAATGGATAATAGCAGGGGTTGTAGCATTAGCCCACGGGTTTCGCTGTGTAGGAGCTTGAACTGGAGCAGACCGACAAATGTAGTTCAGCTTTTGACAGCGTAGACATGTTTGTCCCTGTGCCGGACAGTTATGGGCCTGTGAAGATTGTCTAGTGGAGCTACAATTTCCACATCTGTGCTGGACTTGAAGGTATGAATATTGTATGTCCGCACTCGAAGAAATATCTGCCTCTGCCCCGTGAACTTGTGTGCATTCTTGTAACATGTCACCACTGCTTACACTTGATTAATGGGCTAGGTTTAATTTAGCAGCGCACTGGGAAGCAGAATCGATTTGAGAGGTCAGAATTACAGCTTTCTCTAAAGTGAGATCATATTCCAATAGCAGCCGCTCCCGAACGAGTGTATTGTTTTCTTAATTATCTAATCTTGTATCATCTCGTCTGAAGTACCAAAACAGCACGGTTTTGCCAGCCCTCTTAAATCAGCGACATATTGAGCAATCGACTCACCAGCGCACTGTTTGCGCTGTCGACAGCAGGAGACTCTGTTTTTCAAAGTGTCGATCTAACATGGTGTCATCGCAGCAGCGTAAGCACACGCTGTCTTTTGGCTCAGAGACAGTGTAGGAGTATGGCCATTTTAAGCTTCGTCGGGACAGCATCGAGGCCCATTGCTAACAGGTACGTTTCAAACGACCTTTTCTATTGCTCCCATGGGATCATTGGCTCGCCGGCATAACTTGATGCCGGGATAAAAGGGGTTCGGGGGGGATAACGACAGCATGGGAAAATCATCTGCCATTCTTGTCGCCAATTGTTATATCTGTATGTGACTTGAGCTTCTCTTCTTTATTGTTCTCGTCACCTCGTTTCACATCACCGAACTGTGTGAAAAACATTCAAGCATTCACGTTACTTCCCGTTCCCGACCCTTAAAGTAACCAGCATTCATTCTATCTTAGTAATGCAACAAACACATTACTTTAACTAAACATCAGATTATTAGACTAACTAAGCATGCAACGATTGCTGTAGACCAGTGCTTCTCAAATCAGTCCTGGGAACTCCACTGCACATTTTCTGTCTCCCTCAAAACATCTAATTCAATGCTGCATCCCAATTCAGCTACTTATACTACGCCCTAAAAGTATGTACTGTTTTATGAAGAAAAAGTACATACTTTTCAGTGTGTATCAGAAGAGTAGGCAAGGTTTGGGACATACTATTTTGCATTAATTGCATCTTTAACCAACCGCTCTGTCACTTCATCATCTTGTCACAGTTAATATCCTCCACATTCAGTTTAATTTAATTTCCTACCTTTTTGGAGAGAAATGTAGAAGCACATTGATCTGCCAGTCCTGGGTCTTTCATGCAACGTATAATGATGCATTTATAAGTTAACCAAACAGATCTTCATAAAAGTTCACAATGCAATTGCAGATTAAATATAATGTGGATAACAATGAATAAATATTTTTTCATCAGGTTAGATACTGAATATTAATCACTCAAACAGCTTTATCTAAACCTCTCTACTTAGCTGTTGTTCTCACACATCCTCCATGTTTGTGTTTTTTTAGCACTTTTTATTCGTGTTTGTAGTTCTAATCGAATCCTCATCCAACACACAATGGGTTGTGGGCAATAAGTAGACCATCCGGGTATCTTTGAAATACTAATTTCAACATACTACGATTTGGGACAATAATTCTAATTTCGAATACTATTTCGGATGGATAGTATGTGATTTGGGACGCAGCACAAGTCTTGCAGTCTCTAATGAGCTTATGAGTTGAATCAGGTGTGTATATGAGGGTTTATGTATATATGAGACCAGGGGTGTCTGAACTTGCTCCTGGAGGGCTACTGTCTGGAGTTTAGCCCCAACTTGCCACAACACACCAGCCTGGTAGTTTCTAGTATGCTTAGTAAGACCTTGAGTAGCTGGTTCAGGTTTGTTTCATTGGGGTTGGAGCTGAACTTTGCAGGACAGTGGCCCTCCAGAAGCAGGAATGGACACCCCCGCTGTAGACCATCAAATGTTAAATACACAAGCTTTTTTTCTGTCTGGGAAAAAAGCAGCAGAGATTTATTTTGTTGTTATTGTCAAAGCTTTCAATATGAATGATTTATCAATGAATCATAAATCAATGAATTGAGCACTGCTCCCCAAACAGTGTTGTATAAATAAATATAAGTTTTGAATTTGCCATTATTACTGGTTGTTTTATTCTTCTTTCTAAAGACTAGATGAAGATCGTAGGATGAAATGCAGTTTCATAGCAACCATAGCTTTATGTTTAACACATATTTATAATATTTTCATTTTTCAATCTGTAGGTCTGTAGGTCTATGCATGAACATATATAGCTGCCTTTATATTTCAAGATGAAAGTCTCTTACAAGGGAATCATCATATAGGGGTCCGTGGCATGAACAACTTTGAGACCCCCAGTCCGAACCCGTTGTGATGTGCTAAATTTGAATATGCTCCAGTGCGAATGAGATATGAAAGCAATGGCAGCTAAACTTCTTTTGTGCTCCACAGAATGAAGAAAGTCATAAGAGTTTCAAACAACATGAGGGTGAGTCAATGATGACAGAGTGTTTATTTTTGGGTGAACCATTCCTATAAAGTATGACGCAGATGAGAAGAAAAAAAATATAACTGAGCTCAGCCAAAGATCTTATTTATACGCTTCAGGAGTTTCAGGATGGCAAATTCGGTCAGCAAACAGCTTACGTTGCATTTCACAAGTGCTGAGATTGGGGAAAAGATCCAGAGTGTGTTAGTACTATCATTTAGAAAATAATGTCCATGTTTCATTTCAGTTCATGAAAAATGAGTGTTCCTCTCTATTCGTGATGTTCCTAGACGGTGTCCAATGAGAAACCAATGAGCACCGCAGACAGCTTTCACATGGTTGTAAATAGGCCAGCATGACTTAGCCTCAAGGAAACAGACGACCTACATTTTAAGGTTGGAAGAAGATACTATAAAAGCCTTTAGAAAGAATGTGAAAAATGAGGAGGCCAACAGGTCAAAGGCCACCAATGCCATGTGCAGGATAAGTGCACTCAACGGTCCTCTAAATAGCAAGCTGTTAGGGCAAATGAAAGCGAAAGGAGCTCTGGGGCAAGTTTTATGCCACAAGAAACGACTGGGTCATTTGTCCTTTTGAAGGAGTAAAGGAACAGGGCAAATTATGGACACCATTTTTCAACAGAGAATGACATCAGTCATCCTTCATCTTTAACTCATCTCCTTTCCAAAGGCCCATTGCGCATAGATTCTTTTTTATTGGTAATTTATACCTGCAGTACTGATATAACATGTCAGAGCGTCTAATGTGTGCTTCTAACAAATGAGACCACATGCTCCTCCTTTACCAGTCATCATTCTCTTAAGAACATTTCTGGAAGCACAGAGCATCTGTCAGTGCCCTATAACCACTGATTTGTACATTTCTCTGTCTGTTCTCCCCTGTGGTTTCTAAAGAAATGCACTTCACTTTAAGTTGCTTTGAGGGCTTGACGCTGATGTTCTCGGACACTTTTGTTTTAAATCATTTTCACTTTTTTAAACATCGTACTACGCACGGAAGCAGAACGCAATCCGATTTGCTCTGTTCTAACAAAGCGTTTGGGGAAAATGCAATGAAATAACATGGCAGAATTGCGGTCCTGACCCATTTGATTTTATTCATGACCAATATCCATGAAACCCATTTTAATTGGACTAATCAACATTATGAAATGCCAGATGGGTGATAAAGAGGACACAAAGGCAACAATGGAAAGTTGAAAGCTGGACCAAATGCTTCTGAATCTCATTTTAAAGATCCGCATGAGTTTTCTGGGTGCATTATTAAACAAAAGCTTTATTTATTTATTGCACAGTGTATTGACTGAAGTATGAATCATTGCATTAATGCTAAAAAGTTGCTAATGTTTACCAAAGGGAAAGCTGAATTGATTATGTCTCTATGGAAACAAAATGGCTGATGTTACATCTTTGGTTTTGTGCCTGAAAGGTGTTCTGCAGAACTATTTCCTTGGTAATTAGCATAGACAGTGGTGCTCCAACATTGACCTAAGGAAATATGCAGGCAATGTTAATGTTCAAACATTATATGTTAACAATATGTCTTCGTATGAAGAAATAAGTCTACAACAGCTGGAAGGTTTAAATTTTTACAAAAGGTAGTGTATCATTACAAGAGACTTTATCACAAACTCTGATGGAGAAGATGCCTCCTTTAAACACAGCAATTTACTTCTAAATTGTATCATACTATATAGGTAAATGAATAATAATGATTTATTAAATAAGTTATTATTGAATTTATTTAGTAATACATTTAATTAAAAAAAATCATTTATCATAATAAGTATTACAGAAAAACACCAGCAAACAACATTCCATTGGGGACCTTCGGTCCCAGATCTACACTTGAAAAAAAAATGGTAACTTTAAAAATGTGCAAAATTAATTGATTTTATTCAAATAAAAAATGTTATTTAACATTACTGAATCAACCTAAATATAATACGTTAGACCAACAAAACTAAATTTAAGGGTAAGATAAGGTAGAATTAGCTCTTTAACATAACAGTTGCAGGTTTTTACAGTGTACAGTGCTTCGCATAAGTGAACACACCCATGCTAAAGTTGACTAAAAAGAGGAATAAAAAAATCATCTTTTGGAAATTGGTCTTAATGCCTTAATTAAAACCATGAGGAAAAATCCAAACTTTAAGGACACCAATTTTCTTTGTGAATAAATAATGTATCGTAAATAAATAAATGTTATTCCTTAAAATACAGGGGGTATAAGTTAGTACACCCCTATGTTCAATTCGAGGCAGCAGATTTTATTTTTTTAAGGCCAGTTATTTCATGGATCCAGGAAAATATGCATTCTGATAAAGTTCCCTTGGCCTTTGGAATTAAAATAGCCCCACATCATCACACACCCTTCACCATACCGAGAGATTGGCATGGTTTTATTTCAGTTAGCCTAATAGCTGAGATGATCTTATGGAAAGTGCCCCATTCCAATCTCTAGCTAAAATGCTAAAATGCTGATTGCCCCCAACAACTTAGTTTACGACTGCTATTAATGGAAGCACATTTATCATCAATGTTATATAAATGTTGCGTAGTACAAAAAATAGACATTTGAGTGTGTTTTAGACCAACAAGAGCGCGTAAGTTGTTTTTTTCTTAATATCCAGTTCTCCTGTTGTTCTGTTTACTATTTGTCAAGTAGGTAGGGCTATTTTCGATTCTTTGCTTATTTATAATTTTTATCTTCACTAAATATCTGTATTTTAATTAGACGCGTTCCTATTTTGAATTTATGCCGCGCATCTAAAGGGTTGTAGTTTGTATTTTATTGTAGCACTTAAGTAGCACTGTTCAACAGCTAGTTTCGGTTTCGCCCATTCTCGGGATATTTGATTTGGCTGTGCTAATTGCAAGGGTGGCCACAGCTGTCCTCACTCAGGCTATGTAGTGTGCGTGCTGTCGCGGAAGCGTCAGCGGAAGCGTTCAGCTCTCGTGTTCAGCCTCCTCGTGTTAAGACCGACTCGGTTAAAGACCTGGGACTCTACCTGCGCAACTCCACCGAGCAATGACACCTGCAAGGCACTTAAGTTCCTTTACCACCTTTTTCTTATTTCCCTTAATCAACATGTGCTTTCAATACATTCCTGTTGTCTCTCGACAACGGTCTCTCATCATGCACAGAAGGCAGCGCAATATTGCTTATCTGCGCCCTATTCTCTCATCCTCACACTCACCTCTCACTCTTTCTATGGGTCTATGGAACTGTCAATCAGCAGTCAATAAAGCTGACTTCATTCCAGCCTTTGTATCTCATTCTACTCTTAATATCTTGGGCTTGACTGAGACCTGGATCCGTCCAGAAGACTCAGCAACACCTGCTGCTCTCTCCAACAACTTCTCTTTCTCTCACACTCCTCGCCAGTCGGGGAGGGGTGGGGGTACTGGTCTTCTCATTTCTAACAATTGGAAATACTCAACTCTCTCTTCTCTATGCAATAACTACTCATTTGAATATCATGCTATTACACTTACAACTCCCATTAAGATCCATATTGTAGTCAAATATCGCCCCCCAGATCAACTGGGAAGCTTTGTAGAGGAGCTGGATGTGCTGCTTTCCTCTTTTCCTGAGGATGGCATCCCACTTGTAGTCTGTGGCGACTTCAACATTCATCTAGAGAAGCCGTATGCAACAGACTTCATCTCTCTCCTAGCCTCCTTCGATCTCCAACGGCTTATCACCACAGGTACTCACAAGTCAGGCAACCAACTGGACCTGGTTTACACACGCAACTGCATCACAAACAATATTTTGGTGAAACCTCTCAATGTTTCAGACCATTTCCTCATTACTTTCAATCTTCAACTCACTACCCATGCACCACCAACTCCCCTACCAGTTACTTTCAGACGAAATCTGTGCTCACTTTCTCCGTCCCTTCTTTCCTCTACTGTGTCATCTTCTCTTCCCTCACCCTCGCATTTCTCATCTCTGGATGTGAATACTGCAACGGATACTTTATGCTCCACTCTAACCTCTTCTTTAGACAACATCTGCCCTCTCTCCTCCAGGCCAGCACGTGCTACTCCCTCCAACCCCTGGTTATCTGAGGTTCTTCGTGAACACCGGACTGAACTCAGGGCAGCGGAGAGGAAATGGTGCAAGTCAAAAGACACATCCGACCTAAGTAAGTATCAATCTCTGCTCTCTGCCTTTTCTGCTGATGTTCACGCCGTAAAATCTTCATATTTCCACAACAAGATCAACAGCGCCTCTAACACACGTTCAGTTCAAGACATTCAACTCTCTCCTCTGTCCACCTCAACCACCACCCACATCCTCGCTAACTGCTGATGATTTTGCTGACTCTTCACTAACAAAACTACAACTATAAGCAGTCAGTTCTCAGCTTCACACACACAGGAACACAGACTAACCTCTCCCACAGCCAACAACCTTCTAGTCAAGTGTATTTATATAGCGCTTTTCACAATATAAATTGCATCAAAGCAGCTTCACAGTATCAATCAAATAACATAACAATGTTTGTTTCTTAGTGGAAAAAACATCAACGTTTGGTAGGGCTGATCAATGGTATTAATGCTTGGTTAATTAATTTGAATATCCCTAACTGAGCAAGCCAAAGGCAACAGTGGCAAGGAACCGAAAAACTCCATCAAGTGACCTACTGGTGTCCTAAAACTCCATCAGGTGACTTAATGGAGAGAAAAAAACCTTGGGAGAACCCAGGCTTAGTCGGGGGCCAGTTCTCCTCTGGCGTTTATGAACTAGAGGCCGGATTTACAGTAACTGTAATTTGATACAGAATTTTGTTTTATTTTATCACTTCGGGGTGGGTACGCGAACCGGAATCACAACGTTTTATCTTCTCTCCTCCAAGGATGAAGTATCTAAACTTCTCTCTAATCATCCTACCACCTGCCCTCTGGACCCCATCCCCTCACACCTTCTACAAGCAATCTCTCCCACACTTCTTCCAGCTCTCACACACATCATCAATTCATCCCTCCACATTGGCATTTTCCCTACAGCATTCAAGCAGGCTCGGGTAGCGCCACTGCTTAAAAAACCAACGTTAAACACATCACTTTTAGTGAATTACAGACCTGTCTCTCTCCTACCATTCATTGCGAAAACACTTAAACGAGTTGCTTTCAACCAAGTATCATCTTTCCTGTCTCTGAACAACCAGCTGGATGTCAACCAATCTGGCTTCAAGAAAGGGCATTCAACCGAGACTGCATTGCTGCCGGTCACCAAAGTCCTGCGGATCGCAAAAGCTGCTTCCAAATCATCAGTTCTCATCCTCCTGGATCTGTCTGCTGTCTTCGACACTGTGAACCATCAGATCCTTCTGTCCACCCTCTCACCACTGGGCATCACAGGTACTCCTCTCCACTGGTTTGAGTCCTATCTCACAGGTAGGTCCTTCAGGGCCACATGGAGAGGAGAGGTATCCAAAGCACATCAACTGACCACAGGGGTTCCCCAGGGTTCAGTTCTTGGACCGCTCCTCTTCTTCAATTACACCACATCACTAGAACCCATCATACAGGCACATGGCTTTTCTTACCATTGCTATGCAGATGACACCCAGCTCTACCTCTCATATCAACCAGATGATCCCACAGTAGCTGTACAGATCTCAAGCTGTCTGGCGGACATCTCGGCATGTATGAAGGAACATCACCTACAGCTCAACCTGGCAAAGACTGAGCTTCTCATCCTCCCTGCCAAGCCGTCTTTACAGCACGACTTCTCCATCCAGGTAGACTCTTCCTCAATCAACCCATCAATGTCAGTCAGAAATCTTGGAGTATTCTTTGATGATCAGCTGACCTTCACAGACCACATCACAACGACAGCTCGATCATGCAGGTTTGCTATGCACAACATCAGGAAGATCAGGCCTTTCCTAACTGAGCATGCAACACAACTTCTCGTCCAGGCCCTGGTCATTTCTAGGCTTGATTACTGCAATGCTCTCCTGGCCGGACTTCCAGCATGTGCAACTAAACCTCTACAAATGATCCAGAATGCTGCAGCTCGTCTGGTCTTCAACGAGCCCCAAAGGGCCCACGTCACTCCTCTGTTTATCTCTCTGCACTGGCTACCACTCGCTGCTCGCATCAAGCTCAAGGTGTTGACACTTGCTTACAGACTGATCTCAGGATCAACTCTCTCCTACTTCCACTCACTACTACAAGTCTACATCCCTACCAGAAGCCTACGATCAGTCAATGCGCGACGGCTCGTGGTACCATCACAGAGAGCCTCAAAATCACTCTCCAGAACATTCTCATTCACAGTGCCATGCTGGTGGAATGATCTGCCCACCCTCATCCGGAATGCAGTATCCCTGACAGCATTCAAAAGACAACTGAAAACTCATCTCTTCCATGAGCCTTTAACATAAAAAAACACTCTCCTTTTCCTTTAAATCCCTGCTTATCTGGCTTATGCTACTCCGAGCAATATCTGAACTTTGTATTTTGAGCACTTCTTGCGTTTTTTTTTGTCTCTTCACGATGACTCGCTTGGTTTAGTCCTCAGTTGTAAGTCGCTTTGGATAAAAGCGTCTGCTAAACGACTAAATGTAAATGTAAATGTTTTCTATGAAAATGTCATCCTCTTGAAAAGACAAGAAAAAGTAAGTATCTCTCATAATGGAAAATTACATCTAATTGCGACTTTACGTATATCTCTTAATGTGATTCTCTGTAAGACTTTATTACTTCCTTATTAGTCTAGGGGTATTGAAGGTACATCGACATAATCCAGAACAGAACTAACTAGAGCAACCTTGTGCCAAAAAACAAACAAACAACAAAAGTAGACCTAAGCAAACCATCAACAAAGCATGAAGCATAAGTAAAGCTTTACTGAAAATTGAGCACATTTAGATATTTACATGAAATCCAACAAAAGAAAAAAAAAACACAAATGGTAAAACCCAGCAAACATGCCACTTTGGGTAGTGTGTGTTTTCTGTGGGACAGTGTGGAACAGTGTGGGTAGTGTGTGTTTTCTGTGGGACAGTGTGGGTAGTGTGTGTTTTCTGTGGGACAGTGGGGGACAGTGTGCATTTTCTGTGGGACAGTGTGGGTAGTGTGTGTTTTCTGAGGGACAGTGTGGGTAGTGTGTGTTTTCTGTGGGACAGTGTGGGTAGAGTGTGTTTTCTGTGGGACAGTGTGGGTAGTGTGTGTTTTATGTGGGACAGTGTGGGTAGTGTGTGTTTTCTGTGGGACAGTGTGGGTAGTGTGTGTTTTCTGTGGGACAGTGTGGGACAGTGTGTTTTTCTGTGGGGCAGTGTGGGACAGTGTGGGTAGTGTGTGTTTTCTGTGGGACAGTGTGGGACAGTGTGGGTAGTGTGTGTTTTCTGTGGGACAGTGTGGGTAGTGTGTGTTTTCTGTGGGACAGTGTGGGTAGTGTGTGTTTTCTGTGGGAGAGTGTGGGACAGTGTGGGTAGTGTGTTTTTTCTGTGGGACAGTGTGGGTAGTGTGTGTTTTCTGTGGGACAGTGTGAGACAGTGTGGGTAGTGTGTGTTTTCTGTGGGACAGTGTGAGACAGTGTGGGTAGTGTATGTTTTCTGTGGGACAGTGTGGGACAGTGTGGGTAGTGTTTGTTTTCTGTGGGACAGTGTGAGACAGTGTGGGTAGTGTGTGTTTTCTGTGGGACAGTGTGAGACAGTGTGGGTAGTGTGTGTTTTCTGTGGGACAGTGTGGGTAGTGTGTGTTTTCTGTGGGACAGTGTGGGTAGTGTGTGTTTTCTGTGGGACAGTGTGGGACAGTGTGGGTAGTGTGTGTTTTCTGTCGGACAGTGTGGGTAGTGTGTGTTTTCTGTGGGACAGTGTGGGTAGTGTGTGTTTTCTGTCGGACAGTGTGGGTAGTGTGTGTTTTCTGTGGGACAGTGTGGGACAGTGTGGGTAGTGTGTGTTTTCTGTGGGACAGTGTGGGACAGTGTGGGTAGTGTGTGTTTTCTGTGGGACAGTGTGTGTAGTGTGTGTTTTCTGTGGGACAGTGTGGGTAGTGTGTGTTTTCTGTGGGACAGTGTGGGACAGTGTTGGTAGTGTGTGTTTTCTGTGGGACAGTGTGGGACAGTGTGGGTAGTGTGTGTTTTCTGTGGGACAGTGTGGGTAGTGTGTGTAGTGTGTGTTTTATGTGGGACAGTGTGGGTAGTGTGTGTTTTCTGTGGGACAGTGTGGGCAAGGGCAAGGGGACGCTGACGGCCCTATCATACATCCGGTGTAAATTACAGTACCAGTGTATGCTAACGTTAGCTATATTTCTTTTAGTAGTCCTTTAATCCTTACCGTTAGGAAAAGTTTTGAACATCTTCTGGTCAGGTATGACAAATATTTTAACTTTATGACAAAAGTTATTAGCCGTAATGAAGCCAAAATTACTTTAATGATAATTAATTGACATTTCAGCACTCCTTGAACAGACAGCGACTTAAGCGCATACTTGTTGCACGTTAATGTTTTTTTTAAACGCACAGAAAAAAACAATTTGTAACCGCTTGCACACCTGTTTATTTTTTTCGTTTGATTTGTCTGCTATTTATGCTGTCATGTCTGCTCATGCTAATATAGTCCTGTATAGTCCTGTCATGTGAAGCTCCAATATGCTTTGTTCTCTGCCAAGTTTACCTGTGCCTGTTCATTAAATATTCTGATCTGCCTTTGCAGTTTATTTAATTTATTATACTTAAAATAAATTTGTGTATTCATATATTACGTCTCCTCCACTGACCAGTTTATAAGACTTTTCAATCTGATCAAAGTTTCATTCGGATTGATTCTGGTGTTTCCATTAAGGCTTTTCAGTCTGGCTTAGTCATCAGTCTGATTATAAACATATTATTTGGATGACTGTATCTTTTAGCTGTAATTTTATTTCTCAAAATGTGACTTTATCTTTCAATTGCAACTTTGTTTCTTGTAATTGTAACTTTGTAACTCACAATGTGACATATCTCGGAAATGTGACGGTGACATTTAACAGTAAGTTCCCATTAGGAACCATATGTCCATTAAACAGGACATTTAATATTCAACAATATTATTGATCTGCCTGCATGGACACCCTTATATGAGAAATGATCTGGACGATGACATCACTGTTTTCTCCAGAGCTGCTATATATATATATATATATATAAATGAACTAAATTAATAACTTTTTTACAACAAAAATGAACCATCCCTGACCTTACTTAAGCTGGACTGTGACGCTGTTTTCTTCTAGATCTGCTGTACAGCAGAAACAAACTTTGTTGCATTATTTTCCTGATATCTCTGTAAAGCTGCTTTGAAACAATCTGTACTGTAAAAAGATCGATATAAATAAAGGTGACTTGACTAGTTAACTAACAATAAGCAACACATTTGCTACAGTTTTTAATAATCTTTGTTGCCATTAGTATAAGTTAAACTATTCATAGTTAGATAAAATGTTTGATTACAAAAATGTATTAGTAAATGTTGAAATGAACATGAACTATGATCAATAAATGCTTTAGAATCATAGAATGTTAATTCATGTTAACTAATGTAGTTTCTCCCAATAGATGCCTATATAGTTATGGCTGGGTTCTCTCCTTCAGTGTTAGTCTGTGGGATTTTTTCAAAGCCATGTGAAAATCAATTAAAAAATAATATAAAACCCCTACTCAACATGAAGTATGATCTGAGGTCTGTAGCATGAAAAGTGCGAGACAAGTTATTAGACAAAAAAAAAAAAAAAACATAACCCCAAGTAAAAATAGTAATCATTAATTAATTAACAATTGTATCCGACTTTTCTGGTGTAGGTCGAGGTAACCTTTAACCACCCCCACACCCACACCCACACCCACACACACACACACACACACACACGGGCAATTAAAGCAACACCAAGGAACCTTTTCTCTGCGGTCGCCCTACAGGTTGGAAGTGGAATTGTCTATTACCGCTGTCGTAAATAATTTAGCCTACCGCATCCTACTGTCGCACACTCGCTGTTTATCTACTGTCGAGTACGCTCCACCTATCGGCAATTGTAACGCTTGCCGTAAAGCAAGTCAAATTTGTCGTTTTCTTATATCTCATTAGAACTACAGAAACACGACCCGATCTGGCAATCTTACTTAGCGTGGATATACCAGATAAAGGACCGCGAAGCGGTGGCATAAGTGCATTTCACCATCTCACGACTTGATGAACCACTGAAATGATTTTGGAAACATTATTTGAAGGTAAAAAATCCTACTTAGTGTTGCTTTAAGCAAAAAATAGTATTAGTGAGCCGTAAAGATGTTTTCTTTCAAAGCATGTGATTTCTGTGAAACGGGGAAAGGAATTTTATTGTCAAACACAACAAACGCCATTTTCAAAGAAAAATGTTTTTGTGCAGTGCCTGCAGTACAGTAGGTTCCCTTTCAAATCGTTTAAAGGGATCACCTCAAAAAGTCCAGCCATTTACTACAGTCACATCCCAGGCCTATAGTTCTGCAGTGGAGGTTGAGGCTGCTAGCTGTGCCGCAAACTGTCAGCAAAGAGATGTAAAGGGGTTGCTAGAGGTATTCCTGTAAATATTTCACTGGCCTCCCAGGGCTGAGAGACTGAGGCTCAGCACCGGTAATGGTATGCCGTGGCGGGAGGCTACTGGCAGAAGTAGAGCAGAATAATGGAAACAGATTGGGTTCCCGGATCAATTCCCAGTTGGCTCCCCATCAGCTGCGGCAATTATTCATGCCACCGACAAAAATATAACGGCGAGTTAAAAATAAAGCCACGACAGTGAGCGTAGGATCGCTTTAATTACAAACAACAGGAAAAACTGCTCTGCCCAGTGATGTGTCAACCTGCGTGTGGTGCTGGCTGTGTGTGTGTTCAGTGGTCCATTAGTAATTAGTTGTGTTAGGGTGTTACAGGGTTAATGAGAAAGATGCCGTAGAGTACAAACCCTTTGTGTATTTTGTTTGGATCGATTTGGGTGTTTAAGGTGAAAACCTCTTGTGTTAAGCTGAGCCTGGGAGTATTACCGAGGGTCCCAGAGCCTGTATAAAATAGCTAAAAATAAGGGAATTAAACAAGTTCACTTCTCCTCATGCAGGTAATTATATTCATTCGATTGAGGAATTCAAGATAAGAACTGCGGATGAATGCTGCAATGGTTTCCCAAGGAAAATTGGAATTCTACTTTTTTTAAAGCTCAGAGGACTCAAAGTAACTGTTCACCCTACAAATTTAATTTATTTTTTCCTTTTCTCACCATCATGTTTTTTCAAACCCCATCTGACATTCTTTCGTTCTACTTTTATAGATTTTGATATACGTTTTATGATTTGCCATATGCTTCAGTACCCACTTATTTGATTAGGAATATGGGTTTAGAATAACATGAAGGTGAGTAAATGATGATGTAATTTCATCATCATTTCAAAATGGTGAAAGTTTGTCTCGCATATTAAATTTCTATATTCTTTTGGAGACATACAAAGAATTGGTAACTTTTGTAGTGCAGAAAGATTTACCAGTAATTATAACCATTCACTCTTGCTCATAAACATTTTAAATGAGTAAAGCATTTGAATCTTAGCCTTTTATCCTTTGATGATTTAAATTGCAAAACAACTGTGCATGAATGTCATGTCCTAAATAATGATAAGTAATCTTATTCAAATATTTATGACGAATTCTGTTTTTATTGTTATATTGTTTTTAGCTATTTTGTATTAAAAAAATCAATTGAAATAAAGCAGAAAAATAAAAAAATATACACATAAAAATGCGTTTGTCAAACTCTGATTATGGCAAACCTGAACAAAATGTGTGATATTGTTGAAACTGTAACTGTAGAAGAGACACAAAAATGCAGGAAACTGAGAAATTGAAACTCATTAAATTAGATTTCTCTTTTCCAGTGAGCTGACAGATTTCGAGCTTCAACCATTAATGCTGCAACTTGTTCTTGTTAGAGTCAGTTTGCTAAAAATCTGGCATTTGAAACTTAGTGTTCAATGTGTCTGCTGTTATGGCATCCATCTGACATTGTGTGCAATAAAACCGGGAATCCTTCTTAGTAATGTGAGCAGGAGTCTTACTTCCCCAATAATACATTCACTTCCACTCTGCGAATCTGCTTCCACACTTTAGAAGGCCTTCTTTCCTGTTAGTCGCTCGCTTGCATCTTTAAAACTTAATGGAAAGAAATGTCACTCAAAGGTGAAATTCTGACAGTTTCCTAAAATATTACATTCCAGCCCGATCTCACTCGTACAATTCGTACGAATTTTACGAGGCGGCTAATTCGTAACAATTCATACGACCTCACTCGTACGAATTTGTACGATTTTTGCTAAATCGTACATATTTTACGAGTTGCCAAATTCGTATATATTCATACGAATGACCTACCCCTGACCCCGCCCCTAAACCTACCCATCACGTGGGTTTAGACAAATCGTACGAATCCGTACGAGTGAGGTCGTATGAATTTGTACGAATTAGCCACCTTGTACAAATTCGTACGAATTGGTCTTGAGATGGCGTTGTACATTCGGACTGGGTGCTTGATTCTTTCTCACACAGCTGAGGGAGCCATCACAGCTAATAAGGAATTGATTCTCTATTGATTTTGAAAATATGGCTGTTTGCAGCTTTCATGCCTGAGTGGATGAGTATGGAGGTGAAGAAAGAGAGAGATGGCCATTTATAGACAAAAGGAGTGATAAAGTGATATAAATAGTGGGAAAATGAAGTCAGTTGGATTTAGTGAATTAGAATTCAGACCATATTTCACAGCATGACTTAAATCGTAAGTTGGATGTTTTCTGCTTATCTTACTAAAACACTAGCACAATAAGAAATATCTGGAACATGTTCCCGTTCCCTGACTTAATATGATCCTTATTTATCGCTCCATGCTTTGTGTCCTTAATCCTGAGCTTTGCCAGGAATGGCATCTCCACAAAGGCAGTGAGATGTGAGTCTTAAGTTATTCATTAAGGAATCTCTCCAAAATAAGTAGCAGGTTTGCCTCTGGCTATGTTCTTGATGTGATACGTTTTAAGTATAGAACGATATGGGAATACATTTTAGCAGCCTAGAGAGAGAAAAACTGGGCAGATTAAATCTACCAAAAGCATGTGCATCAGAACCAAAAGCGACACAAATACTAAACACCATTATGGTAACACACATGACACGAATGCAATAAACACTAATGTAACAACATTAGATGTAACGTAAAACCCTAATGTACATAACGGATAAGAAACAACTAAGAAGAAGCATGCATCAAATGTGAAGTGTCACGCAGGGGATTCTGGGAATTTCAGTTTACGTTTTTTTCACTGTAAATTATACAATGACGTTCTTTTTCACTTCCAAAAACTGTACATTTAACAGTATCTTACTGTAAAATTACATTAAATGCAAGGTTTGATCTTTAATTACAGTTATTCACCGTAAGGAAACTTACTGGTAACCAATTAAAGGGTTTCGAGCTTTTTTACCTTTAAAATGACAATAATTTTTTAGGCATTCAAACAAATCAACCCTAAAAGACTTGTGAATTGCAGGACTGAAAGGCAGGTCTATTCTATAATTAAGTTACGCCCTCAGTGGGCTTAATTAAATGATGTGTATAGGTGGAGTGTAAATGGCCACACATTTTCTCACTCAAACGACTAACTGCTGCTGCTTCTGACTGCTTTTAGAGGGAAGAGCTGCCCATTTAACTCTTGGAAATAATAGCAAAGAGCCTATTGGCACTCTTGAAAGCGTCAAAGGTTTCAATTTACTACGTTTTGCAGCATTGAGCAATGTAGCCAATCACATCAATCTGTTGATTTCTTAAACTAATTATCTATCAGATGTCTAAGTCAATCCATTCACTGCTCAAAACTGAGTATTTGTCCAATGCTGAGTTCTGCACGCTCGCAAATCCTCTCATTATAAGTTAACTTATAACAAAGTGTAGACATGTGGTGTGTTCAACTTGAAGCTGCACTGTGCAGACCGATTTGATTTATGTAATACACCGATCGGTCTGCGCAGTGCCGCTTCAAGTCGAACACACCTGCTGTGTAACTGATTGTGAGTTTGCGGGGAATTGATGTGGCCTGGACTTTACGTTGTGTTTTGTTGATATTTTATTATACGAACTTTGCTACAGCTTGCTTTTCTGTTCAAACAACAGTGATTTGTGTACTTAGCCACTTTAATAGCATAAGCAGTAATATTTATTGGGAGATTTTATGCAGGGCTGAGAAGGTTGTTTCTTGACTTGACTTATTCCCTAGCTGGCGTCGGGCCGGAGCCCGTACACTGCAGGATTTCGAATCTCATTCACTACACGCGTTCATGCAGATCAATCAGCGGCTAAGGCCTTGGCATCCGTGCGGGTGAAGCTTTGGTTTCTTAGGCCGTCGCCGATTTCCTTCAGCCAGGTTTTCTTCAGCGTTCCTATACAAATGTTCCTATAGTTTATCGTGCACGCAGATTATATTTAAAGTTTCTAAAGTCCCCCTGTGGTGAAAATCAAGCTTATAATGTTGTTTATATGTCTATGTGTTTATTTAAATATGCTTTATATATTATATACCATGTGTAAATTCATGTGAACACCATTGCTGAGTATTTTCTCTTTAAAACTGCTGTGAACCGATGACAGTCTCAAAAACGCGGTTTAAAATCGCTGTTTCTGACATCACAAACTACCTTGTAACCAATCAGGTCAACGAGTGGATCTCTGAGCTGGTGTGAGTGAGTGGAAATGGATAATTTGCATATTTGATAGAACCATGTATACTAAATGAGGGAAGGGTGTAAAGTTACATTCAGCTATTTCAGGTATGTTTTTTCAAGGACAAAACTGTATAAAGGGGTCATGACATGTTTTTTTGTTTCGTTTTATTATATTCCCTTAGGTGTAATTATAGTATTACTATAGTTTTTGGTACAAAAAAACTTTAAAAATGTAGTGATTTATGACCTTTTCCACCCTGTTTCTCCCCCTCTGATTCAAACTGTCTGTTTTGGAGGTGTTTCCCCTTTAAGAGTTCAGTGTTAACGCCCATTGTTATGATTGGCTAACGTCAGTGCTGCTTATGCATACATTATTAACGTTAATCATTTTTGTATCACATGTAGGCTACTACACAATGCTCCGCCACGTGAAACTTCGGTCTTCCGATCTTTTACCATCGTGTCAATTCTCAATTGATTTTGATTCATATGCGCGAGGAGAGAGAGAGCGAGAGCAAGACAGTTTGAAGGCGCGCGCGCGGCCGCTCTCTTTTTTTTTTAGAAAAAAGGCCTCTCTCTCTCTCTCTCTCTCTCTCTCTCTCTCTCTCTCTCTCTCTCTCTCTCTCTCTCTCTCCCTCCATCCTCGTTCTTTCGGTAACATGCGCCCTGTCACACTCATCTACATCACTCACCGAACAAATAAGGCTTTGGCGGGCTGCATATGCTGCAAATAAACTGCATCCAACTGCTTTCCCTGACGTCTGGATCGTTCGGCAGCATTCAAACATGTTTGTCCACAGCCAGGAACAGCACATCTGCGTGCCATCGCAGTCATCTTGTAAACAGACCCACTCGCTGCACGTCAACGCATGGAGGCGGTCATATGCAAACGACTGGTACGTCACTTCGTACCGTGACGTCACTTCGTACCATTGCTCCAGAACGAGCTGTATTTAGAGGGGGCCGACCAAGATGGCGGTGTGCTCTCAGCACCAACTTTAGTTAGGAAGGATAGACTCGAATTTTGGAAAAATCTTTTGAGTTGAGCAAAACTGTACATCATTTTGACAGGTTTTTTTCTCTCCTTTTTGCTTTGTTTATGTAAAATGGCCAAATCTGCAAAGAAACGTCCAAATGCTGTTAGCAAAGCAACAAACATTGATGGCATGGAGGTTATCACCGATTACGATTAATTCACGACCTGAACAACAAAGAAGAATTTCCTCCACTTCCTACAACACCTAGTGAACCTCCATTAGCCAAAAAACCTACGTTCTCCCAAACTTGTGGACAACTTGAAGTCTGACGAGATCGTTGCTAAACTGGCTAATCCCATTAACACCAGAAGCGATGTTCGATAAGAGATGGTCAAAGCTACACACGCAGAAATCAAGGATTTAAAAGAAAAGATGTGTGGCATTGAAAGGCGTGTGGAGAAGAGTGAACAATCTAAGCTGACTTGCATGAATCGTGTGACCGATCTGGAGCGTTACAGCAGAAGATGGAACATAAAATTACACGGCATCCCAGAATCTGTGAAGGAAAATATACGCGAGGAAGTGATTCGCATCTGTCAAGAAGTGTTACCACAAGATAGGGATCAGCTGCCAGCGGCGATAGATATCACGCACCGCATGGGTTCCAAGCGTCCGAACGAACCGAGGCCACGAGCTGTCATTATTCGCTTCGTTGTGAGGAGATACAGGGAACCTGTTCTAGTAAACCTGTTGGATTTATATCTTTTAACGCTAGGAGGCTGCGTAATAATATTAAAAGAAAAGCATTATTTTTATTTGCTAGACAATACAGAGCTGATTTCTGTTATATACAAGAAGCTCATTCGGTTAATGATGATGTTAAATTTTGCAATGGTCAATGGGGGTCTTCAATATGGTTTTCCCATGGTTCTGAACATTCAGCAGGGGTCATAACACTTGAGAATAGATTTAATGGTGAAGTTGTGCAATCATTTTGTGATTCAGAAGGTCACTTTGTTTGTTTGCTACTTAATTGTAATGATGTGTATATTATTACAGCTAATATCTATGGGTACAATAGGAAGTCAGAAAATGACAATCTTTTAGGGGTCATAGAGAATATATTTAAAAGTTGGTTAGATAAATATCCAAATGCTTACATTATAATTGGAGGGGATTTTAACATTGTGCAGGATTATATTGTTGATAAATGGCCACCAGGACGTCCAAAATCTACAAATACTAATCTCAAAAACTTCATGAATACATTTCATCTAATAGATGTTTGGAGCTCTAAATGCCCTAATAATATAGTCTTTACATGGAGTAACAAATCAGGTTCAAATCGGTCCAGAATAAACTATTGGTTAGTTTCTGAAAGTCTAGACAAAGATGGGATCGATGTAGATATTTTACCTACTCCATTAACAGATCACAGAGCTATTTATATAAAAGTCAAGCTGTTTCATTAAACACATAATGTAAATTCTTCATATTGGGAACTTCCCTTCTGCTGCATAAGGAGGTTCAAAAGAAAGTTAAAGATTTCATTTCTAGTCATTGGACTAAAGCCAAGATGGAAAATGCCTTCAGTACAAATTGGGAACTTCTAAAAATTGAAATTGGCAAATATATGAGAAAATATGGTTCCCTATCGGTCAGTCACTACGACGTAGGTCATGACTGACCAATAGGAATCTCGCTAGAGAGGCCAATCTACTTCGAGTGAAACTAAAACAGGCCAATGCACATTGGCGTGCAATCATTTGCATCAGCTGCGCGACCTCGTTAGCGCGGGTATTTAACAAGCAGCTGAGCGATTGCACAGTTAGCTTTTTGCTTCGGAGCCAAACACTTCGATGCCTCTACTGCAGTGGAAAACTTCTACAGGCTTTTCTTTTTTGAACTTCTCTCTTTTTTTCTGGTGCTGGGCGCGACAGCACGGCAGCGTGAGCAGCCTCCTCTTTAAAGAGCAAACAAAAAAGCTGTTTTAACGGCTGGTAAGATCTCCCAGCGCACAGTCGGGTGCACATTCCCCTGTGATCGCTGAGGCTGCTCCCCTGCGTGCTTCAGCACCAGTGAGAGTAGTTCCTAAAAGAGCAAACACAGATAGTTCGCGTCTTTTTCAAGATGACGTTCTATCTGTGTGTTTCTGGATGCGGTCGTTACCTGGGATCGCGGGATGGTCACGATCGCTGCCTTGTGTGTCTGGGCCTCGAACACGCACAGGCAGCGTTCGTGGATGAGTCATGTACCCATTGTGGGAAGATGACCATCTCGGAGCTGAGGTCGAGACTCTCGTTCCTGCAAAGGGGCGGAGTCCCCGTGCCTGCACCTCGGTTCAACCCCCCTTCGCGGGTTGCTTCCGGCAGTGACATGGGTGACCTGAGGATTACAGTGAGCGCGCTTCCTTCGGGGAACCAACCCCCTAGGAACCCCCACTCCTCTCATGCTCCGCAGCCAGTTCAGCTGCCAACGGAACGCGCCGGACCATCCTCGAGATGTGTACCGGTCGTTTCGTTCGGCGCTCCCCGCGACGACCAGATGTTGATCGCTGCATCGGAGGGTGGGTCAGACCGCTCCGCGGACGACGGCTCGGAGCCGCTGCCTCCTTCGGGTGTGCCAGCGGTGCCCGAGTCGGACCCGGAGATGATGGCCATGCTTTCCCGGCCCGCCAACAGGATCGGGCTCGTGTGGAACCCTCCACCGTGTCCCGAGCCCTCGAGGCTGGATGATTGGTATCTCGGGGTGGCGCGCGCTGGTTCTCAGCAACCCACTCCAGTGCCTTTCTTCCCGGAGGTGCATGAGGAGCTCACGGGGACGTGGACGGCACCTTTCACTGCCAGAAACCGTCCCGGTGGCTCCTCCTCCCTCACCACCCTTGATGGCGGGACAGCTAAGGGATACACGCGTGTCCCGCCAGTGGAACGGGCCGTTGCTATGCAACTGTGCCCTAACTCCACTTGGCGTGGAGAACCGTGTCTTCCTTCACGCGCCTGTAGGTACTCGTCGGACTTAACCGACAAGGCTTACAAGGCCTGCGGGGAAGCTGCCTCTGCCATACACGCTATGGCGTTGTTGCAGGTTCATCAGGCTAAGGCACTGAAGGTCCTGCACGAGGGTGGTCACGACCCACAAGTTCTCCAAGAACTTCGTATCGCGACGGACCTCGCGCTTCGTGCGACGAAGGTTACCGCGCGGTCTGTGGGTCGTGCGATGTCCACTTTGGTGGTCCAGGAACGCCATCTCTGGCTGTGTCTGGCCGACATGAGGGAAACCGACAAGCTCAGGTTTCTTAACTCCCCCGTGTCCCAGACCGGCCTCTTCGGCGACGCGGTCGAGAACTTTGCCCAGCAGTTCTCGGCTGTACAGAAGCAGACTGAGGCGATCAGTCACATCCTGCCGCGGCGGTCAGCTGCTGCCTCCACTCCACCGCCTGCGGCTCCTCAGTCTGCTCGTCGCCGAGGGCGTCCTCCTGCGTCTGCCCCTGCTCCCGCGCCGCAGCAGCAGCCTCCACCTAAGCGGCGCCGTCGAGCCAGTCGCAGGCAGGGCGCCCCGCCCGTCCAGGCCCCCGCCAAGAAGGGCGGCAAAGCCAAGAGTAAGCGGCCCTAGGACGGGCGACCCGGAGATGGAGGGAACTGCTCTTCAGGAGACGATGACCGCATCGCTCCTTCCCCCGGAGGAGGGCCGGGTGGGGAATATTTTGTTTCCTTTTGTTCCGCCGCTGGCCTTAAAACCAGCGGTACCCAAATTTTCAATAAAAGAGCAGTTTCTACCATCTCTGGGTCCGAAGGGGACCCGGAGAGCAGTGGGGGGACAGAATCCTCACCACTCTCATCTGCCTCCTCTATCGCCAGTGAGCAGCAGTGTGCAGTCGAGAACGCCACCGAGCCGCCTCCTGCACCTCCTGCCCTGTGGAACCAGGTAAGTGCTGCACAGCGCACACAGACCCCGCTACGGGCCGCCTCCCAGAGAGAGCCCCCCGAGCCGCGTCCCTGTGTTCCACCTCGCTGCCCCACTCCGGGTACGCCTGCGGTCCCTTTGGTCATTCGGACCATCAGGCTCGGCTATGCGATTCAGTTCGCCCGGCGTCCCCCCAAGTTTCGGGCCATCCACTCCACTACAGTGAGAGCAGCCGATGCCCATGTCTTGCGTGCGGAGATCGCAGTCCTACTGGCGAAGGACGCGATAGAGCCGGTCCCTCCAGCCGATATGAGGTCAGGGCACTACAGTCCCTACTTCATTGTACCCAAGAAAGGTGGTGGGTTACGACCGATCTTGGATCTGCGAGTTTTGAATCGGAGCCTCCACAAGCTACCGTTCAAAATGCTCACGCAGAAACGCATTTTCGAATGCATCCGTCCCCAAGATTGGTTTGCAGTGATCGACCTGAAGGATGCGTACTTTCATGTCTCGATTCTTCCTCGACACAGGCCGTTCCTGCGCTGTGCGTTCGAGGGTCGAGCATATCAGTACAAAGTCCTACCCTTCGGGCTGTCCCTGTCCCCCCGTGTCTTCACGAAAGTCACGGAGGGGGCCCTTGTTCCCATGAGAGAACAGGGCGTTCGCATCCTCAACTATCTCGACGACTGGCTCATACTAGCACACTCTCGAGATCAGCTATGCGAACACAGGGACCTCGTGCTCAGGCACCTTAGCCAGTTGGGTCTTCAGGTCAACTGGGAAAAGAGCAAACTCTCCCCTGTGCAGAGGATCTCTTTTCTCGGTATGGAGTTGGATTCGGTCGCTCAGACAGCGCGCCTCACAGAGCAGCGTGCTCAGTCGGTGCTGAACTGCTTGAACACGTTCAAAGGCAGGACGGCGGTCCCACTGAAATTTTTTCAGAGGCTCCTGGGGCATATGGCAGCGGCAGCAGCGGTAATACCGCTCGGCCTGCTTCATATGAGACCGCTTCAGCACTGGCTTCACGGCCGAGTCCCGAGATGGGCGTGGCATCACGGCACTCACCGGGTGGCAATCACACCGGCCTGCCGTCAGACCTTCAGCCCGTGGTCAGACCTTTCGTTCCTTCGGGCAGGAGTCCCCTTGGAACAGGTCTCCAGGCATGCTGTGGTATTCACAGATGCCTCTGCCACCGGCTGGGGTGCCACGTACAACGGGCATGCAGTGTCAGGGGTGTGGACGGCTCCCCAACTGCATTGGCACATCAATTGCCTCGAGTTGCTAGCAGTACATCTCGCTCTGAGCCGCTTGAAAAGGCCGCTACGGGGCAGGGACGTACTGGTCCGCACGGACAACACTGCGACCGTTGCGTACATCAACCGACAAGGTGGTCTACGCTCCCGTCGCATGTCGCAACTCGCCCGCCATCTCCTCCTCTGGAGTCAGAAGCATCTGAGGTCGCTTCGAGCCATGTATGTCCCCGGCGTGCTCAACCGTGTGGCCGACGAGCTATCACGAGCTGTGCTTCCGGGAGAGTGGCGACTCCACACCCAGGTGGTTCAGCTGATCTGGAGAGAGTTCGGAGAGGCTCAGGTAGACCTGTTTGCCTCCTCAGAGACCTCCCATTGCCAGCTGTTTTACTCCCTGACCGAGGGAACACTCGGCACGGACGCACTGGCACACAGCTGGCCCCGGGGCCTCCGCAAATATGCGTTTCCCCCAGTGAGCCTACTTGCACAGACACTGTGCAAAGTCAGGGAGGACGAGGAGCAGGTCCTTATGGTGGCTCCCTATTGGCCCACCCGGACTTGGTTCCCGGAACTCATGCTCCTCGCGACAGTCCCTCCCTGGCCCATTCCTCTGAGGAAGGACCTCCTGACTCAGAGACGGGGCACCCTATGGCACCCGCGCCCAGACCTCTGGAAACTCCATGTCTGGTCCCTCGGGACGCGGAGGTTCTAGGTGACTTACCCCCAGAGGTACTTAACACCATCACTTCAGCACGGGCGGCGTCCACGAGACGTGTTTACGCCCTGAAGTGGAACCTGTTCGTCGAGTGGTGTTCTTCTCGCCGAGAAGACCCCCGAAGATGTTCGATAGGGTCTGTGCTTTCCTTCTTGCAGCAGGGGTTGGAGCTTAGACTGTCCCCTTCCACCCTCGAAGTACATGCTGCCGCTATTTCTGCTTATCATGACCACATAGATGGCAAAACAGTTGGAAAGCACGACCTGGTCGTCAGGTTTCTTAGGGGGGCGAGATGATTAAATCCTCCTCGACCCCCCTCCATACCCTCTTGGGATCTTTCCCTGGTGCTTCGAGCACTTCAGGATGTTCCCTTTGAGCCTCTGCAATCAGTAGACTTAAAGCTTCTTTCCATGAAGACTTTGCTACTGGTTGCATTGGCCTCTGTCAAGAGGGTAGAAGACCTGCATGCATTTTCGGTCGACGAATCGTGCCTAGAGTTCGGGCCGGGTGACGGCCACGTGGTACTAAGACCCCGGCCTGGCTATGTGCCCAAGGTTCCTACCACTCCCTCAAAGACCAGGTAGTGAACCTGCAAGCGCTGCCCTTGGAGGAGGCAGACCCAGCCCTGGCTTTGCTCTGTCCCGTTCGCGCTCTGCGTATGTACGTGGACAGAACTCAAAGCATCAGGACCTCAGATCAGCTCTTTGTCTGTTACGGAGGCCAGCAGAAGGGAAAGGCTGTCTCCAAGCAGAGGTTGGCCCACTGGATAGTGGATGCCATCGCCTTGGCTTACCAAGCACAGGGCGTGCCCTGCCCGCTTAGGTTGCATGCACACTCTACGAGAGGCGTTGCATCCTCCTGGGCGCTGGCACGTGGCTCCTCGCTAACAGATATCTGTAGAGCTGCGGGCTGGGCGACACCTAACACGTTCGCCAGATACTATAGCCTACGTGTAGAGCCGGTCTCCTCCCGTGTTCTCACCCTAAACGGGTAGAAGCACTGAGAGGTCCGGCTCTGTCGGCTTGCTGCACCCTACTGTGCACCCCTATTGCTCCAGAGTGAAAAACCTGTCGAGTCCTCCAAAACCCCTCGGCCCGGACTTGGCGGAGCGTCCGGCGCCAGGCCCTTATCCGTTGAATCCTTGAGAACCGGATCTGGGCTGGGTTCCATATGTGTGACCCTACGGGGATCCCATATGTGTATATATTCCACGGATGCTCCTATCGGAAGCCCGTGTCTTTCCCTTGGGCTAAGTCACCCATTATTTCATATGCAGTACAGCCTTCGGGTTAGTCCATATGTATTTCCACGTAACTCTTTGAAGAAGTGGCTTCCGCAGCGTTCCTAACTAAACAGGAAAGGCACGCTTTCCCAGTGTTATCCAATATGTCACTGTGTGGGTTATCACGGAACAACAGTGTCAAACTCTCTGTGTAGGCCTCCTCCTATCGTCCTCCCAGGCAAGAAGGTGTAGAGGCTTGCACGGGGGCGCTGGATGGGGTGCAGCAGCTGTAGCGCTTTGGTAGGGATTCCTATTGGTCAGTCATGACCTACGTCGTAGTGACTGACCGATAGGGAACGTCTCGGTTACATATGGTAACCCTCGTTCCCTGAGGGAGGGAACGGAGACGTAGGTCCCGTCGCCACATCTGCTGCCGCCCGCCGGGGCGGCCAGCTGCTCAGGCTTGGCTCCTCAGCAAAAAACTAACTGTGCAATCGCTCAGCTGCTTGTTAAATACCCGCGCTAACGAGGTCGCGCAGCTGATGCAAATGATTGCACGCCAATGTGCATTGGCCTGTTTTAGTTTCACTCGAAGTAGATTGGCCTCTCTAGCGAGATTCCTATTGGTCAGTCATGACCTACGTCTCCGTTCCCTCCCTCAGGGAACGAGGGTTACCATATGTAACCGAGACGTTCATTAGTGGCCAAAAGTAAAAGATCTGAAGAAACTAAAATAATAACGAGAATAACAAATTTGTCTCAGAAACATCCAGATTCTCTTCTAGAGGACGAAAAATTAGAAATGGTCGACTTAACAAGTAAATTAGATGACATGTATAAGAAAAAGGTAGAGGGTGCCTTTATTCGTTCTAAAAGAAAGTGGCTTGAGGAAGGGGAACAAAACTCACATTATTTTTTCAGTTTAGAAAGGTGGAATTTTGTTAGTAACACCATTAATAAGTTAAACATTAACGGGGTTACAACAGATGATCATACAGTTATTTCTCAGTACTGTTAATTGTATAAGAATTTGTATACCTCTAGTTACTCTCAGGTGACTGCTGATGCCTTCTTGAATTCGTTGCAAATTAAACCCATTGATAAACATGAAAAGGACTCTTGTGATAAACTTATTACAATATCTGAATTGTCGGAAGCCATTAGTCATCTGAAAAATTCCAAATCACCAGGTACTGATGAGTTGACATCTGAATTATATAAATTATTTTCCAAAGAATTGGCTCCTTTTCTTGTAGAAGTATTTGCTGAAAGTATTGAGAGACAGTATCTTCCACCAACTCTGACACAAGGTTTAATTACATTGCTCCCTAAACCAAAAAAAGACAAGCTATATATTGATAATTGGCGCCCTATCTGTTTATTAAACAATGATTATAAATTGCTGGCCCTAATTTTAGCTAGAAGATTAAAAAAAGTTTTGGATTCCGTAATTGATGAATCACAATCGGGATTCATGAAAAATCGACATATAACGAATAATATAAGATTAGTGTTGGATGTCCTGGACTATTCAGAATTGTTTAATGATAATGTGTTTATATTATTCTTAGATTTTTATAAAGCATTCGACTCGGTGGAGCATCAGTTCATCTTTGACACGCTTAAGAAATTTGATTTTCTTCAGCAATTAAAACGCTTTATAAAAAAGGCAACTGTTCAATTAAATTATGAAATGGTACTTCCCCTAGATTCGATATTACTAGAGGAATTAGGCAAGGGTGTCCTGTCTCTCCATACCTTTTTCAACTTCTCTCTTCCCATATTAAATCAAGTCCAATGAAAGGCATCACTATCTTTGATAGAGAGATCAGAATAACCCAATTAGCAGATGACACTACGCTCTTCAATAAAAACGAAGACCAGATCTCAGTGGCTACTGAATTAATCTGTGATTTTTCAAGGGCATCTGGTGTTTACTTAAATCTGGCTAAATGTGAGCTTATGTTCTGAAGCATCTTAGAATGGTATTCCCTTAAAATCTAAGGTTCAGTATTTGGGAATAAGCATTACTAAAAATCAGCACAGAAGGTGTTTATTAAATTTTAATCCTATTGTTGAAAAAAAAACTAAAAAGAAATTAAATCACTGGCTTATGAGAGATCTTTCTTTAAGGGGCAGAGTTTTACTTACAAAGGCAGAGGGAATTTCTAGACTGACTTATGCAGCAATGGCTTTGCATCTTAATAAAAAAATATGCAAAGAAATAGATAAAATACTGTTTGACTTTATCTGGAAAAACAAAATACATTACATAAAGAAAACAGTTATAACTAATTTGTATGAAAATGGTGGCCTAAATGTTTTGGATTTTGAAATGTTAAATAATACATTTAATGTTAATTGGCTTCGTCAGATTGTCAGAAATCCTTACTCAATTTGGAACTTCATACCCTCCCATATTCTTTCTAACCTTGGTAATATACATTTTCTTCTTAGTTGTAATTATAATATTGATAAAGTACCGTGAAACTTTCAGAATTTTATCGCCAGGCCTTTTTATCATGGTCATTGATTTTCAAGCACAATTTTTCACCACATAAGTATTATATATGGAACAATAGGGATATATTATATAAGCGCAAATCGTTGTTTTTGAAACATTGGTTTGATAATGGCATCATATTGGTGGATCAGTTATTTAAAGGTGCAGTGTGTGATTTTTAGACATCTAGGTTCGGTTGCGAGTTGCACTAATGTTTCCGCCCACTGCTCACCCCTCCCTTTCGAAGAAGCTACGGTGGCTAAAACGGGACAAACATATCGTCGACTGAGACAGCAGAGAATAGCCAGAGTAAGCCGAGAGTGTGTAACATTGTCACTGTTTCTGTACGACAGTCCATTATAAACCACATCATGGATAAAGTTTACAAAGCCATAGTCAGGTGAGGGTCTTAATAAATAATATAATAATAGTAATCAGCTGATTGTCTCACAAACGTAACCAGCACATTTCTCCCCACATAGCAAACCCATAATACAGCGAGGGAGAAGAACCACATGAAACTATGCAACTATATTTTTTTCTAACAGGGTAGTAAAAGTTTACCTGGCTAATATGAGCTGTTACTGTGGCTGAGCTGGTTAAAGTGTAAAGCCTTGTTTAAACTCGACGCGTCCGCATGAGCCCAAAGGTGAGCTGATTAGTACTCGTTTCATTGACCGTAAAACAGTATGTTACAGGAATCACCAACCCGTCGATCTCGACAAGTCGATCTTAGAAGCATTTTAAGTCGTTTGCGAAGAGTTTTCAAAATCAGAGAAAAAAAGCCTATTGTGTGTAGTAAATGGTGTCTAAGGGATGCGGAGGCACGCGCGCTGTTACAATCATGTCATTTTTGCCGCGCGCATCTCCGCATCCTCAGCTGTCTCACGAACGCAACCAGCACATTTATCCCCACAGAGCAAAGCCATAACACAGCGAGGGAGAATAACTAAGTTACATGAAACAATCCAACTACATATTTTACACCACTGACAAGGGAAAGTCACTACTCACGGTGTCTATCTGGCTTCTAGCTTTCTGCGGCTTCTCTTTCAAGGCAGTGACGAAACGCGCTCTGTAGCGCTGTGTGTTCGCTGTCGGCTACGGTAGAAACATGACGTCACAATATGGCAACCTTCATAGAAGGGGAATCCCGCGCCTATGTAGTTATAAATGACTCATTCTAAGGTAATACAAACTTAACGGTTCATTAAGTAAGGTCTTTATACATCACTAAACACATAGTTATGGATCTTATATTGCATTTCTGTCAATAGATCCACAGAAATATTACACACTGGACCTTTATTTCAAAGGGTTTTCTTTTCACTTACAATGAGTTTTTGGCGCATTATAAGATTCCTGTAACACCAGGGGAATATGCAAAAGTTTTTGGAGCAATTTCTCCTGAAATCTGTATACTGTTTAAACGTCAAAAAAGAATTAATACTCAACAATTGTCCCCACCTACTATAGTAAGTACTTAGGTAGGTAATATCTGTTTTTTCCTTAACGCAAAGAACAGATCTATAAGAGAGTTATTTCAAAGAAATTATGTGTCTTTGCCTTATATTTACTCATATTGGAATCGTTTTACTGAAGATATTGTGTGGGAAAAGGTTTGGCTTATACCTAATCAATATTTAATTACAAACAAAGTTAAGGAGGTATCATTCAAATTGATACATAGAATATACCCTTTAAAACATTACTTTATAAAATTTAAAAGTGATATTGATGTTAATTGTACCTTTTGTGACAGTTGCCCTGAAACTGTGGTTCATTTATTTTGGCATTGCTCATTTGTAAGACTTTGATTTTATCACAAGAAACATTGATGGCCAATTTATGTTGTTTTGGAAACATTTTATTTGGTATTTGGGAGAACAGTAGAATCAAGCATTGTCAGATTTATATAATTAATTTTATTCTTTTAATGGCAAAATGTTATGTTCATAAATGTAAATTCTCCTGTAAAAAAAAGGTCACTCTTCTTGACGTATGTGGAAGTACCGAGTCAGTGTTTACAAGTTGAACGCGCAAACAAAGTCAAACACCGTTTACAAAAAAAGGAAATTGAAAGGTAAAACAACGATGTTGGGCGATTTTGAACTTAGAGGAGAAGATGAGATGCAGTTTTTCACCTTTCTGAACCGGAATACACAGAGCAAAAGCGTGACCTTTTCAACGTAATTGCGTATTACGTGACGTCACTAGCACGCATCACAGAACAGAGCAAGGCGAGCATTTGTGCTTATAAAACTTAAAGTTTTTTATTTATTTTTGAAATGAGTGCTCGTTTCGCTAGATAAGAGCCTTATTCATCATCTGGTGTCGTTTAAAGCCCTTTGAAGCTGCACTGAAACGCTCATTTGGACCTTGAACCGTCTGGTTCCCATTGAAGTCCATTATATGGAGAAAAATCCTGGAATGTTTTCATCAAAAACCTTAATTTCTTTTCGACTGAAGAAAGAAAGACGTAGACATCTTGGATGACATGGGGGTGAGTAAATTATCAGCAAAAGTTTTTTTTAAAAGTGAACTACTCCTTTAAGCTATGAAACTTGCAGGAAGTTTGAATAGTACATAGATCTCGTATATATCAAAAGATCAAGGCAAATTCGGTTTCTCGTGGCATGACCCCTTTAAACGTACATAAATGTAAATAAATGATTAAAATATGTCATTTTGGTGATCAAAGGTGAGTTTTAAGGGATAAAAGGATTGACTAGGGGGAATTTATGCTAAATCAAGGAGTTTGAGAATGGTTTATACTTTAAACATGTAGAATATAACAGTGCTTGTGCATCAATGTCTGTTACTGTATGTGTGATGTAGGTGAATGTAGGCTTTATGTAGGCTACTCAATGTTGGTCAGTCGTATCCGACATGAAGGATCAGCAAATGAAACCGTGACCACAAAAACCATTAACTTAAGTGAATGAAAGGCAATAATCAGCAATATCTGTTCACATAAACTGTATTTAAATAGTTCATATAACATGACACTGAGTTGTTAAAAATAATTTCTTACAACTATTTCATTTCAATACGTTCAATTTAAATGTGTTTTTAAGGAGGAGGTGCATCTATAGCCTTACCTTGGAGTTGGTTCACCCTCCGCATATGTACATGTGATGTTAGTGATGGAACGAAATATGCCATCATTCATTGGACAATCTGCTTCTGGTGAAGGAATACTGCTTGGGAAAAACATCATACTAATGTGGAATACTACAACATGAAGCTTAGCAACAACATGTAGCGCAAAAGCTGGATTAAACTGCAGAGGATTGACCCCATGGATCCCAGTTTAACCTCTGTCTTTGATTATATTGAATGTCAGGAGATGTGACTCTGTGACAGCCACATGGGCTGAAGATCATGCGATACGAGACACTATATCTCTTTGTGGAGGATGTCAAAGGTGCTCAGTGTTGATTCCGTCTTCTGGAGGACATGAACTTCACGGTTTTCTAAATCTATCTGTAATCCACATCACACTGCTGCAGAAAACAAGTCCCTCACCTCTTTTCAACCCAAGTAGACATTATATCACAATCCTGACCATATCATTCCTATAAAAAGCTGTTCTTTGTCTGTTTGTGTTGGAACAATGTATGTTCACATCATTCGTGCATCCGGAGTTCAGTCATTAGTATAATGATTATAATCATCATTAACTCTGAGGGAGAGGTATCATTTTTGTAGGTTTTGCAATATTGATGTAACATTGTATATGCATACATATATTAAAAATGTGTAAAATATGTTTTTTTTAAATTGTATGCTTATTCCTGTGAGCTTTTTGCCTTTTTTTTTGCCAAATAATTTTGTTAGATAAACATTTTAACCAAGTTTAGTGTTTTGTTCGTTCCACAAAAAAAACTCAACAACAATTAAAAAAAAATTAACACATTTTTTATAATATTTGAAGTAAAGGGTAAAGATGTTAATTATCATATAGGCCGGACATCACAGAGTTGTGTGGATCGCTTCATTGTAGTTGTATGGAAAAGAGCAACCGGAACATTATTCAAAATATCTCCTTCTGTGTTCCATAGAAAATAGATCATACAAATTAAGTCATTATTCACATGTTACGAGTCTCACTCAATCTGTTTGTTGCAGGTGTTTTTTTTTGTTTTTTTTTACCAAAGCAACTCACATAACTTGCTTGAAAGTCACTTGCTAACCTAAACATTGTCACCATCACTTTCAAAGTAGGTTGATAAATAACTATTTACCTTGTCTTAGTATATATATATATATATATATTTATTTATATATATTCATTCAAATGTCATTATTTGCATTAGCCATACAGATATAGCCAGTTCCAATGGGTCCCCTAAAACATGACCATGGTCTATGTGAAGTTTTGTGTCTGCAGTAAGCATGATCAGGGGTGATGTGAGTAAGATGCTGCTCTCTGCTGACTGCAGTGTGGTACTGTGCCTCGGCTGACCTTGCACTGCAACTGGATGCCATCAATTCTGAAGCGTTTTTGAGTGGCACATATGGGCGATTGATCCTGCCGAGCTCTGGGCTGTTTAAAGGGTTCAGTTAACAGACACAAGCACTGTTGCAAGTGAGCAACAGGACAATAGCATGTGCCCGTGAGACGGGTGGGGTTTTATATGGTATCGTTTGCAAACTTCGCATTGTGCATTTTGCAGACTAGACTGTAACTATGCTAAAGTGCTGTTTTAAGGCAAGACACCACAAGCAAAAACATTTGTTTTGTTTTTTATGCACTGGCCAATTTTAGCTTTGCATAATGTTTTGGATCAGACCGGTGGAAAGAAGATCCAAAATACACTTTTAATTGTTCATTATTTCTCTAGATTTCTGTTACAGTACATATCTTTAAAGGCTGTTTTTTCAAAATGTTTTTTCTTCCTCTTGCACTGAGATAGAAAAATCTCCACTTCAATGGCACTAACATAAAACAAACTTTCCAATTCTATTCCTATCTATACTTTGAAGGGTTTTACAGTGCAGTTTTTTATACAGTTCCTATATAATTTACCTGATTTTACACAATGTATTTATACATTTTTCTGGCTGTTGACAGTATTTTTCTGATTGTATGGAATGATAAAAAGAGAAAACTTTTGATTCTAAAATGTCAACAACAACAAACTAAAAAAAATATGTTGAACCTTTATCCAGTTTTCAATGTTCAGTTCTGGAGATGTATGCAAATGTATTTAATTAGACAATGCATCTGCTTATTTAAAATGTTTGTAATTCTTAATGTATAATCAATGAACTGGGGAAGTATGGTGATATTTTCTTTTTTACCCTATGGGTGTCTTCCCTGAATGTGAAACTGTTTTTACTGTTTTTTACAATGAAACATTATTCCTCACACTGGAAATAAAAGGTCAAGTGAAGCACATTGCATTGTGGGATATAATATTCTGTGCAGTGTGAGGATCTACAGCACATTTAAACAAATAGGTCAACCTGATTTTCCATGCATGCAGACAATTTGCCCACAGCACACAGAATACATTCTGTATTTCTCATATAAACAAGAAAATAGTGTGCCAATAGTACAGATAAAATGGTAATCATATTATTCTGAACTTAGCTCATGTCCAAGTCTAATAAACAAGAGGATTTGTTTTTAATAGTTTTCCGACAGCTGCTCAATATTGCTGGTATACTGCCATCTGTTGGCCAACGTGACCTTAAACAGCGTCATAAACTCATAGGCTCTTTTGCCCAAAGCTTGTTTTCCCTCTCTTGATGACTCATTCTGACATGCACAGTGTAAGAAATCTGATTAAGTCATCTACCGCAAAACAAGCTTGTAGTGTATGTAGCAGCTAAATCGGTCGTTCCCAACACACACAGTCATGTAAACTCATTTTTCGGATGAATTTATAATTCCTCAGGAGCATTGTCTCGGAAATGGCTTACACTTTTCATATCCGCTCTAGTTTCCCTTCGAAGTCGAGCGGTGCGGCTGAAATTTCCTCCAGCCAGGAGTCATAAAGGAATTAGCCATTTCGATTTCAGTCTATTCCATCTCTATGGCACATGAAACATGTTGTGTGTCATTCTGCATACCTCAGCCAGAGCAAGATGCTGCGTTGTTCGCTCACCGAGCTGGTCTGCGCGTTCATGTTATGTAAGCTGAATAGATGTCTGCTTCTGTCTCCCCCGGTGCCCTTCCCGCAAGAGGCACACACGTTCAGTGGCAGCTGCATTGATTTGAAGTGCCGCGGGCAGCTGGGGGATCACAACAAGTTCAGTGGCTGTTTGGGGACATGACGACGGAAGACATCTTAACAAAAGTTCGGGCAAGCATGCTTCCTTTACAGAACAACTGAAGTCTGTGTCATAAACATGCCGCTCTGCTGAGTTGTGCTGTCAGATCGACGTATGACGCTTCACCCGGCACACACTGTAACGAAAATTATGGTAATTTTGTTAAAATACTATTAATCGGTTAATTGTAAGTTCCCTTATACAGTGGAAAACTGTAATGGAACTAATGGGGCGTTTACATGCTTTTGGAAGTGAAAAAGAACAAGTCATATTTTGATGTACAGTGAGAAAACGTAAATTGATATTCCCAGAAATAAATATTATTCTTTTTTTGTACATTAGGGTGTTTAGTATTTTTGTGAAAAATGTTTGTGTACTATAAAAAGACTACCACGGCTATTTTTTTACTATAAATGTTTTTTCTTTTTCTTTTCTTTTTTTACAGTGCAACATGCATTTAAAACACTTCTTTTAAGGTTTAAAACCCTATAATAACCAATGATCATTAATATGGCTATGAAAACATTCAATCATATTTCAGTATGAAATGAGTCCATCCTGGTAATTTGGAAAACCAATCACGTTCTATCCCTATTTAAATGCTAATTTTCAGTGCACTTTTTCCTCGAGTAAGCTGTTTGACTAATGAAGTCTAGTGACTGGAACAGGCAAGCAATCGACAAGCTAGTCAAGACCAAAAATACATCTATATCCTTCATTTTTGTTTTCTTTCAGGATTCCTAGATGTGTGTTGGGGACAGACAGGGAACTGACCCAAATGAGAGATAAATGGCTGACATCATAAATAGCCAATCAAATGGCTGCACTGTTGCTATCTGTCATTTTTTCGGACAATTTTAAAGCATACTGAACTTTCGGACAAATAACCTCTTGTTTTGGCAAATTCCTATGATCCTACTCTGTCAGTTCAAAGCTAGATTAAAGACACATCTCTTTGACCTAGCATTCACATAATACATTATCGACTTCTATAACTCAATGTTAGGCTGCATAGATTAGGTCAGCCGGGACTGGGAACACTTCCCTTAAATCCTGATGTACTCGTAATCAAAAGAAGAATGGCATCTACGCTAATTTTAGTGTCTTTGTTTATCCCGAGGTTTTCCCGCAGCCTGCCGGATCCAGGCCGTATCCAGATTTGACTAGGAGCTTCGCCTGGACCCGATGACAATGCAGTGCTGAAGTGCCAACTAGCCTCTCCCTATGGAGGATCGCTTTACCACTCTACAGATAAAGCGTTGTGGGGAAATTCGGTTCGCGTACCTAACCCGAAGTGATAAAATAAAATTCTGTATCAAAATTTATAGGCAAGACAAGTAGTTTGTTTAGGCATGGTTTGTAGGGAATTATATTAATATATAACATATATTCACCTATATTATATACATACATATATTCAAACATATATATAAACATATATTCAAACGCACATAACCAATTCTTAATGCGCATGTGAACGCCATCAGCGTTTATCACAGGTTCGCGCTTAAAGTCTGTTTGGAGAGAACGGCGTCGTCTTAGCGGCCCCTAATTTAATAACAAATGATCATTTCGACGGAAGTGAATCAATCAAAACTAACTTTAGCTGGAAAATAACATTATTCAAGAACCGCTATAAAGCCAAAACAATCTCTGTTACCTTAAATTATGTTTAGCTCTGTAAAGCTGCCTTGAAACAATCTACATTGTTAAAAGCGCTATATGAATAAATGAAGATGACTTGTTTTGGCAAATTCCTATGGTGAACAGGTGTTGTTGTAAAAAGTGATAAGTTGACTTAAACCCGTTGCCTTAAAATTATTAAGTAAATAAACTTGCTTAATGTAAAAAAAACAAACAAAAAAAAGTTTTGTGGAATTGTCAAGTTCAAATAACTTAATTTTTTACTTTAAAAATTTAATTCATTCATACAGTGGCATGAATACAGCTCTTCAACAATGACCATGTTTCTAAATTAAAATGTATTTTTTATATATATATTTTTAGATGGCCATAAAGTCAGAAATGTCAGGGTGATACAACTTTCTGATATCATTTAAAAAGAAAAAAGAAAATGAATGTCTTTTCTTTCACACACACCAGCCACTTTATTGTTCACCTGTTCAACTGCTGGTCAATGCAAATATCTAATCAGCCAATCACATGGCAGAAACTCAATGCATTTAGGCATGGACAATCTGGGGTGCGTTTCCCGTACAACGGCGTAACTCGCTGCTTAACTACCGTAGTACGATGCATCGTTGAAGAAGTCAACTAGCTAGTCGCGACTGTTTCCCATAACCGTATTGTCACAAATTGGTCGTTCAACCACGATGGTTAATGATGTCACGCAAGTGGTGGAGTAATAACTTCTATTAATGAATCTGTTGAGATCAAATTAATGCTAGATGTTTTGCTATAAATTACGGACATGGCATCTGTAGACTATCTCCTATTTTTCTCAGTTATTTAGCTTTATTTTCAGATTCAATCATAGGCTCGTTCTTACGCACATGCGCACTCTTCAAAAATGGTACTTAAAAACTCTTGACAAACTAAAAGACGGAAATGGCATTTGTATGTATTCTATATAAAAGATACTGATTGTATTGAGTTTCAGCTTGCTTATTTGACTCAAAATAATGATGTATTAAGTCCACATGTTTAGCACACTCTTTAGAAACTCTGCTTCTAACCACAGGTTAAGAGCTGTCCTTCCAACCACACAACTTTGCGATGCTGTTTACGAATGTTCGTTGGAACTATTGTTTCGGGAAACACAGACTTGTTGAACTATGCTAATAACGACGGAACTTGCGACCATAGTTGGCTAACAATGCTTTTGGGAACCCTGCTGAAGTTCAAATTCAGCATCAGAATGAGGAAGAAAGGAGATTTAAGTGATTTCGTACATGGCATGATTGTTAATGTCAGATGGGCTGGTCTGAGTGTTTCAGAAACTGGAGATCTATTGGCATTTTTACACAACCATCTCTAGAGATTACAGAGAAAGGTCAGAAAAAAAGAAAATATCCAGTGAGCGGCAGTTCTGGGGTGAAAATGCATTGCCAGAGAGCAGAGGAGAAAGGCCAGGGCTGTGTTTCCCAAAAGCATTGTAGGCCTAAGTAGAACGTAGGACCATGCCACCAATGCTCTCTACGATCAACTTCTCACAATGTTTTTGAGAAACGATAGAAAGGCAACAGTAACTCAAATAACCACGCGTTACATCCGAGGTCGGCAGAAGAGCATCCCTGACCTCGCACTTTGCTAAGTTTCTTCACTTTGCAAAGATGCACTTTGTACATTTTTCACATGGTGCGATGAGGCAGAGCTGAGGTTGAACATAACGCTAACTAAAGCGATGGTGATTGATGTCAGAAAATGCTCCAAACCTGTGTTTATTCAGGATAAAGATTTTGACAGAGTAGAAGTATTTTGGAACCATTTTAGATACAACCCTAAAATTTCAGCAAAATTAAGAAGGCACATCAGAGAATGTTTGTTATGAGGAAATTGAACTCCTTTAGTGTTATAAAGCCTATACTGTGTTCATTTTATAATACCTTTATTGAGAGCGTTTTAAGTTTCTCGTTCCTCTGTTGGTTTCCGACACTTTCTCTAAAGAATAAGAATCGCCTCCAAAGTATAGTTAAGTCGTGCTCAAAAAATACTGGTGTTCCTTTGCGGAGCTTAACATCATTTTATGAGCAGCAAGCTTTAAGGAAAGCTAGGAGTATTATGAGTGATGAAACACTCTCCCTGCGTATGAATTAGGAGCCACTGCCCTCGGGCAGACGTTTATGAAGTATCAAGTGTCTAACAAATCGATACACGTTCACTTTTGTACCAATAGCCATTCGTATTTGTTATGCGAGTTTTTTTATTTATTAAGGATTCTTGAGGTGTCATTGTATTATAAAGCATGGTGCATTTGTTTTTAATGTGTTTTTTTAGAGATGTGATGCCACTCCCCAAATATAATTGCCTCTTGTGGGATTAATAAAGTGGTTAACTTAACTTACCTTGAAGCGGATGAGCTACAGCAGCAGAAGACACACCGGTGACACTCCTGGCTGCTGAGAACAGTAAAATGAGGCTATTCACACAAGCTCACCAAAATGTAGCAATAGAAGACTGGAAAAATGATGCCTGTCCTGATGAGTCTTGATTTCTGCTGCGACATTCAGATGACAGGGTATAATTTGGCATAAACAATCTTTCTTAATTGCTCTAGGTATTTAAGTAGAGCTGAAGCTCCCCTGCGGTTTCCCTAGGGGTTGAGTTTTGATGGTGAGAGTCTTTGGCAATAATATTATGGCGTTCTCATATTTGCTTCCGTTCTGAAGAAGATGAGGGTTGCATTCTCCCCCTGGAAGTAGTGCTAATAGCGAAGCTCATAGTTTATATTATCCCTTTGGTAGGCTACTCCCCAAGGGCTTTGGCGAGGTGCTGACATAGCTGAGCCATATTTTCTAAGAGCTCTGCTCTTGGGGCCTTATAAGACTGGCGGCTGTCCCGCAAGTAAGGGAGTTTTAAAGACTGCATACCATAAGGGGTTTTAAAGACTGGGACTTCTCTTACTATAACGCATAGGAGCTTGGGTATCTTCTCCTACTATTGGAAAATTTTGGCTTAGGGAGTGGCGCCACTATAAAGTATATGAGTCATTTTGGATGTGCCCTTGGGGTTATGCACTCTGATTCATAATCAGACTCAATTTATGATATGGCCATTATATTTGTGCATATTCACAGCTTAGATTCCTTAGGCAGGCATTCCCTTAGCATTGCGTAGTGGGAATTGGTTCTCCATAGTGCCAACTCCATGACGCATGTATTGTTGCCATGCCTAGGGCTTGCCTGGACAAAAGTGTTGATGACGTGTATTTCAGCCGACCTTTTATACTCATGGGCGCTCCAGTTGTGACGTCATGGACTGCAGTCCGCCATTGTTTTATTGGAAAGTGTTTACATGTGCTTCAGACACCGGTCATGCTGATGCCGTCCCCATGATGTAGCGTCTCATTTCCCTTATCAGGGAGCAGGGGTTACATATACGAAACCTATAGACGTTTTCACTGCTTTTAATTTTTAGAATTTTTTGGGAAACCTTTTTTCAGGATTCTTTGATGAAAGTAAAATTAAGTAAAATCAAAACAACTAAATTTCAGGCTCAACAAAATTGGAGAATAGAAAACTGGAAAAACTTTGCCTGGCCTGATGAGTCTTTCTGCAGAAATTTGGCATAAACAACATAAAAGCATGGATCCATCCTGCCTTGTATGAGTGGTTCAGGCTGCTGGTGGTGTAATGGTGTGGAGGATATTTTCCTGGCACACTTTGTGCCAATTGAGCATAATTTAAACGCCACAGCCGACCTGAGTATTGTTGCTGACCATATCCATCCCTTTATGACCACAGTGTATCATCTTCTGAAAGCTACTTCCAGCAGGATAACGTGCCATGTTACAAAGCTCAAATCATCTCAAACTGGTTTCTTGAACATGACAATGAGTTCACTATACTCAAGTCACAGTCACCAGATCTCAATCCAATAGAGCACATTTGAAATGTGAAGGAACAAGAGTGGATGAGAAGCCGACAAATCTGCAGCAACTGTGTGATGCGATCATGTCAATATGGACCAAAAGCTCTGAGGAATGTTTCCAGCACCTTTTTGAATCTCTGCCACAAAGAATTAAGGCAATTCTGAAGGCAAGAAGGGGGTCAAACCCAGTAGCAAGGTGTACTGGTGATATATCCAAAAGTGGTCAAATAAAATATGAAATAATGTTTTATTGACAAGGCAAGGGTAGTTCTTATTGTTAAATGCCATGTGATGCGACTCTCAAAAACTGTAATTAAGAGTATTATGACATTTAATGATTTGTTTATTTTAAAAGGTTGACTGGGAATGTCTAATAAGATATCAAGAACACCATGAGGAAGTGCACACGCCCAGTCAATTTGATGTGTATCTTACACTGGTGTTGTTCTCCCTGTATCCAGCAGAGGAGGTCTAAATCAAGGAAAACATGGATCAAGATCATGGACAAGATCAAACAACTATATCCACCTGTACTGTATCATTAATGTGTGGATAGAATATATATATTCGCATACAGCGTGACATTTTGTGCACGTATAAAATGTATCGTGCACTTTTTTAGGGCTTGGTGAAGACTGTTAACAGGCATATTTGATTCAATGATTTTGTCAGTAAATACTGTATCACTAAAAGAAATCGTGACCTTAATAATTCCCATCTCTAATTTGATTGGACACATTTTAAAAGATGACTGGCACTATTACTAACAGTTTGCTCTGTCTGTTCTGACTACTTTTTATGACTTAAAATTAATTTTTCAATTGCAATTATGCATGTGTAAAAAATATCTAGTCAAGTTCTGAATCTACCTGTTTTTTTCCACTTTTTAATGTTTCTCTGACCTAATCTGAAACCCAGCAGACAAATATTTCCAAGGTTTTATGTATTTTTTCCCCATGTAAATCTTTTTTTTAAAATATGCCCCGGTTCATTTGACTCCTGATTTCTCTTTAAATACACTAAATATAGAAAAAAAAAAAAAACCCACCACCAATCTGTCCGTACCCACTTTATATGTAAAGCATTTTTATTTTAAAATGGCAAAAATAGGAGAACATTTATTTGGGGAAAAAAAAAAAACAGACACTTAGAAAACCTATTGAACAGTCATTAAAAAAAAGTGTTTGAGTCACTATCAAAAATGTGGTAAATAACTTTCCAGACTTATTCTATAATAAATAGCTATAATAAACTCAAAGTATTTGTGAAATATCAATCTGTTACTACAATGTTAAGTACATTTTCAAGCTATTTTAAAAAGGCCTTGGTGTCTCTCAGACCTCAAACAATACATAGAGGTTAAATCTTGAAATTAATCTTTCTGACTTTTACGTCAAAGATTAACAAAGAATTAAACAGGCTACAATTTCCCAGATAAACCTGAGGTATTAAGTTCAGAACAACTTGACAGCTTTGTGAATATAGCCCTCAGAGAGTCTCTTGACTTTTGTTTTTTTACACCACAGGAACAGGATCAGGCAAATTGGCCAGTTTTACTGCGCTCTCGTAAGTGTCTCAGTCGACATTATAAAACACATCCGTGAACACTTTAGCGGTTCTGTGTTTGATTAGCATGCCTGGGTTCGTGTTTTGATTAAAGGAAGCTCGTGAGTAAAGTGCTGACCATAAACAATTTCCTCATTGCATCAAAGTCACACGGAAGCAGTAAAACGGGGCCTTTAACGTCCACATTTATAGAGCCACAACGTAATGAACAAGCCAATAAAGAAGTGAAACAGAACTAATCCAATACATTTTATAATAACAGCATAATCAAACACTACTTTATATCATACTGAATAGATCATTATTTAATCAATGATCATTTAGCTAGAAATGCAATACATTCTACGTTAGCTGTATTTTCATATTTATGCTGATCTGTTAAGCATCACATTATACTTGGTTCATAAAAATGAATATAAAGTGTTAGCAACTGTGTTTTTCCATTGCAGGATAAGCTATTGCTTTACTTCACTGACTTTTTTTAATATAACTCATATTCATACATAATTCATTATGCGAGGATGTATTAGCTTAGAAAGGCTCATGGTGGGGAAAAAACTGTAAAAAATCACTTTTATCCACTTTAAAAAGGTGGAGGTGAACGTCACGGAAAATGAATAAAGTGAAAAAGATGAATGGAAGAGAACTTTGCTAATGCAATTAACACTCGTATACGTTTCTCAAACATGAAACGTAAATAACTGAATAACCAATGCTTTTGTGTTTGCTCACCAATTGCCATTTACTGTACATTGACATGACAGATTTCAGTCAACTATACATTACAGTATAAATGTATATAAAATGTGGCATAAAAAAATAAACTTCCACATTTTAGTTTCAAACTGCTTATTCAATACTCACAGTCAGATTTGTTTCTAGGTTGCATGTGAACACAAAGTGTAGAAAAAAGGTCTGTAATCATTTTTTGTAAAATAACTCGACCGTCAAATCTTTAGAAATTTCATAATGCGTTTCTCGTATATAAAATCATTTACCATTTGCTTTTGGTGAAATCTGTGTGCATCAATTCAGGTATGACAACAATCTTTAGAGAAGGAAAAGCAATGCATAAGGAAAAAAAAACATCAAATGTAGTAGAATTTAAACAATATTTTGTACACTAAATTAGTTTGACAATATATTACATAAAGATGTATAACACAAATATACAAAAAAGGTTTGGCAACCGAATTATCCATCCACAGGGTAAAATTTGATCTTTCAGTCAGTGAAAAGTGAGGTAAAATGTCCCGATTTTCACGTCAGGTCTTATAAGGCGCGAGTGAAGGCACATTACGACAGATTTCATTTTTTGGTTGTTGCTTTTTTCGGACACCCAGTGATTGTAAACATTGTCTTTCTGGTCTTCTTGTACATCCACAGAGCAGTACTAGTCCATATCGCAGCACTTCCTCATGCGAGGTGATACATGCTGTACCCTAAAGGAGTCCCATAGAGTCCCATTGGAGCAACAGGCAATAAAGGCCTGTGGAAGGGGTACGACTGGCCATAGAGCGAGACCGCCGAATGAAGCTGGGTCCCGAGAGGAAGAGGCAGACTGAAGTTGGGGTGCAGGGCAGGTTTGGCGGTCAGTTTGAGCTTCTCCAGCTCGGCCTCTTGCAGGCGCTTGGCCTTGGCCCGTCGGTTCTGGAACCAGATCTTCACCTGTGTCTCTGTGAGGGTGAGGGAGCTGGAGAATTCGGCTCGTTCTGCGATGGACAAGTACTGTTTCTGCCGAAACTTGCGCTCCAAGGCCAAGAGCTGTGAGGTGGTGAACGGTGTACGGGGTTTGCGGTTGGTCTTGTGCTTGCGGAGGGGACAGGCACTTTCCTGTCCTGTGGTTTAAAAAAAAAAAGGTTTAAACATTAGTGTAACATAATTTAATTCCTTGTACATTTTAGGTTGGTCAAAAATATTGATTTTAAACTCTCAAAATGTAATAGTAACTAACCGTGTAAAATTAATGTTTTAATAATAGTGTTCTCATTCAGTACATTTTTAAACAAGCCTTCACTGAAAAAAAAAGTTACTGCCTTAAATTTAAGTACAATCAACTTAGATGTTTAAGTCATTTCAACTTAAATTAAATTAAACTGTCTTAAAAAAAGAGTTGAATCTTGTATAACTTCAAAATAAGTTAAGCAATTTTCAACTTTTTTGAGTTAAAGCAACGTAAAAACAAAAGTTTTCATAACGTTTTGATCTTATACTTTTTTACAGAGTGCATAATGCATAATTTTTGTTTTACTTGATAGTTTTAATAATTATCATTAGGTATTTAGGGGGTGGAGGAAAAGCGAAAATTAAAATAATGCTATTATTAACAGGTTTTGTTATATTTAGTTAACATGAGTAAACACATTAATCTACACATTAATGCATAATAATGTGGTGTTCTTAATTAAATCTGAGTTTTCAGCTTGAGGCTTCATATTTTCAGAGCAGTGGGCCCTCATGGATCTCTAGTTTCCATGAAGTTTATCTTTCACACGGTCTCTATAAAACATGCATTCGCTTTAGTTGCAAGATGCCTAATGAGAAATAACCAGCAGCTAAATACAGTCTAAAACAGTCTGAAGAGAAGATAGCCTCGTTTTATATCTCTTATAAGCTTATAAGTAATTTTCTAACAAAATAAGCTTAGTTGCAAGATCATTTTTACGACAATTATTGACTTGATATATATATATATATATATATATATATATAAATAATGTAAGTTTAAAGCATAAGAAGTTAGTTCAGAAAGTTAAATTGCTTACGAGTTTGAGAGAACCTGGAGTTCATAACCCATGAAGTGCAGTCATCCGGCTCAGGGGACTCGGATTTGACGGGTGAGGTCTGTATAAAGTGCTTTGGTATTCCAACCGAACCACAAGAATCCCTGATCTCAGTCTTCGCAAACTGACTGGAAACATCCTCGCGTCTTCTTTCAAAATCCTTCCTTGGTTTGTGGCTCGATATAAGAGACTCCACGCTGAATGGGTGGCTTGACACTGGAGTTTTGCGCGGCTCCATGTCCCGACCTCCTCCGTCTGATTCCTTCAAGCTCGCGGTCGCGGACATCATCCTCCTCGCGACGAGCCTCTGGACGCGAGACCTTCACAATCACTCTGACGTCTCATGCAAAAATCATTAAGGCTTTGATGCCTTAAAGCACGCGGCCACAACAGAACTTTCAGCCAATCAGAGCGCTGCCAAATTAAGGCTCGCGCTTTGTTGCTTACAGCAGCTGCACGGCAACGGTAAAACTTTTAGCCAATGAGAACGCTGCTGAATTAGGGAATTATTTCGATTGGCTTTTTGAGTGTTGTAAGAAAGTGTCCTTCATTATTATTGACAAAATGACAGCGACCGATTTAGAGAAAGATTCTGCAATTTTGGTAAGTAAGGCCATGTATAAATAGATCAGAAAGATAGCAATGTACAGTAACTATTATGAATGGCACATTTTATTAGACTATTCTACTATTTGAGTTTCCATTATAAATATGAAATATGAAAAAAAAATGTTTCCCAAAATTGGTAATCCAGCAGCTAACTTTAGACAGTTTGTTTTACATGTTGTGGCGTGTAAGTAGGCTATGATATATATATATATATATATACAGTACTGGTCAAAAGTTTGGAAAAATTACTATTTTTAATGTCTTTGAAAGGTATGCTCATAAATCCTCTATTTATTTGATTAAAAAAAACTTAATATTGTGAATATTATTACAATATTTCAATTAGTACAATTAGTGCAATATTATTATAATAATGGTTTTCTATTTTAATATACTTTAAAATATAATTTATTGCTGTGATGCAAAGCTGAATTTTCAGCATCATTACTCCAGTCTTCAGTGTCACGTGATCCTTCAGAAATATGCTGATTTATTATCAATGTTGGAAACAATTGTGCTGCTTAATATTTTTTTTTATAACCTGTGATACTTTTTCAGGATTATTTGATGAATAAAAAGTTATAAAGAACACCATTTATTCAAAATAGAAATCTTTTCTAATAATATAAATCTTTACTACCACTTTTTTTTAATTTATCACATCCTTTTAAAAGAAAGAAAAAGATTACTGACCCCAAACGTTTTAACAGCAGTGTATATTATTAAAAAATATTTCTGTTTTAAATAAATGCTGTTCTACTGAACTTTTATTCATCAAAGAATCCTGAAGAAAAGTATCACAGGTTATAAGAAACATTGAAAATAAATCATCATATTATGATTTCCGAAGGATCATGTGACACTGAAGACTGGAGTAATGATGCTGAAAATTCAGCTTTGCATCAAAGAAATGCATTATATTTTAAAGTATGCCTATATTAAAATAGAAAACCCTTATTTTAAATTGTAATAATATTTCACAATATTATTGTGTTTCTGTTTTTTTTTTTATCAAATAAGCATAAGACTTCTTTCAACATTAAAAATAGTAATTAATAAATAGTTTCTAAACTTTTGACCTGTACTGTGTGCAATATTTGTGCGTGTTTCTGATTTCACAGGAAGGTTGTGTTTAAGTATGTAAAAACAGTTCAACTTTTAAAAATGCATATCATTTTGCTCTGCTCTGTGGTCTGCTTCTGCTTTAATGCAAGTGTCTTCTGTGAATGTCCCATTACATCTCACTTTACACAATCCTTTACAAACCAGGACACTACACTATTAATGAAGTTTAACAGCAGCTCAGACAAGAAACAGTGCTTGAGGCATTACAATGCAATGTATTATTACTATCCAATGTATAAAGTGAAGTGTGATTATTTGCTTAAAAGCTCTTTTGCCGTTTGTTGACTGCTAGTTTCTTTGCGTGCCATATAATCTCCTTGGGGGGGGGGGGGGGGGATTTGTTCCTGGCTACTGTGGTAAGTGTCTAACGAAAGCATTAGGGTGTTTACTCTTCAAACACAAGAGTTATTTCCAAAGTATCACAAATGACTGCTTTGAGATAGCAGAGAGAGAGAGGGGGGGGGGGGGGGGGGATGGATCATGAAATGTATGTCTGGACACTAAGACTGTTCAGTAATAAGGCATTAAACAGAAATGGATTGCTTTTGGTCTGGTCTTAAATGGAGAAATTGTTTGTAACCATGACACTTACTTGGGCAATCACATTTAAAATAAACATCCCCCTTCTTCTCCTGTAATGAATAGGAGCAGCAATCAGCTGCTTGTTGGACTGGTCTTTATGTGTGTTTGTATGTGCACTAATGCTGCAGGGTGAGATTCTGCTAGCTTGTCGTTCCCAGGAGCCTCAGCGCATTTATTAAGCAGGGTGATTTCACAGACAATCTGAGGTTTGCGAAGGCGCCAGTGAGCGGGGAGATGAAAGGCGCCTCTCCTCGGGGGAGAAACTGTGGCAGTTTAGCGGCTCCACTCAGGAGGAGTCGCCTCCCTCTACACACACACACACACACGCAAACACACAACGCATGCACACACTCAGCCGTCACGCCCCTGCCCTCGGGCACCTTGTCGAGCACAATCCGACTCTTTGCGTAGATGGACTGAGAAAGACTGCTGAACTGTAGTGATAGATGAGAAGGATGTATGTTTGCAGTTGAGTTTCATGGGAGCTGACAGGAGACATATGATAAATACTCACCGTGAGAGAGAGAAGAAAGCAATGTAATGCTTTAAATATTGCGTTCAGAAGAGATGCAGGAAAATCAGCCTTTAGGATAAGCCTTTTGGAAATTGACCAACACATCCTCTTTCCTTCCTGCCTGATCTCTTTGACCTTTAGAAATAAACAGAGATAGTTTTGTCAGAGTACTGAAATGTCGAAAAGATTGCTCCTGGTTTTTCTGGTATGTTTGGACACACCTTGAGCATTGTAATTATGGGCTCAGCTTTGCAGTGCAGGAATGCTTGTGTAGGCATTTACATTTTTTCAATCTAACAATCTGTTTACACGTCTATTTGCCCTGCTTTACGCACGCTATGATCCACTAAATCAAACTTGTTGGCTGGCCATATCAATTCTTGATCTTTCTTTACTCAATAGGGATTTCTGTCAACTGAACGTGATAGAGATTGGCAAATGTTATCTTTTGGTTAGAATTGCATAGTTCAAAAGCAATATGGTATTTTGCCAACTTTACATCACCATTGGTCAGTAACATAAACATAGTTTAAATCGAATACTCACAGGACAAGTAAATACTCATAGGTCAAGTCACCTTTATTTATATAGAGCTTTTTACAATACAGATTCTTTCAAAGCAGCTTTACAGTGATAACAGAAAATGAATACAACAAAATTTGTTTCTGCGTTACTAGAAGAAAATAGCATCATAGTCCAGCTTAAGTAAGTTCAGTGATGGTTCATTTTTTAGTTTTCTCCATAAGGGATAAAGTAAGAATGTGCAATGTGAATCTCCTCTTTTTATTGGAGGAGAGCAATTCATGTATTGTCTTTGTACTCAGATAACGCAGTGAATAAAGGATCACAAGCCTTGTCTCACTAATTACACTGCATGACAGGACTTGGCACAGGTGACAGCAACTGTCATCACTTTGTTTTTATTAGTACCTTATTAGGCTTCCGGAGCCTTCTCTTATGGGCAAACATTTGCTGTAATGAGAGAAAATTGCTACCCACCAAAGGAGGATGGCGCCAGCTTCAATTAGCTCAAGGGAGGAAGGTATTACTTAGAGGCAAATAAATTATCATGTAATATAAAAAATGATTCACTCAACACGATAAGTCCCCTGTTGTGTAAGTCTACCTTCTGTTGATTCAAATACTTGCTGACTAAATTATTTTTTTAAGAACTGAAAATGTAACTGTTGCTTTAAACAGATGGTTTGTTTCGTCTTGTAAAGTTTTGAAACTGTATAATGAATTTGATTTTTTTTCTTACTGGGAGTTTACAGACATACAGTATATGAAGGCATAATTTATAAATGTAGCTTTAGATGTAATGTAAATGATTATTTCTGCAATGTTATTCTTTAAAGCGCAATATGGATTGTGAAAAGTGCAGAGTAAATATTTTAAAAATTGACTTGATATTCAAAAAAATCTTGCAATATGTTTCAATATTTGTGTAACAATACATCATGTCACAATATATCGCAGTACAAAAATGCATAATATGTATCATGGATCGTGAAATATGTGTTGAGAAAAAATGGGGTGGAATATTTGAGGGTCTTGATAATGCCAAAAGTCTTAAGTTACCAGTAAAACGTGGCCTATATTATATTAAATATATATAGCCAGTGACAGAGAGCAAGGATGTTCGGCTAAAATAATTCTGTATTTTCAGCTTCAGAATCATAAATATTTTTATTCTGGTGTCACTATTGTCCCATACATTGTGTTACCTGTCCAAGCCTATTCATTTCCACCCCCAATGTAATACCAAATTGTAATACCAAAGCATTTTAAACAACTGTACATCTTTGTTAACCTTTTACCATATGTCTTGAGTATCCTTTTACTATATGTCTGAGTATCGCAATAATATCGTATCGTGATATGTATCGAATCGTGACATGAGGGTATCGTTACAACCCCAGTTTCTAATATACTGCTTTTTAGGATACTTCCTCGCGCCTTCTTTCAAAGTCCTTACTGGGTTAGTGGCTAGATTTAAGAGACTCCAAGCTGAATGGATGGCTTGCGTTATATTAATATTTGTAGTTTTTTATAGGGTCCAGCACCCCCGCAACACGACAGGCAATTTAGAAAATGTTTAGATTGATTTTAAGTTTTAAGATTCATATGGCCAAATGGTCAAGTCAGTCATCTTCATTTATATAGCGCTTTTAACAATGTAGATTGTTTCAAAGCAGCTTTACAGAGGTAAACATTTAATTTAAGGTAACAGAGATTGTTTTGGCTTTATAGTGGTTCTTGAATAATGTGATTTTCCAGCAAAAGTTAGTTTTGATTGGTCATATGGTCATAATCAGTGTATCTACCCACTGATTGTAAATTAATGCAAAGTAATGACTTTAAAAATACTTCCTCAATAAAAAAACTCTACTTTTAAGCTCTATGTACAACACATCCCTACAGAGAAGGACCAAACAAACACTGTTATGCCTGGCCTCTTCCTGGTTCTGGGTCCTCTTATTGGATCCCTGGAGATGTGCCGCCATGCCAGATCCCTGAACCGATGAAGCTTTTAGGGTTCATGACTCACCCACCTTCATGACTAAAGTTTCTGTGTAAACGCCCACAAGTAAATGAAGGGGCCCTATCGCGACCTCTCATTTCTCACAGACAGTGACTGAGCAATGCACAGAAGCCTTGATTTACGAGGATGGTTAACAACACTGAAGACAGGCTTTTAATTTAGGTCGAGGCCCTAGCTTGGCGTAATTGTTTTTTAAATGTAGGGAATGGTACAAAAAAATATCAGTTGCCACAGCAAAGCGTGAAGGACAATTACCCCTGGAGATATCCACTCAAGTTCTTCCATCACCTTAAGTTGGACTCATTGTTGACCTGAATAGTGTCGGTTTGCCTCAAAGAACTCTTCAGAATAGCACGTGGTTTCTAAATATGGACACTGTAGGAATTAGAATGTAATCAGTGAACCAGACTGAGAATGTTACTCACAAGTGCGGTCACAATAAACCCTCTAGACCCAAACACAAACAGGGCACGCCATGTCACCCGACACCTGGACAGCGGGTGTCCCCTTCATTAATGCGATCCTTTCTGCCCCCTAGCCCAAGCAGACGTTTGCCTCCGACCCCAACAACATTTAATGAGAGAGAGACGCCAGGCACAGTGGGGCAAGTCAGAGTGGGAGGGACTCCCCCCAGTCCCCTCGCCTGAATGGACCCTCAATAGGAGCAGACTGCCACAGGGGTCTGTCAGGAACCCTCCGCCCACAAGTTCAAATGTCAGTGCCCCGGCATGCGCCCTCAGAAAAAAAAGAAAGAAAGAACTTTAGTGGTTTGCTGCCTGTCGTCTAATTGACTGGCAGGTCTGCAAATGAGCAATTCCTCTGCTTGTTTTGGTGGACAGTTTCCACTTAACCAAGGATTGACAGCAATGAATTGTTAATCTACATTCTTCTAATTTTTTGCAAACGTGTAGCATTATTTTGAAAATCTCTTGCTGGGTTAGAGGTGAAAAAACTAAGGAAACATTGACTGATTTGTTATGTTTTTGTCCAGTCATTGAATCAGAGAAGTAGCCACTTAGCCATGACAGTCTGAGAGTTGAATAATTAAGTGTATATTAGATGTGACAGGTCAGCTTGAGTGTGTTTGTTGTGCGGTTTGGTGTAAGTGAGTGGTGACAGTGTGTCGTGTAAGCAGAGGGAGTCGCTCCGGGACGGTCAGGTTGATTTCATTAAGGTGATGGGACACATGTGCCCCCTTTTTCCTCTGCTCTTCGGCTCCCTGCTACTCAGAGTCTTTCAAGTCCCGCTGTCTCCCGATCTGAAGATAATTGTTCACTGTAATACTAGTCAGGAAATGAGCTGATCAACTCCAGATGGATGGACAAGGGGAAGGGGAACGACAGAAAGGAAAAGAGAGAGAGAGGAAGAGACAGGGCACTAGGGCTTTGTCTCTGTAAGTCATACATTAAATATTAATGTTGATACCCTGAAAACCCTTGATACCACTTGGCTTTAAAAGCTAAGACAAAGAGTTCATTACTTTAAAATTGGACTGCAGTCCACAACATAGATTCTCATATTAATACTGTGAATTCTGATTGGATGAGCCGTTGTAAAATGCTGATAATCATAGCACAGATTCTGTAATAAAATTCTAAATTGCTACTGTATATGACTTATTACTTATTAAAATCAGACTTAAACTTTTTTGTTATATGACAATCACATCACTTTTTTCATGCATTTAAATTTTATTCAATGATGTTTATAATCTCTGGTCCAATGTTAATCTTAAAATTTCAAAGAGTGGAATAAAAATAACCCATTTCACTATACAGATTAATCGTTTTTTTTTTTTCAAAAAAGGTAAATATAATTTATGAATTTTAATTGTGTATTATTTCCAATCAAACTGTAATTACACTTTTTATGCAAAAACTGTGAAATTAGATGACATAAAATCCTGGCTGTGAAATTAGTTTTAGCAAGACAAATGAGTATTACATTCCAAAAATGCTTAAAATGTAATTTCCCTCACCAAATGCTATTAAATATTTGTTTGTTCCAGGTTTTAGTTTTTTTCCATCATTTTATCGTTCACCGTTATAAAATTGTCAGTTTTTATTTGCAAAAGTAATAGCACACCTCTCCTCAACAAACCTTATCCCACTCTGACCTCCAAACCTATCCCTGACCATTTCTTAAAAACTAGTTTTAAGTAAAATACAATAGACAGATAAGTGCAATGACAGTATTTTTTTTATTGCAAAAATATCCCAAAACAGTATCAAAGTATATCATATGACGTGAATTTGCTGTCCCCTCTGGCAGTTATATGATATTTTTGTAAGGTAAGGAGTATAATTTTAGTTGTTAATTGCTGCAAATCATATGGCCTCTGTGAAGGTGTGTATATCTCGTTCAAACACATACACTACCTGAAACATGATGCGTGTCAACATTGGGGATGCATGCAATGAGCTGGAAGTGGAAATATTTTCTGGTCCACCGTCCTCACTGGTTCAGTCCAGTCATCTTCATCTCCGGTGTTTCCAGCCCAGTTCCAAGTCTTCGGCTACACCAGGTTCCCTCATCCCTCCGGCTCTACCTTGGTCAGTCGTCGCTCTGTCGGTGCTATGGACATGAGCGCCTTCAGCTACGTTTTGTCCCTCCACCCCTTTGGCTCCATCGAGCTTCACCTTGGTTCTTCGGCACCTTGGCTCCACCTCGGCCATTCGTCACCAAGGCTCCACCTCCAGGTGTCGCCAGGTCTCACTCACACCTTGGATCCGCCTGGGTCTCCTGATCTCCTGGCTCCACCGCTGGTGGTCAGACAGCTGACTCCATGCTGGCTACTCCCTCCATTGGTTACGCCATGGGCCTTCGTCTTGTCTCTGCTCTGGGTCATCCTGTGGCTCCTTCCCTCCATCGTCTACACCTTAGTTTTCCCTTCCAGCCCCTCCAGGGTCAAGTCTCTCTCCAGATCTTCATCCACCTCTGAAACCCCTTCCCTCCCTCTGTTGGACTTTTGCAGCCCGAGGATCTGCTTTTCAGGTGAGGGGTGTAATGTAACAAGTATGTCCTGTTTAGTTTCATTTTTTGTCACTGTTCTAGTTCATTGTTTGTTACCATAGTTTCTAATTAGTCTTGCACCTGTTCCTTGTTCTGTTGATTGAATTATCTGTGTATTTAAGCCCTTAGTTTCCTCAGTTAAGTGTTCATCATCATCAATGTTTAATGTGTAGTTGGTTTAGTTTGTTTATTCTCTGTGTTCTTTAAAGTCTCCTTATTCCTGCGTTTTGCTGTTCTTTGGATCTAATTTTACAGCGTACACATGACAGCAAGAGCCAATGAGCATTTGATATCACCGACATCATAATTTTGAATTTGTAATGAGTGCAGCGTTTGACAATTACAATCGCTACTGGGGATGGAGACAAAGATTGTTGAATAAAGGTTTGGATTTGGGTTTGTTCCTCACAACAACAAAAAAAAAAACCAATAACAATCATTTGGATTCTGAAAATTTGGATTACAGTACACAGATAAAATGAATTGCTTTAATTATGGTTTATGTTGCCTTTTTGCTGTATTTTATGGTTGAACGGTTACAGAAATGTTAATGAGCAGTTTTGTTTAACATTATACACTCACCTAAAGGATTATTAGGAACACCTGTTCAATTTCTCATTAATGCAATTATCTAGTCAACCAATCACACGGCAGTTGCTTCAATGCATTTAGGGGTGTGGTCCTGGTCAAGACAATCTCCTGAACTCCAAACTGAATGTCAGAATGAGAAAGAAAGGTGATTTAAGCAATTTTGAGCGTGGCATGGTTGTTGGAGTATTTCACAATCTGCTCAGTTACTGGGATTTTTACGCACAACCATTTCTAGGGTTTACAAAGAATGGTGTGAAAAGGGAAAAACATCCAGTATGCGGCAGTCCTGTGGGCGAAAATGCCTTGTTGATGCTAGTGGTCAGAGGAGAATGGGCCGACTGATTCAAGCTGATAGAAGAGCAACTTTGACTGAAATAACCACTCATTACAACCGAGTTATGCAGCAAAGCATTTGTAAAGCCACAACATGCACAACCTTGAGGCGGATGGGCTACAACAGCAGAAGACCCCACCGGGTACCACTCATCTCCACTACAAATAGGAAAAAGAGGCTATAATTTGCAAGAGCTCACCAAAATTGGACAGTTGAAGACTGGAAAAATGTTGCCTGGTCTGATGAGTCTCGATTTCTGTTGAGACATTCAGATGGTCGAGTCAGAATTTGGCGTAAACAGAATGAGAACATGGATCCATCATGCCTTGCACTTTAGGCCCCTTAGTGCCAATTGGGCATCGTTTAAATGCCACGGCCTACCTGAGCATTGTTTCTGACCATGTCCATCCCTTTATGGTCACCATGTACCCATCCTCTGATGGCTACTTCCAGCAGGATAATGCACCATGTCACAAAGCTCGAATCATTTCAAATTGGTTTTTTGAGCATGACTATGAGTTCACTGTACTAAAATGGCCCCCACAGTCACCAGATCTCAACCCAATAGAGCATCTTTGGGATGTGGTGGAACGGGAGCTTCGTGCCCTGGATGTGCATCCCACAAATCTCCATCAACTGCAAGATGCTATCCTATCAATATGGGCCAACATTTCTAAAGAATGCTTTCAGCACCTTGTTGAATCAATGCCACGAATTAAGGCAGTTCTGAAGGCGAAAGGGGGTCAAACACAGTATTAGTATGGTGTTCCTAATAATCCTTTAGGTGAGTGTATAATCCTTTGAAAAGAGTTAGCACAAAACGTCACACAAAACAACATGTCATCATTTCAAATTATGTAAATGAGTGAACTGCCTGAAACAAGTGAACAAATGTGATGGAAAATTATCTGAACAGTCGTAAATACAATAGTATCAGGTTAATTCCATGAATTCAAAATTCACAATATATAAAAAATATATATATTGTAAACATGTACGTCAATAAAGTTGTTCATACATAAATCATGCCTATTTTAGATGCTATACATGTTGAACCATAAGCTTTTTACATAAAATACACACCAATACTAATAAGATCACATTGACGAACCACACAATTTGAAGAATGATTCATTGTCAAAGTACAAACACTGTGGGTTACATGATGAACTTTAATACTGTTCAAATCTTCAACCCTAGTATTTGATAGGCTACCCTAGACGCGAGGCTCTGGCTCGGCCGGCGTGACGTGACGTGACGTGACGCGAGGCTCTGGCTCGGCCGGCGTGGCGTGACGCGACGCGAGGCTCTGGCTCGGCCGGCGTGACGTGACGCGAGGCTCTGGCTCGGCCGGCGTGACGTGACGCGACGCGAGGCTCGGCCGGCGTGACGTGACGCGACGCGACGCGAGGCTCTGGCTCGGCCGGCGTGACGCGACGCGAGGCTCTGGCTCGGCCGGCGTGACGTGACGTGACGCGAGGCTCTGGCTCGGCCGGCGTGACGTGACGCGAGGCTCTGGTTCGGCCGGCGTGACGTGACGCGAGGCTCTGGCTCGGCCGGCGTGACGTGACGCGAGGCTCTGGCTCGGCCGGCGTGACGTGACGTGAGGCTCTGGCTCGGCCGGCGTGACGTGACGCGAGGCTCTGGCTCGGCCGGCGTGACGTGACGCGAGGCTCTGGCTCGGCGTGACGCGAGGCTCTGGCTCGGCGTGACGCGAGGCTCTGGCTCGGCCGGCTTGAAGTGACGTGAGACTCTGGCTTGGCCGGCGTGACGTGAAGCTCTGGCTGGACGTAAAAATCCTGCGGGGCTTGGAGATCAGCTGATGACCTGGCGTACCGTGGGAGGAATCTCTCCAGACATCGGGAGAGTGCTTCTCTCCAGTCCAGACCTGAGATATTGGGAAGCTCCCTCGGGTTGACCTCCTTAGCCCCCTGCCGGTAACACGCCTTAATTGCCTCGTCTCCGCGGGAGCAGGAAGCAGCGAGAGGAATAAACCCCCACGTGAACTGAAACAGATCGGGGCTCTCCAGGGCTAAGGCCGCGATCTGACCCGCAAATTCCCAGTTCATGCTGGGAAGATCAGGTGAGATCCGTGCTGCTGAATTAATCTGCGGTCGGTTGTTCTGTTGTGATCCAGCAAGGATGAATCGGAGAGAGAATTCAAACGCAAGCACTATAGTTAAACAAACAGGTAATCCACTGTGAAATACAGGACAAAGAACTCGGGACCGAGACACGGAACAGTTACCGGAAACAACATCAAACGACAACCAACAGCCAACAACTGAAACACAGGGGTTTAAATAGACAGATAAACGAGCTAAACAAGATAACAAGGGGGCGTGGTTAATAAGAAACACCTGGGGAGACTAATAAACAGACGAGGAACACCTGTGGACACTGAGCAACAACAAGGATCTGGTTCACCTTGGTTCTTCGGCACCTTGGCTCCACCTCGGCCATTCGGCCGGCGTGACGTGACGCGAGGCTCTGGCTCGGCCGGCGTGACGTGACGTGACGTGACGCGAGGCTCTGGCTCGGCCGGCGTGGCGTGACGCGACGCGAGGCTCTGGCTTGGCCGGCGTGACGTGACGCGAGGCTCTGGCTCGGCCGGCGTGACGTGACGCGACGCGAGGCTCGGCCGGCGTGACGTGACGCGACGCGACGCGAGGCTCTGGCTCGGCCGGCGTGACGCGACGCGAGGCTCTGGCTCGGCCGGCGTGACGTGACGTGACGCGAGGCTCTGGCTCGGCCGGCGTGACGTGACGCGAGGCTCTGGTTCGGCCGGCGTGACGTGACGCGAGGCTCTGGCTCGGCCGGCGTGACGTGACGCGAGGCTCTGGCTCGGCCGGCGTGACGTGACGTGAGGCTCTGGCTCGGCCGGCGTGACGTGACGCGAGGCTCTGGCTCGGCCGGCGTGACGTGACGCGAGGCTCTGGCTCGGCGTGACGCGAGGCTCTGGCTCGGCGTGACGCGAGGCTCTGGCTCGGCCGGCTTGAAGTGACGTGAGACTCTGGCTTGGCCGGCGTGACGTGAAGCTCTGGCTGGACGTAAAAATCCTGCGGGGCTTGGAGATCAGCTGATGACCTGGCGTACCGTGGGAGGAATCTCTCCAGACATAGATTCTCATATTAATACTGTGAATTCTGATTGGATGAGCCGTTGTAAAATGCTGATAATCATAGCACAGATTCTGTAATAAAATTCTAAATTGCTACTGTATATGACTTATTACTTATTAAAATCAGACTTAAACTTTTTTGTTATATGACAATCACATCACTTTTTTCATGCATTTAAATTTTATTCAATGATGTTTATAATCTCTGGTCCAATGTTAATCTTAAAATTTCAAAGAGTGGAATAAAAATAACCCATTTCACTATACAGATTAATCGTTTTTTTTTACAAAAAAGGTAAATATAATTTATGAATTTTAATTGTGTATTATTTCCAATCAAACTGTAATTACACTTTTTATGCAAAAACTGTGAAATTAGATGACATAAAATCCTGGCTGTGAAATTAGTTTTAGCAAGACAAATGAGTATTACATTCCAAAAATGCTTAAAATGTAATTTCCCTCACCAAATGCTATTAAATATTTGTTTGTTCCAGGTTTTAGTTTTTTTCCATCATTTTATCGTTCACCGTTATAAAATTGTCAGTTTTTATTTGCAAAAGTAATAGCACACCTCTCCTCAACAAACCTTATCCCACTCTGACCTCCAAACCTATCCCTGACCATTTCTTAAAAACTAGTTTTAAGTAAAATACAATAGACAGATAAGTGCAATGACAGTATTTTTTTTATTGCAAAAATATCCCAAAACAGTATCAAAGTATATCATATGACGTGAATTTGCTGTCCCCTCTGGCAGTTATATGATATTTTTGTAAGGTAAGGAGTATAATTTTAGTTGTTAATTGCTGCAAATCATATGGCCTCTGTGAAGGTGTGTATATCTCGTTCAAACACATACACTACCTGAAACATGATGCGTGTCAACATTGGGGATGCATGCAATGAGCTGGAAGTGGAAATATTTTCTGGTCCACCGTCCTCACTGGTTCAGTCCAGTCATCTTCATCTCCGGTGTTTCCAGCCCAGTTCCAAGTCTTCGGCTACACCAGGTTCCCTCATCCCTCCGGCTCTACCTTGGTCAGTCGTCGCTCTGTCGGTGCTATGGACATGAGTGCCTTCAGCTACGTTTTGTCCCTCCACCCCTTTGGCTCCATCGAGCTTCACCTTGGTTCTTCGGCACCTTGGCTCCACCTCGGCCATTCGTCACCAAGGCTCCACCTCCAGGTGTCGCCAGGTCTCACTCACACCTTGGATCCGCCTGGGTCTCCTGATCTCCTGGCTCCACCGCTGGTGGTCAGACAGCTGACTCCATGCTGGCTACTCCCTCCATTGGTTACGCCATGGGCCTTCGTCTTGTCTCTGCTCTGGGTCATCCTGTGGCTCCTTCCCTCCATCGTCTACACCTTAGTTTTCCCTTCCAGCCCCTCCAGGGTCAAGTCTCTCTCCAGATCTTCATCCACCTCTGAAACCCCTTCCCTCCCTCTGTTGGACTTTTGCAGCCCGAGGATCTGCTTTTCAGGTGAGGGGTGTAATGTAACAAGTATGTCCTGTTTAGTTTCATTTTTTGTCACTGTTCTAGTTCATTGTTTGTTACCATAGTTTCTAATTAGTCTTGCACCTGTTCCTTGTTCTGTTGATTGAATTATCTGTGTATTTAAGCCCTTAGTTTCCTCAGTTAAGTGTTCATCATCATCAATGTTTAATGTGTAGTTGGTTTAGTTTGTTTATTCTCTGTGTTCTTTAAAGTCTCCTTATTCCTGCGTTTTGCTGTTCTTTGGATCTAATTTTACAGCGTACACATGACAGCAAGAGCCAATGAGCATTTGATATCACCGACATCATAATTTTGAATTTGTAATGAGTGCAGCGTTTGACAATTACAATCGCTACTGGGGATGGAGACAAAGATTGTTGAATAAAGGTTTGGATTTGGGTTTGTTCCTCACAACAACAAAAAAAAAAACCAATAACAATCATTTGGATTCTGAAAATTTGGATTACAGTACACAGATAAAATGAATTGCTTTAATTATGGTTTATGTTGCCTTTTTGCTGTATTTTATGGTTGAACGGTTACAGAAATGTTAATGAGCAGTTTTGTTTAACATTATACACTCACCTAAAGGATTATTAGGAACACCTGTTCAATTTCTCATTAATGCAATTATCTAGTCAACCAATCACACGGCAGTTGCTTCAATGCATTTAGGGGTGTGGTCCTGGTCAAGACAATCTCCTGAACTCCAAACTGAATGTCAGAATGAGAAAGAAAGGTGATTTAAGCAATTTTGAGCGTGGCATGGTTGTTGGAGTATTTCACAATCTGCTCAGTTACTGGGATTTTTACGCACAACCATTTCTAGGGTTTACAAAGAATGGTGTGAAAAGGGAAAAACATCCAGTATGCGGCAGTCCTGTGGGCGAAAATGCCTTGTTGATGCTAGTGGTCAGAGGAGAATGGGCCGACTGATTCAAGCTGATAGAAGAGCAACTTTGACTGAAATAACCACTCATTACAACCGAGTTATGCAGCAAAGCATTTGTAAAGCCACAACATGCACAACCTTGAGGCGGATGGGCTACAACAGCAGAAGACCCCACCGGGTACCACTCATCTCCACTACAAATAGGAAAAAGAGGCTATAATTTGCAAGAGCTCACCAAAATTGGACAGTTGAAGACTGGAAAAATGTTGCCTGGTCTGATGAGTCTCGGTAGCCAAGTGCTACTTGGCTCGGTAGCCAAGTGCAAGCCAAGTAGCCAAGTGCTGATGGCTACTTCCAGCAGGATAATGCACCATGTCACAAAGCTCGAATCATTTCAAATTGGTTTTTTGAGCATGACTATGAGTTCACTGTACTAAAATGGCCCCCACAGTCACCAGATCTCAACCCAATAGAGCATCTTTGGGATGTGGTGGAACGGGAGCTTCGTGCCCTGGATGTGCATCCCACAAATCTCCATCAACTGCAAGATGCTATCCTATCAATATGGGCCAACATTTCTAAAGAATGCTTTCAGCACCTTGTTGAATCAATGCCACGAATTAAGGCAGTTCTGAAGGCGAAAGGGGGTCAAACACAGTATTAGTATGGTGTTCCTAATAATCCTTTAGGTGAGTGTATAATCCTTTGAAAAGAGTTAGCACAAAACGTCACACAAAACAACATGTCATCATTTCAAATTATGTAAATGAGTGAACTGCCTGAAACAAGTGAACAAATGTGATGGAAAATTATCTGAACAGTCGTAAATACAATAGTATCAGGTTAATTCCATGAATTCAAAATTCACAATATATAAAAAATATATATATTGTAAACATGTACGTCAATAAAGTTGTTCATACATAAATCATGCCTATTTTAGATGCTATACATGTTGAACCATAAGCTTTTTACATAAAATACACACCAATACTAATAAGATCACATTGACGAACCACACAATTTGAAGAATGATTCATTGTCAAAGTACAAACACTGTGGGTTACATGATGAACTTTAATACTGTTCAAATCTTCAACCCTAGTATTTGATAGGCTACCCTAGACGCGAGGCTCTGGCTCGGCCGGCGTGACGTGACGTGACGTGACGCGAGGCTCTGGCTCGGCCGGCGTGGCGTGACGCGACGCGAGGCTCTGGCTCGGCCGGCGTGACGTGACGCGAGGCTCTGGCTCGGCCGGCGTGACGTGACGCGACGCGAGGCTCGGCCGGCGTGACGTGACGCGACGCGACGCGAGGCTCTGGCTCGGCCGGCGTGACGCGACGCGAGGCTCTGGCTCGGCCGGCGTGACGTGACGTGACGCGAGGCTCTGGCTCGGCCGGCGTGACGTGACGCGAGGCTCTGGTTCGGCCGGCGTGACGTGACGCGAGGCTCTGGCTCGGCCGGCGTGACGTGACGCGAGGCTCTGGCTCGGCCGGCGTGACGTGACGTGAGGCTCTGGCTCGGCCGGCGTGACGTGACGCGAGGCTCTGGCTCGGCCGGCGTGACGTGACGCGAGGCTCTGGCTCGGCGTGACGCGAGGCTCTGGCTCGGCGTGACGCGAGGCTCTGGCTCGGCCGGCTTGAAGTGACGTGAGACTCTGGCTTGGCCGGCGTGACGTGAAGCTCTGGCTGGACGTAAAAATCCTGCGGGGCTTGGAGATCAGCTGATGACCTGGCGTACCGTGGGAGGAATCTCTCCAGACATCGGGAGAGTGCTTCTCTCCAGTCCAGACCTGAGATATTGGGAAGCTCCCTCGGGTTGACCTCCTTAGCCCCCTGCCGGTAACACGCCTTAATTGCCTCGTCTCCGCGGGAGCAGGAAGCAGCGAGAGGAATAAACCCCCACGTGAACTGAAACAGATCGGGGCTCTCCAGGGCTAAGGCCGCGATCTGACCCGCAAATTCCCAGTTCATGCTGGGAAGATCAGGTGAGATCCGTGCTGCTGAATTAATCTGCGGTCGGTTGTTCTGTTGTGATCCAGCAAGGATGAATCGGAGAGAGAATTCAAACGCAAGCACTATAGTTAAACAAACAGGTAATCCACTGTGAAATACAGGACAAAGAACTCGGGACCGAGACACGGAACAGTTACCGGAAACAACATCAAACGACAACCAACAGCCAACAACTGAAACACAGGGGTTTAAATAGACAGATAAACGAGCTAAACAAGATAACAAGGGGGCGTGGTTAATAAGAAACACCTGGGGAGACTAATAAACAGACGAGGAACACCTGTGGACACTGAGCAACAACAAGGATCTGGTTCACCTTGGTTCTTCGGCACCTTGGCTCCACCTCGGCCATTCGGCCGGCGTGACGTGACGCGAGGCTCTGGCTCGGCCGGCGTGACGTGACGTGACGTGACGCGAGGCTCTGGCTCGGCCGGCGTGGCGTGACGCGACGCGAGGCTCTGGCTCGGCCGGCGTGACGTGACGCGAGGCTCTGGCTCGGCCGGCGTGACGTGACGCGACGCGAGGCTCGGCCGGCGTGACGTGACGCGACGCGACGCGAGGCTCTGGCTCGGCCGGCGTGACGCGACGCGAGGCTCTGGCTCGGCCGGCGTGACGTGACGTGACGCGAGGCTCTGGCTCGGCCGGCGTGACGTGACGCGAGGCTCTGGTTCGGCCGGCGTGACGTGACGCGAGGCTCTGGCTCGGCCGGCGTGACGTGACGCGAGGCTCTGGCTCGGCCGGCGTGACGTGACGTGAGGCTCTGGCTCGGCCGGCGTGACGTGACGCGAGGCTCTGGCTCGGCCGGCGTGACGTGACGCGAGGCTCTGGCTCGGCGTGACGCGAGGCTCTGGCTCGGCGTGACGCGAGGCTCTGGCTCGGCCGGCTTGAAGTGACGTGAGACTCTGGCTTGGCCGGCGTGACGTGAAGCTCTGGCTGGACGTAAAAATCCTGCGGGGCTTGGAGATCAGCTGATGACCTGGCGTACCGTGGGAGGAATCTCTCCAGACATCGGGAGAGTGCTTCTCTCCAGTCCAGACCTGAGATATTGGGAAGCTCCCTCGGGTTGACCTCCTTAGCCCCCTGCCGGTAACACGCCTTAATTGCCTCGTCTCCGCGGGAGCAGGAAGCAGCGAGAGGAATAAACCCCCACGTGAACTGAAACAGATCGGGGCTCTCCAGGGCTAAGGCCGCGATCTGACCCGCAAATTCCCAGTTCATGCTGGGAAGATCAGGTGAGATCCGTGCTGCTGAATTAATCTGCGGTCGGTTGTTCTGTTGTGATCCAGCAAGGATGAATCGGAGAGAGAATTCAAACGCAAGCACTATAGTTAAACAAACAGGTAATCCACTGTGAAATACAGGACAAAGAACTCGGGACCGAGACACGGAACAGTTACCGGAAACAACATCAAACGACAACCAACAGCCAACAACTGAAACACAGGGGTTTAAATAGACAGATAAACGAGCTAAACAAGATAACAAGGGGGCGTGGTTAATAAGAAACACCTGGGGAGACTAATAAACAGACGAGGAACACCTGTGGACACTGAGCAACAACAAACAAAAGACAAGACACATGGCAGGATCACATGACAAACAAGGAATCACGTGATATACAAGACACAACAAAAACCCACACATAACACAAGCATTATGTGCACAGTATAGCTGAGGTTTGGGAAAGGAAACTATAATATATCCCTCCAAATTATAACAAAAAAACGTTGTGTAATCAGCTTCATTTACTGTAATAAGCAACCGAAGGACAGATGGCTTCAGTGGTAGAAATAGAAAAAGAGCTTCAGATTGAGCTATAATTACATGTACACGAACACAAGCCATTGCATAAAGTAGATACGGTTTGACTTGACAGTTTGTTGTTTAAGTTGGTTAACTGAAAAGGTTGTTGCTCGAGGAGAAAATGAAAAGGGGATGTTTAAAGAGCAATTTTAAGCATGGTTCTGATAAAACAAATGTTCAGTTGATTCGGATAATCAGCACAAGTATAACATAGATAAACATTAAGAAATGATTAAAGATAGTATTTCAAGATAGTATTGTGTTTGTATATATGCAATAGCACAATAAGCTTAAAAACAATTCATAATTTTATAAACAATTATTTTGTGACAGAACTGTTTACTCCAATTATGTATAATATATAAATGTAATGATTTATTGAACGTGGGTGTCTCTTATTTAAAAATACATAAAAAAAACAGCGAGAGGCCATTCGATTTTAGAGTGGATAAGGGAGTTTTTTTTTTTTTTTTGTCAGTTCTACTTAGAAAATGTACTTCATGTGGTAACATCTACAATAGCCTAACTGGTTTTGTTGAAATGAAATACATGATTTAAGATGACTGATTACAACTGAATTCAACCAACCTGAAAAAACATTGTTTTTACTGAAGCATGACTGTCAGTAGATATAACCTGATTTGTCCAGCAAGGCAAAATTACTTAATAAGTTTGATATAATCAAGGGGCAAAAAAATTTTTTTTGAGTGTATGTTTGTTTTATAATGTCAATTGTGATTTTTACTTTGATGTAAATTAATGCGTATAATAACCTCAAATCACTATTTCTCATTGAAGCAAAATTCAGCGATCAGCAAGGAGCAGCCAAACACAAACCTTTTGTTCTTCTTTGTCCTTCAGAGCAGATGTCACCACTATACTGCCCTCTATAGGTCTGGTGCAGTCGTAGTGCGCATGTGTCCATCCTGAGCTTTATTGGGAATTGTATTATGAATGGGTCAATGTAACTCAATTAAGTTAAAACAGTATTCCCTGGTTTTATGTGACACAAATCTGATTGTATTAGGTTACAACAACAAAATTAGAATTTATTGGTAGAATCAGGTAGAAATACCTGCACATTTAAATTTAAATTTTTACAGTGTAGAATACCCCTTACCTTGTAAAAACGCTATAACATGGGCCTCTTGTTGCTTATTGCTTTTGAAAACCAACCATGCTGAATAGCACAGTATTTTTTACAGATATTTAATGAATAGTTTAAGCAAAACTCTAAAAGGCTGCTTTGGTTAAAATATTGCGGTTACTACTATGCTGTTTTAACTCCACAAAGAAACAACAGTGAAGTGTGCGTAAGAACATATTTCATTGAAAGCTCTCGGATGCATCCTGGCACAGTCTCGAGTCAACAGATTGCAAAATTCCCCAGAACTACACATTTCAGCATGCAAAATGCCACCAGTTCCTATATGCGAAGCAAATGTCAAATGTCTGCAAAAGACTGACAATATTCCCATTATTATTATGTTCCTGTTTTGCTTTTCAGGCTCTCACGTTTTGTCTCTGATGTGTCAACACAGCACGCAGTGGAACTAACAATCTAAGTAAATATATACATATAGATAGACAAACAGATTGATATAGATGGATAGAATGAGAGAGGGAAAACTGCAGAGAGACACCAAGTCTAGACCTCCTATTTGGAGCCACTCCCTGTTTGCTTTGTTCAGTGCCATGTCTGCGCAGGTAATTACCCTTGATCACAGCATCCGGGGAGGGAGACGGGAACCAAAGGGGTCGGGGCCGGAGCCGGCGGAACAGTTCTCTTTGGTGCTGCTATGATAATGTCAAAAAGGAAATTGCCAATAAATTTAATGACATCACTTCTTTTTAATGAGGCATGCTGTCTTTTTGATGCCTGTCGTGATAAAGACTCCAATGAAGCTGCAAGCATGCATATCCAAATCAGGGCTAGATAAACTTCATAGTTGGATCTAAAAACAGCTCCTATTGGGCAAAGAGATTTGGGCCAGTTCTGGCCAGTCCTGCTTTATCATATGGAAAATACCATTGCGATACTGTACTAATTATATAGGTATGGAAGGGCGTAATGAGCAGTTTGTTCAGGCAAACTGCTACAGGTAGCCTGTAATTGTGATGCCAGTTCTTTTCTTGGTTTGATGTGGTTGACTCATAATGCTGATGCATTGTAGGTATCCGAGTCAAGATTGCATTTGAACATATCTAAGCGTGACAACAATCACTGCATCAGGGCTGGGTTATTAGGAATGCAAAAAAAGAGCTTACCAGAAGATTTTTTTTCTTTCTTCTGCTGTACACAAAAGAAGATATTTTGAAGAATATTGGTAAACAGTTTATGGGCCACATTTACTATGGAAAAATACTATGGAAGTAAATGGGACCCATCAACTGTTTGGTTCCCAATATTCTTCAAAATGTCTTCTTTTGTGTACAGCAGAAGAAAGAAATTCATATAGGTTTGTAACAACTTGAGGGTGAGTACATGAGGACAGATTTTTTGGGTGAACTATCCCTTTAAGCTCACTTGTGGCATCATGTTGTATTTTACTAACAAATAAATAAAAAATAAATAAGTCAGGGGGAAAAAATAGACTTGTCCCTCTGGGTTACAGTGAGGCACTTACAATGGAAGCAATCCTTAAACACTGGAATAAACGCTGTGTAGACAGACAATAGCCTCAATTGTGTGTGTGTGTGTGTGTGTGTGTGTGTGTGTGTGTGTGTGTGTGTGAGAGAGAGAGAGAGAGAGAGAGAGAGAGAGATAGAGAGAGAGAGAGAGAGAGAGAGAGAGAGAGAGAAATAAATCAATAGACTTAATGTTCATTACAAAGTGCAAAATCAACAAGGCAGACTGCAAATCTGGCCTAAAATTTGAATGAATTCTGGTCAGTGAGCCCTACTTAAAATTATCTGTAAAATAAAATAGCTTAAATTGACCGTTGTCATTCTGACTTTTGTCTGCTGTTTGCGCTTGCGACACATTATGATCGCCTTGAATTGGATTTCTCTATTTTTTTTTATTACAAAAAAAAGGTGTGTGTGTGTGGGGGGGGGGGGGGGGGGTTACAACTTTTCTGTATCTGTAATGGTTAGATTTGGTTCTATGGACTTATTTGGATATGCTCTTCTGTTTCCCTTAGTTCCTGCTCTGTTTAGTTTCAGTTTTCTTAGGGTACGTTTACACGACTACAAAATGCTTGAAACTGAGAGGACAGGTCTGGATTTATGTTGTGTTGTGTTTTATTTTGTTATGTGACAGCAGTCGTCATTGAGGGGCTGCTGTCTTTACTTTCATTTTGTATTTGTTTATTTATTTTGTTATAAAAGTCTTTAAATGTTCGCCGGTTCCCGCTGCCTTCTTCCCACAACAATGAACTGCGTTACAACCCTGTATGCTGCCAGGCCATTAGATGGCGATGAAACATTGAACACGTAATACGCATGTGCATGACAATTCAGAGATTCATGGTTTTATTGTTTACACGGAGACTGATTTTAAAAACTTGCACTTTATAACCTGTTTTCAAAAGTTTGCGTTTTCAGGCACCCAAAAGCGCTGTCGTCGTGTAAACAAATGGCCAAAATGGATAAAAAGTTTTACGTTTTTAGTTGAAAACGGTGTTGTGTAAACAGCCCTTACATTTCTGATTATGTCAGTTTGTTTTTATAGTTACTTATAATTATCAGCTGTATCTTATTTAGTTCATTGTTATCTCCTGCATATTTCAGTTCATTCCTCTGTCAGTTATGTAATGTGCTGTTTATTTCTTGTGTTCTTCTTACGATCTCCTGTGTTTATTAAAAACTGTTTAACATATTCCTGGTTCTTGTGTGTTGCTTACAACACAAAAGTTTCCTCATGCAAACCTTTTTTGTATATATATCATCTATAAGCATCATCTGAATTAAAGACATCGAATACAGTGTTTTAATGTCCTTGATTTTATTGTTGCCATTAGTTTCTTAAGCACAATCTCGTGGCAGTTTGTAACAATTTTGTTTTAGGGAACTGGTTGTTAATTCAAATGAATTCGTATGTGTGCGTTCTCATTCTATTTGTACAGTCTGCATGTTAAGAGATGGGGTTAGGGGTGGACATTTCTAAAAATTGCTCATATTTGTACAAATCACTAAACAGCTACCTTGTAAAATATGTTTTCTCATGAGATTGTGTTGGAAATCCCTGCTTTAGTATGTTTATTGTGCACCGTGACATTTGGTTTTTAAAGTTCTTAACCGGTTTCAGTGTTGCACATAATGTAATTGTTATTTTGAATAGTTTTTTTTAGGTTTGGATAAGTCTTATTATTTTTTGGCAAAGGCTGAACCCCAGCAGTCTAAAGTAACATCCATCTTGGCCACAAGACATGAAAAATATCTAAATTAATTTTAGTTTAAACCTATACTGGTTTCCTAAAGTAAAGTGTAAACATTTGACTTTTTTGCCATGACAACATATTGACCAACTCTAAGTTATTAATGTAATTAATGTACTTTAGGTGCTTCAAATTTCTGAATTCAAAGTCTCCAAAATTGGCCCCATTCACAATAAACTCAATTTCTGCTTAAAAAACAACAAAAGAAAACAAGGAACGAGTCAAAATAATTGTTGTGGTTATCAAAATTATGCCATAGATGATTTTATTTGCTTAACTTAATAGACTGTGCTTTTCTTCTTTTACTTTTTTTCTAATTTTTCACTAACTTTTCTTAACGTTCTGAAAAACAGACTCTTATCTGCTCGAAATGCTGCACAAAGAAACTTCTAACTCTTAAACTGTAATCTCGGGATCAGAGCAATTTGAAATTTAAATATGAACAGAAGATGAGAGATGACATCTTTACTCATTAGTGAACACTCATCTAAGCTAGTAACCTCATGTTTACCTGCTTTCAAAAGCGTGTTTGCCTTGGGTGAAACACATCCCAATTATAAAACTATTCGAAACCGCAGAAGGCCTCCAGTAGAAACATTCAGCTCTGCAATCCTATTTATGTCAGAGTTTTATCCATTTGAATGATCCCTTGTTGGATGGCAACACTAAAAAACTCAAACAAAGCTGTCAACAATAACCCATTCTTTTCTTCCAAAAAACACCTCTCGGTCCTTCGCAAACCCCTTCATTTCACGGTGCAGCTTTGTCACCCTGTGTTTAGCAGATTAGCCTTGATGGTGCCCTGGGCACTGCTCGCTCCATGACTCTTCGCTGGAACGGAGGAGTGATGTTTCGCAATGCGTGGCGCCGCAGCGGACCCTCGTGGGTATTAGAGGGCTGAACGTTTGGCCCCGAGCCCGACAATTATCCCATCTCTCAGGTAACGTTTGAGTCCCAGCGCAGTTTGACCCTTGCTTAGCACCTACGAACACGGAAATATAAATCAATTTGTGACCTTGTTCATCGTGTCGTGCAGAAGAATGCTAAAGTTGATTTAAAGAGGTGTTCGCCCCTTAAAGTTAACATCATCATCTTGGTGAGAAGTGCAAAGGTTTGTCATTAAACCCTCGGAAGCAGGTGTGATGATGACAGCTTCTGCATAGACATTAGGATCAGTCCACTTAAGCTTTTGATACATAACAACGAAAGAAGAACAGCTAACAGCCAAACCCTTGGTGCAAACAAAACTGAAATATATTTAGCATTGGCCTAAATTCTGCAAGGTCGCTAATATTCCTTGTTAGCTCAAAGACGTACATTTGTCATTCGTTTAATTATCCAAATGTTTGGGTAAATTACATGATGTTCGTTGTATGAAGGTCCGGATCTATTCGTTTATTCCAAAATATTTAAAAAATGCATTTTTATCCACAACCCACCATTTTTTAGTGTAATCATCATATAATTAGAATAAAATTCATTTTTTCAAATATCTTTGAATAAATTAATAGATCCGAACCTTAATACAACGAACATCATGTCATTTACCCAAATATTTGGGTAATTAAACGAATGACAAATTAAATTTTTTGAGCGAATAAGGAATATTAGCGACCTTGCAGAATTTATGCCTACGCTAAATGTAATTCAGTTTTGTTTGCACCAAGGGTTTGGCTGTTATTACAATTCGTTTTGATTTCTGGGAGGCATAAATCCAGGTGGTTCATACAACTGTTTGATATCATAAACACATTATTAACAGAATGAAATTCTTAAAAAGAAAACCTTTTTGAGTTGAATCTCACATGTCATTTTAATCAGTTCTGTTAACTAAATGCTGGTGCACAGTATGATTTATGGGTCCTTTACGACTGTTGCTTGTCAGACTATACGAACATGATCCTCGCTGTGAGCCATGTCACACTGTAAGATCTCAGTTGTCATTCATGTCAGACTGTACGGCAGTCAAGATGCATTAAACTAGGACGCAAGCGAGAAGACTCGTCGAGTTGTACATCATCTGGAGAGATTTAGACATTTGAAAAATACCTCTTGTAGCATTTGCTTCTCATTGCGAATGCAAAACATGAATAAATATATCATCGGCACTTTAAGAGTTGTCCATTGGTCAATGGCCTGGTGTCAAGAAGGGCAGTAGAGGGCACCACTTCTCTCCAAGAAAAACATCAAGAATAAACTGAAATTCTGCAGGAAGTACAAGGATTGGACAGCAGAAGACTGGTTATTTTCTCTGATGAACCCCCCTTCTGACTTTTTGGGACATCTGGAAAATCGATTGTCCGGAGAAGAAAAGGTGAACGCTACCATGAATCCTCTGTTATGCCAACAGTAGGCGCGTTTCCATTACAGATTTGCGCTCTAAATGTCGACAAAAAATTACTGCTAAATGACGACGTTTCCATTAACCGATGTTATGTGACTAAAACGTAGTTTTTTTTTCCCTTTCCGATAAGTCATTCCAAAAATCATGGCGACAGATGTTGGTCAGTTTACGTATATCCCAGCCACTGCACTGGCCATTATTTTTAATCGAAAGAGACGTATGTGTGTTATCCAAGCTTTAATGGCAAGGAAAGACCCTTATACTGTGATCGGCTCATATGAGGAGTTTCTGGGTGTTTCTCCCTCATTTCTGCTTCCAGATCTTGATTGTGGCATTTATTTGAGGTTTAGAATCCAGTATTCCTGTAGTTCTTTTGTCTTTTATGAATTTAATAAAGAACTCTGTCTCGTATTCTGTCCGAACATACCGCGTCATCTACATCAGGCGACTGTAAATGCGCAAAAACTGTTTCCATTGCAGTTTTGCGAAATATTTATTTTTCGAATTGCCTGAAACCACCTCATTCGAGCACAAAAGCTTTTTTGCGATAAATGGGAGTTTTTGCGAAATTGACGTGTTTCCATTGGGCGTATTTTCAATTCGCAATTTCAATTTGTGCAATTTGAAGGGTAATGGAAACGCGGCTACTGAAGCATCTTGAGATCATCCATGTGTGGGGTTGCTTTTCATCCAAGAGAATGGGCTCTCTAACAATTCTGCCCAAAAACACTGCCATGAATAAAGATTGGTATCAAAACATCCTGCAAGAGCAGCTTCTCCCAAAGATCCAGGAGAAATTTGGTGATGATCTGTGCATTTTCCATCATGATGGAGCAGTTTGTCAGAAGGCCAGGGTGATAATCAAGAGGCTCGGAGTCATTACATTGAAATTTTGGATCCGTGGCCAGACAACTCCCCGGATCTTAATCCCATAGAGAACCTGTGGTCAATCCTCGACCTGAGTGGACAAGCAGAAGTCCACAAACTGTGATCAACTCTGAGCACCAACAAGGCAAGAATGGATCACCATCAGTCAGGATTTGGCCTAGAAGCTGATATTCAGCATGCCAGAGCGAATTGCAGAGGTTAGGATCAAAAAGGTTCAACACTGTAAATATCATCTCTTTGCATATATTTAATAGCTTTTCAAACTTATGAAATGCTTATCATTGTTTTCCAGTATGCCATATAAAACATGTGAAAAAATAGTCTACAAATACTAAAGCAGCAAACTTTGCGAAACACAAGATTTGTGTCACTACCAATACTTTTGGCTACGGATGTACTAAAATATTGAACAAGAGAGGAAAAAAAAACAATAACAGTTTATGGTAACACTTTAGACATGCAAAGTTACTTATAGTTAGTAAAATGTCAAAAGTGGACCATCAAAATAAAGTGTAACCTTGCAAGTATGACATCTTAGAAACACAATAAAGCCTACCATTTCCAACTGGCCTTGAAACTTGAGCCTAGTCAACAACTTGACCCTAGGTGACCCTTAAGTATCCTCTGTTGTTCTCTGTTGCCTCAATTTAGTTAAAGTAATGTGATGTTGTGGCATTGGATAGTCTGGACAAAGTCATGAGAAAGTGTGTCTGTCAATTTAAAGAATGCTATTTTTATTTTGTGACTGTGTGCAACTTGCCTGTGTTAAAGTTCTCCTGATCCAGTTCTCTGTTCTCTGTACAGTGTGTATCTATGAAGTACTTTTAGTACAAAGCTGATTTAATTCCAAAATTTGTACAATCCCACAGAAATCCTGTACAAGTATGTAATCGCATCGGATGCCCTTTTATGTCATGGATGCCCTTTTGTTCCACTGGGCAGGTCCTGCTTTGATAAATTCTGTTCCTTGTGTACAGTAGCGAACTAAAGATGTCGAGACAACTGAAAAGCTTTATATGGGTTGATTCCTGAATCAGTCTTGTCAAACAAAGCTTCTGTTTTCTGTATAAATTACATTTACATACATGTGTTGTTGTCAGAACTGAATCATTGTAGGTTGTCAAAATAAAAGTAAGAGTTTAGGATCAAATACTAATGTTGTATTTGGTGCTGCTGTGAGACAAATTCATGTTGGGATTATGGCTCAGATAATTTGTAACCAACCAAGCAACTGACAATAGAAATGCTACAGAAAGCTTTCTCCAGGTAGGCTATATAAAAGCTATAGGCTGAGGAGATATGGAGATTCATCTTTTGTGCAGTCCCGCGCAAACATCCTGAAATCCTAATGTTTCACCTGCATTCAGCAGTTTTGCAAGATAATGAGCACTAAGTGTTTTGGGTCAGTCAGCATTTACTGGAGACAGTTCATCTGAGGATGACATTGACAAGCCTGTTGTGGTGTGCAGCTTTACAGCCTAAGCTCCGTCACAAAGACACATTGGTGTCACGTTACTCAGCATCAGCCGCTGTTTATGACTGAACTGAATGGTCTTCAGCAGAGTGTCTTACAAAAAAGGATTTACAGCAAAGATTATGCCTGATAAGTTGGCTTCATTTTCACCGTACGTTTTTTTTAAGTGTACTTGATTACCAAGGAGACAATCATGTAATTTTGCATAATTTCCAATCAAGCTGTAATTTTGTCCAATTATTTTAAAAGTGTGTTTAAAACGTTTAAAAAGTATTTTAAACATTTGTAATTGTGTGTATTTAGGATACATAAAATGCTCTTCGTTTGTAACATTATCGCCCAGCTCTAAACTGCTAAATCTGGACAATTAGACATTACGGTATTATAAATATTAACATTCTGTACAGATCAAATTGATTGGAGTATAGCTGTGGAATTAGCCTTATCAAGAGGAGTGTGAATTTTTATTTTTTAAAAATTAAAAATGCCACTTTCACCACTGTCATTTCCATCAATACCTAGATGTGGTGGAAATTACACTGTGAAGGGGATAATACTAATAATAAATAAATAAAAACCTGGAAAGAATGTGAAGTTCTTTTTCTAAAAAGCCACATGGCCAAAAGTGCCTATAATACTGAAGCTTGTTTCCACCACTGAATAAAAAATAAAAAAGGTTAAATGCGATTTTTATTTCACAATTTTGACTTTTTTTCTCTCACAATTGCAATTTATAAAGTAAAAATTGCATTATATAAAGTCGCAATTGCGAGTTATAAAGTCAGAATTGTGGGATATAAACTTGCAATTTTGAGAAAACAAATATTTCATTTCATCACAAAATGAAGTTTATATCTCACAATTCTGAGAAAAGATAGAATTGCAAGAGCAAAACTTGCAAAAGAGAGAAAAAAAAGTCCGAATTGAATGTTTATATCTCGCAATTGTCAGGTTCAAATGAAGATTAAAAAGGTTCAAACAAGTTTCCACAAACAAAAGTGATATTCAATTAATACTAGACAACAACTGAATGAAAAGGAGGAACTTACACAGGGTGTTTGAACTCAAATGATGAACAGGTGGTGACTCAGAAACCATAGTTACAAATGAAGATCTGGAACAAAGGGAAACAGGTGACTGATAAAAACAAATAGAAAGTTCATGAAAATGAAACAAAAACAGTTTGTGACAGCAATTCTGACATTATAACTTGCAATTGTGACTTTAGATCTCGCAATTGTGAAAGAAAAAGTAGCAATTATCTTTTACATTTTCATCATTCCATGGAGGAAACAAGCTATACTATACAGTACTTGAAGAAAATTGAATTGTTCTTAGATTAGTATTTGCTCTAGATGTTTAAGTGGATTTGATTCCCCTTCAACTCTGTCTTCAAAGATGGAACCGTGTCCTGTTTGCAGAAAGGAATAATCAGGTACAAAGACCTCTAATCTATTTGTTTACGAATGGATAAAGAACCGAGACGCAATTAAGGTCTCTTCCAACACAGTGTTCATTACGGTCTCATTGTGGTGCTGTTAAGACAAGCACCACAAAGCCATTTGTGATGGTTTAGTAAGCAAACCTCTTGAATCTTTTCTTATATAGCCTAGCACTCCCAGAGCTCATTAATCGGCGTCTAACTTTAACCTTGTTTGTCAGTCACCATTACATTTTGATACTTCTCCATGTTTCGCCACAGCACTACCTCATTTAGGTCTGCTTTCTTCATAAAAGCTTCCAGAACAGGCTCCAAACACTTTGCTATTGCCTGTCAGCCATGCGTGAAGAAGTCCATGCGTAAACAACAATGGAGCCGCGAGTTCTTGAGGTGGAAACAGTTCTTTATGGGCTTATTTCAGACCACAAGTGTAATTAAAATTTAGTTGTAATCACATTTGGTGTAAATTTTGTTTATACAGCTTACCTCAATGTAAATCGCGTGTTTATGTGGCCCTGGTGCCGTTATCGGAACAAAGCTTGAAAATCAAAGATATGGCAAAATGATTAATACCGTGGTCATGTCAGAGCTGTAATTAAGTCAGTTGTGTGTGATGAAAGCGAAGGGCTCTTATGTAATTGGGAGAGGCCCTCTTGTTTGGAGTCTATCAGTAATGTGGATCCGGAGACGCAACCACAGAGGGACACGCAAGAGTTTTCAGGAAAGAGAAAGTCTTTTAGACTACAACATGGAGAAATGAGAGCGGAGTTCAAAGATATATGTTTGAATCTCAGGAAAACATGTCCGGTTCATAGTTTAGTGTATTTTGCATTAAGAAAATGAAGCTTGTTTTTAGCATTGCTTCCATGACATTTACACACATGGCTGACATTATTTGACGTTTATCTCTCAAGGACCGTCTAATAAGATATAATAAGTGCCGATTTTCATCTCAGCATGAGAATTCAAGCAATCATTCCTAATTATATTCTCATTATATCTATCAACACTGTGACAGCAATGTGTACACCTAGATCAAATATCAAATGGAAGGACTCCAAGATGTCAATCTCATCTGTGTCGTAAAAGAAGGGAACTGCCAGCGGAGCAGTTTCATTCACGAATCGCCATCCAAACGTCTCTCATTAGAATCTCTCATTATTCCCGAAGTCATAACTGCTCTTCTCAGTTTCAAACGGACCAGTTTTGTCCTTTTGTGTGGCTGTCACCTAACCTCATTGCCCGTCTCCATTAGGGATCTCTCTTACGGCAATGCCGGGACTTTAAATTCAAGACTGCTATTATTTTCATTGTGTTCCGCTTCAGCCTGAGGAAACACCTGATCGTGTAAATAGTTCTGGAGCACATCATCGTAGGGTCGGCTGTATGGTGTGCTGACAGGCCTGCTTATGAGCCTTTGAAAGGGGAGGGCCTTTAAAAACCTTTTTTGACCTTCAATGGCTTGCCTTAATCTGCGCTCTTCTGTATATCCTGGCAGATGTCCCAGATCCTTCGAGATGCACATTTCATGATCACAAATGAGCTTAAGATAGAGTATGTTGAGTTTAAATACCCGTATATAAATAAATGGGCTTTTAAAAGCTGTTGGTTAATCCTACAGAATGTGTATTGTTGGGATTTCATCCCAGCTTCTGTCGAGAGAAAGGTTTGTGTGTGTGTGTGTGTGTGTGTGTGTGTGTGTGTGTAGTGTACTCAATAAAGTTAGAAAATAGCCCCCTCTAGTGCAGGAACATAGCACCGCCTATCAAAGAACAGAATAGCTTTATGGAGTTTACTTTCAGAAGAATTATCCTGTTATTATGGGCGTTTGCCAAAGCAATCATCACTATTAATATTACTCATACTTCAATTTCTGGCACATGACTCGTCCCGCATTGCTTGTGATTCACAAACATGAATGATACCACAAATCATGCAGCTTGATGAGTAGAGATATGATTGTCTTCAGACTTTTGCTGGACAGGTGATAAATCAGAAGAGACCCGAGACATAACTATGGGTGGGTGTTGCTCCCAGTGAGATGCAATTGGTGGCCACCTTGGTTCTTGATGCCGTACACAGGTCACAAACACATACACAATATTTTACTGTGTGTGTCCAAAACACTAGGCCTCCACTTCGTGTATCTGTAGCGAGTGGTTAATGTACTTTTCTTTCAGCACGCGGCCAATATAATTATCATAGATAAACAGTTGGATAGGAACTTTTTGTTATGTCATCATTACAAATCAGAATTGAACATGTGCAACATTATGATTTGCCAGGGACAAATTGACTAAACAGGGCAAATTCGCGTGAAATTCATTATTTCCATAATGACCAACGCAATCTACTATTTCCATAATGACTAACGCAATTTGGAGGGAAATAATGGCAATAAAAACCTGTAAATTGGGTAACACTTTACAATAAGGTTAATTTGTATTAATTAACATGAACTAACCTTAATCAATACATTTGTTACTGTATTTATTAATCTTTGTTAACATTGCTAACAATAACATTGTTTGTTCATGTTAGTTCACAGTCCATTAACTAATCTTAACTAATAGAACTTTTAATTTTAATAATGTATTAGTAAATGTTGAAATTAACATTAACAAAGATTAATAAATGCTGTATAAGTGCAGTTCATTATTAGTTCATGTTAACTAATGAGGTTAACTCATTTTAACTAATGAACCTTATTGTAAAGTGTTACCGTAAATTGACTAGTGCAAACATTAGTAAGTCACTTTGCATGATTCATTTAAAAACTCTCCTCCCATTCATTTTGCATCTGAAAGGGAAACTCCTACAATTTTTTTCACTTTATGTCTTTAGTAAATCCTGACAGTATTTTTTAAACGCCAAACTAGGATTTGTGCTGACGCAAGCTGTTAATAGATCTGGCCGAAAACTCCAGTACAATTTTCGAATTGTACAATTTTCGAATTCGAAAAGTCATTTTGAAAGGCACATGGCAGTCGTCACTACCTGCATCTCTCATTGATGGCGTTTTTCTCTTCATATTTGCATTAAATTGAGCTTCTCTCAACTTTTGGACACTCAGTGCTTTCTCCGACCTGCTGTCAATCCCACAATCCATTGCGTGGCCGTGAAGCTCATTCCCGCTCTGCTCTGCTCCGTGGACAAGCTAGTGCTCGTCAAATTCACTATTGTTTTTTTTTTCTCTGGTGGGTGGAAATTAGTCATTCCAAAAGGAATCCGCATGATCGGGAGTTACGCTTGAGGGTGAAAAAGTTCCCCACACAGATTTCATTCATTTTCATTCATTAGTCACTTGAATAAAAAGAAAAAGAACAGCTTGGTTTGAAAGTGAGTTCTGTATGAGCTGTGCTTTATGCTTTGCTACGCTATTGACAGAGTTTATGGACTTTTTTTTGCCTGCCAAATTTTGCAGGGCTCACACCATTACCAATTGCAAAGCCAATTTTTATTCCTAATATCAATAGGAATCTGCGTACTAAAAAGTTTTGAGTGAGGGCGAAAAAGTTCCCTACAGAGATTTAGTTCATATTCATGTTGGTCAAGCAAATTGCAGCATTGGCCAACAGAAATCTGCTTGGTATCTGTGTGAAGGCTACTTCATACACCGCCATAAATTAAGCTCAAAATTATAGCTATAAAGCATATGATGGGATTATGTCATATTAGCATTCTGTCTATGTCAGCCCTTTACATTTGTTAAATTTGTTTTACAGCTGAATTATCAATAAAACTGTTCACATTTATATCTTTTTCCATTTCTGTTGTCAGTAAATGGATCGAATATGAAAAAGAAATAAACTTTACATCTATATATTTTTGTTTCTGTTGTCAGTAAAGGAACAAATATGAAATCGTAAACTGAAACATGGCCCACTGAGTTAACCAGCTGTCACTTCCAAGCTGCTGTGCTGTAAAATCCTTTCAACCGTTTACACAACACCGTTTTCAACTAAACAAGGAAAACTTTTCTTTTTTTTGCCGTTCATTTACACAACAATGGCATTTTGGGGGCTTGAAAATGCTAACTTTTTGAAAACGGGTTTCAAAATGTTAGGCTGCTATCACTAAGAGCAAATATCCTAAAATTGCAATACACATTTACCCATAAAACAGGAGATACTGAATTAAAAAGAATTTCAAATTGTTTATCTTAATATGAATGTTGTTCTTAATAAGTATTTTTTTCCTTAAAATGATCTTAAATACCATTAATCAGGATTAGTCTAATCCTAAAATATCAAGACTTTTTATAAGTGAATGTATTCTTAATTTCATTTTTATTTTCTTTATCTCTTTAGTATTTTATGTATTTATTTATTTATTATCTTCATTGGTTGCAATTTATCTTCAACCTCCAACTTTCTACGATGAAATCAAATCCCGTCCTACATTTTTGTTCTCATTCCAAAAGCCTTTTCACTCGGATATATATATATTTTTTTTTGGGGGGGGGGGGGGGGGGATGAACTATCCCTTAACAAATTACGTTTGTTCATTAAATGAACCCTAACACAAAGCAGGCCTGGTTATTTCTCTTCATTCATTGCAGTTCCCATCATATCCAGCAGATGTTGCTCTCCTTTTGCTTTTCATTTGTTCTACACAGAGTGAATCCGGTTTTTCCACCACATTTCCAAACCATTTCCATACTGAATAAGCAATACCATACGACTAACTCTCTCACAAGGGATGCATTTCTATATTAACACAACCACACACACGCAGAAAACATTTTTATAAAGTCTTTTTCTTCAAATTTGCCGACAACCCCTTGACCCCACAAGCTATCCAACCATGTACCCACAGCTATCATACTCAATAAACCCATTTTAAACACATTGTTTAAGAACCGAGATCCACATTAGTATTCAAAGGTTATTGATCTTGACATCCTCAGGCTTTCATGGTGGTCGTGGAACCTATTAAGTACTTTTCTGCAAAGACAGCTTATAAGTGTACCTAGCACCTCGCCCTAACACAAAGGATTGTGTATATAAGGTGTTAAATTACAGATTTCATAGTAATATTTATCTTGGTACTCTTGCATGAAATGATATCAACGATATTGTTCCATCCGTTTGAATAGCGCAGTGTGATTTCCAACACAAACACATTATGCCTAAGCCTTTTTCCTGATCAGCCAGACCATGCAGAAACAAAGACCCATTTGCATTTTAATTGAATAAATCCTTTTATTATGATACAGTTTTGATTAAATTCGTTCTAGGATTAATATGATTCTTTGTTGTGGAAAATGTCATTAGTTGACACACTGGTCAGGTAGAATATTGTCCAACCTAAATGAAGCAGACGCCTAAACAATTAATATGTCATTTAATCAATACTTTCCAGCATTAATATGCAGGAACAAAAATATACAAACAACACTTATGTAATGGTCACCAGCTGGAGTGCCCTTGAGAGCCACCAGAGGGCACTCCACATCAGACTATTATCACTCCCTCACAAACTACATTTCCCAGAACTCACTGCCCGGACTCTTCTTCACTGATTGCATTCACCTGTGTCTCATTACCCTGTTAGTCTCAGCCTATTTATACCATGTTCACTCATTCACTCACTGCAAAGTTGTGATTTGGATCTCAACCTTCGTGTCTTGGAGCATTTCGTAACAACTGTGACCTGCAGTTGCTGCTTAAAGATGACCTTTTATTTCCCCTTTACCAAAATGTAATATGGTGCGTTCACGTGCTATGGTAATTATGGTAAATACCAAAAGACGACGTGGAAAATGTACATGAACACCCCCTCATGTGGTATTTTCCACTGGGCGACTCGTGGAATATTTTGATGCACGAGTTGCCGAGATAAGATAACTTTTGACCTTTTCAAAATGGCGGAGTGCAACGCGAGAGTGTTGAATGGTAAGCATTGTACACAACTAAGCGTTTTTTGCTATTGTTAGCTAGGGGTGGAACAGTACATTCGTATTGAAAAGGTACGGTAATTAGCTCTATTAACTCCCTTGTCCTAAATCTGTACTATTCATGATCTAGAAAATATACTGCATATTTACCGTTTGAGTTTTGATAAATCATCTTCTTGCTGTAGCAGATGACTTAAGCAATCTAAAATAGTTTTAGCTAAATAACAGGTCTGGATCTCCATCTTTTAACCACATTACGACAACAAAAGCACTTGAACGCAACACACTGGTAAATACCAGTTCACAAGTGGAAAATATCATATTTTCCATAGCACATGAACTAAGTCTCAGGTGTCCCCAGAAGTGTCTGTGAAGTTTCAGCTCAAAACCCCTTTCCAGAAGAGGGTGGAGCCTGTACAGCTCGTGCCTCTGATACTCTGCCCAAAACGAACAAAACATCTGTTTAGTAAAGCCATATCAGTCTTAACTTCTGATATACGTTTTTCACACGCACACAGAAAGCTGGATGTCAGGCGGCGTATCCCATGAGTATTAACTTAAGTTCTCTTTCATGTATTAATATCGATTAAAACTGTCAAATACATTAGTTTATGTCTGTGAACGTAAACAGCAAGTAAAGAAATCGCATGTATATTAGATCTGTGTATTAAAGTGACAGCAGCATAATATACAGTACTGCTATTGGGCCATTCTACACAATTGAGATGGAAACATCTTGAAAAAAATGTCTGTTTCCACAAATTTTGTATGTATGCAAATATATAATATCCAAGGTACACATTTCTAGTAATTGTGCAGTAAATTCTTTTCAGATTTTTTTAATATATTTTTCCTCTCCCCAAATGTGTCACTACCTAAACACAATAATAAACAATTTAATAAAAAGCCTTATATTGACCTATTACGATTTTGTTTACATCTACCCTGTAAATATTTTTTTTTTTGTGCTATTTATTAAAAGTTTTCACAGGTAAATCAATAACAATTGCAATTTTAACAATATTTCAAGTGTAATTTATGAGATTATTTGTATTTTGAATGCAGTCTTTCTTTGTAAAAGGCATAGTTTATCATACTGATTTCAAAGTTAAGGATTAATTCGTTTGAATATACATTCAACCAAACACTATAATAACATCATATTTTCGGTCGTGACTGCACATTTTCGATAGTGACAGTTTTGGAAGCGGCCACATTATATTACAGATTTTTTTTTATTTTTTTACTAAAACTACTAAAACATACTAAAATACGAATGATTTACATAACTGTACTCATATTGTCTTTATTTCCCCCAAATAAAGGATTACATGTGTGACCTCTGCGTTATTCTGTCAGATATAATCTCTCGGAGCCCGTCAGGTTTGTGGTAACAGCAGGTTTATTCCACATCTGCATTCATGACAAAGGACAACAGTGTTGAATAGACATCTGGATATGTGGACAAACAGCACATGCTCTCAAGGAAAATCCTCCGTTGCTTTTTTTATTATTGGATGTACTACTGTTAAAGCTCTACACAAAAGTAAAGTACAATTTAACACATTCTGATCTCCTGATTACTCCTGATCTGCTGTTCACTGATCGATTGCTCCTGTCTGCCTTCCTGCCTGCTGTGAGTTTGTTTGCGTCGAGGCTGTAAGCTCTACGCCTCGTATTAGCTTTGTATTTCTTTCTGTTTTGAACCATCATTTACTATCATTCCTAGTTGTTTATATTACTAAATATAGTTTACCCACCATCTCAGATTAACCTTACATCGCTAGCTTCCGTTATTGTTAGCACAGAACGCGTGTTTACGCGCCACCCGCGCTCATTTATTTATTATTTATTTTCTCTCGCGCGCCCGCGCCTTTGAGTTCATAAAAGCCCAGGTAAGTAAGAATCAGTCAACACAAACGGTGAGTAATGTCTTGTCCTGTTATTGTCACCTGTGTCACATGTCATATGTTTAGTGTAGCCTTCTCCGATGGCAATATAGGATTTATTTGTGATAAATGCAAGGAGACAGTCAGGCTGACGGAGAAGATTTCAGAGCTAGAGACACGCATCCAAACTTTAATTGAGGATAGTAAGGATAGTACTAGAGCTTTAGATACTATTTTGGATGCGCCTAGCATAGTGAACTCTGTACATGATTCGGTTCCGGCTGAAGTAGAGCCCAGGCAGCAGGGCAGATGGGTGACCGTGAGAGATCGCTCTAGTCGCGGATTAAAAAACCACCCTTCCGTTCCGATTACCATAACAAATCGATTTGCCCCACTCAGTGAAACACCCACTGAGAATTCTGTTGATTGTGCCCTGGTAATTGGTGATTCGATCACACGGAACGTGAAAATAGAGACACCAGCCACCATAGTCACATGTTTGCCGGGAGCCAGAGCGCCTGACATCAAAGCAAATTTAAAAGTGCTGGCTAATGCTAATCGTAAATTCTCTAAGATCATTATTCATGTCGGCACTAATGATGTTCGACTCCGCCAGTCGGAGATCACCAAAATTAATATTAAAGAGGTGTGTAAACTCGCAAGTACGATGTCAGGCACTGTAATTTTCTCTGGCCCCCTTCCTGTTCGCAGGAGTGATGAGATAGTTAGCAGATTGGCCTCACTCAATGGTTGGTTGTCTAAGTGGTGTCCGTTGAATAATATAGAATTCATAGACAATTGGAAAAGTTTTTGGGGCAAGCCTGACCTGTTGAAAAGAGATGGTGTTCATCCCTCCTGGGATGGTGCTGCTCTTCTCTCTAGTAATATGGCACATAGTCTTAGAGCTAAAACATGACAATCTGGGGCTCAGGTCAGGAAGCAGACAGACTGGCTAAACCAACCGTCTGCTAGCGGCCTCGCGTCACCAAGGTCAGATAAATCCCATCACATAGAGCCTCTTTCACCTAGATATCATCATATAGAGACTGTGTCTGTTCCCCGAATTTGGAAATCCAAAAAACGTCAGGTAAAAAATTTAATTGATGTTCAACAAATAAAAAACAGATATAATACAGATGAACAAATGATAAAGCTTGGGTTGCTGAATATTCGATCCCTTACTTCAAAATCGCTCATAGTTAATGATATGATTTCAAGTTATAATCTAGATGTGCTGTGTTTGACAGAAACCTGGCTAAAACCAAACGATTACATTACTTTAAATGAGTCAACCCCACAAGATTACTGTTATAAACATGAACCTCGTCTAAAACGCAAAGGGGGAGGTGTTGCTGTAATTTATAGTAATATTTTCAAAACCACTAAGAAATCTATTTTTAAATATACTTCTTTTGAAGTGTTGGTGCTTAATGTAAAAATATATAGTGTAAACGATAAATCACGTTTGAGATTTCTGCTGGCTACTGTATACAGGCCACCAGGGCACCATAAAGATTTTATCAAAGAATTTGCGGACTTTCTATCAGAATTAGTATTGGCTAACGATAAAGTACTAATTGTTGGTGATTTTAATATACATGTAGATAATGAAAAAGATGCATTGGGATTGGCACTTAAAGACATTGTAAACTCAATTGGAGTTAGACAACACGTGTCAGGACCCACTCATTGTCGTAATCATACTCTAGATCTAATATTATCACATGGAATAGATGTTGATGCCGTTGAAATTCTGCAGCAGAGCGATGACATCTCAGACCATTATCTAGTCTCATGTAAATTACATTTAGCCAAGGCTGCAAAGCCGACTCCCTGTTATAAATATGTTAGACCTATAACTTCTGCCACTAAAGATTGCTTTATCAATAATCTTCCTAATCAGTTTCATCATCTCAGCATCCCGGATAGCTTAGAAGAACTCGATATTGCAACAGAAACTTTTAACTCTCTCTTTTCCAGCACTTTAGATGCAGTTGCTCCGTTGCGCTTAAAGAAGATTAAAGAAAATAGTCCAACGCCGTGGTACAACGAGCACACTCAGGCCCTTAAGAGAGCAGCCAGAAAAATGGAGCGCAACTGGAAGAAAACAAAACTAGAGGTATTTCGGATTTCATGGAAAGAGAGCTCGATTGCTTACAGAGAGGCTTTAAAAGCTGCTAGATCTGCTTATTTTTCAACCCTATTAGAAGAAAATAAACATAATCCTAGGTATTTATTTGAAACAGTGGCTAAACTAACGAAAAAGAAAGCTTTAAGCACAGAAGTTTCCAAGCAACACAGCAGTAATGACTTTATGAACTTCTTCACTTATAAGATTGATAATATCAGGGACAAAATTATAACTATGCAACCGTCTACTACAGTATCGCATCAGGGAGTGCATTGTAGTCTCCCTGAGGAAAAATTGTTTTCATTTGTTGCTATAGGAGAGGAAGATTTCTGCAAACTCGTTAATTCATCTAAATCGACAACTTGTATGTTAGACCCTATACCGACTAAGCTACTGAAAGAGATGCTTCCACAGATCATAGATCCTCTTCTTAATATCATTAATTCGTCTTTGTCTCTAGGATATGTACCAAAAACCTTTAAGCTGGCTATGATAAAACCGCTTGTTAAAAAAACGCAACTTGATCCTTCAGAATTAGTCAATTACAGGCCGATCTCAAATCTGCCTTTTCTGTCAAAGATATTAGAAAAAGCAGTATCCTCACAACTGTGTTCCTTTCTTGAAAGAAATGATATCTGCGAGGATTTTCAGTCAGGATTTAGACCGCACCATAGTACTGAGACAGCTCTCATTAGAGTTACAAATGATTTACTTTTATCATCCGATCGTGGTTGTATCTCTCTATTAGTGTTACTTGATCTTAGTGCTGCATTTGACACAATTGACCACAACATTCTTTTAAATAGACTGGAAAACTATGTTGGCATTAGTGGAATTGCACTAGCATGGTTTAAATCATACTTATCTGACCGTTATCAGTTTGTAGCAGTAAATGAAGAGATGTCTTATCGATCACAAGTTCAGTATGGCGTACCACAAGGCTCAGTACTAGGACCGCTGCTGTTCACTCTGTACATGCTACCATTAGGACATATCATTAGGAAACATGGAATTAGCTTTCATTGTTATGCCGATGATACTCAGCTGTATATTTCTTCAAAACCTAACGAAACTTACCAATTCACAAAATTAACGGAATGCATAGCTGATATAAAAAATTGGATGACTAGTAATTTCCTACTACTAAACTCTGAAAAAACAGAGATTCTAATTATTGGACAAAAAACTTCCACACGTAATAACCTAGAATACTGTCTAACCCTTGATGGCTGCTCTGTTAAGTCTTCGTCGTCGGTTAGGAACCTGGGTGTGCTCTTTGATAGCAATCTTTCATTTGAAAGTCATGTGTCTAGTATCTGTAAAACCGCATTTTTCCATCTTAAAAATATATCTAAATTACGACATATGCTCTCATTAACAAATGCGGAACAATTAGTTCATGCTTTCATGACAACAAGACTAGATTATTGTAATGCTCTTCTGGGTGGTTGCCCTGCACGCTTAATAAATAAACTACAGCTGGTCCAAAACGCAGCCGCTCGAGTTCTTACTAGAACCAGGAAATATGACCATATTAGCCCGGTTCTGTCAACACTGCATTGGCTGCCTATTAAACATCGTATAAATTTTAAAATATTGTTGATTACTTACAAAGCACTAAATGGTTTAGCTCCGCAGTACTTGAGCGAGCTCTTAACGCATTATAGTCCTTCACGTCTATTGCGATCTCAAAATTCGGGCCAGTTGATAATACCTAGAATTTCAAAATCGACTGCTGGCGGTAGATCCTTTTCCTATTTAGCACCAAAACTTTGGAACAGTCTTCCTACCATTGTCCGGGAAGCAGACACACTCTGTCAGTTCAAAGCTAGACTAAAAACACATCTCTTTGACCTAGCATACACATAATATATTATAGACTTCTATAATTCAATATTAGGCTGCATAGATTAGGTCAGCCGGAACTGGGAACACTTCCCTTAAATCCTGATGTACTCGTTACATCATCATAAGAAGAATGGCATCTACGCTAATTTAAGTGTCTTTGTTTATCCCGAGGTTTTCCCGCAGCCGACCGGATCCAGGCCGTATCCAGATCTGACTAGGAGCTTTGCCTGGACCCGATGACAACGCAGTGCTGAAGTGCCAACTAGCCTCTCCCTATGGAGGATCCCTTTCCCACTCTACAGATAAAATGTTGTGATTCCGGTTCGCGTACCCACCCCGAAGTGATAAAATAAAACAAAATTCTGTATCAAATTTACAGTTACTGTAAATCCGGCCTCTAGTTCATAAACGCCAGAGGAGAACTGGCCCCCGACTGAGCCTGGGTTCTCCCAAGGTTTTTTTTTCTCCATTAGGTCACCTGATGGAGTTTTAGGACACCAGTAGGTCACTTGATGGAGTTTTTCGGTTCCTTGCCACTGTTGCCTTTGGCTTGTTCAGTTGGGGATATTCAAAATAATTAGCCAAGCATTAATACCATTGATCAGCCCTACCAAACGTGGATGTTTTTTCACTAAGAAACAAACATTATGTTATTTGATTGATATTGTGAAGCTGCTTTGATGCAATTTATATTGTGAAAAGCGCTATATAAATACACTTGACTTGACTTGACATTGATCGTATAGTGGATTTAAACTCATATAAACTAAATAATTAAAACACACCAATTTGTGCCTCTTAATCTTGCAAGGAGGAAATAACATAAAATAATGTAATTACACAGATTTCCTACAGTTACCTTTCATTTTATGTTAACAGTTATGTATAAACAATTATGTAACTTCGTTACAATTCAACATACAGGAGGCACACAAACAGCAGAAAATACCTCAATCTTATGTTCAAACATTACAACACTTTATAACAATATACGGTAACATACCTGCATTCATGACAAAGGACAACAGTGTTGAATAGACATCTGGATATGTGGACAAACAGCACATGCTCTGGAAAGACGGCATCATGTTAAAGTTAGCTAGCTATACTGGAGAGACTTTCTATCAGCTATAAAACACATAACGAGATGGTTGACTTTATAAAAACATGGCGGAATTAATCAACAACACATATTATTCAACCAAAGAAATCTAGCTTAACTTTTACATGCTTTTCAAGTGAGTTAGCACTATTTAGTCCACGGACATTCACAGACACGTTTCCTCAAGGAAAATCCTCCTTTGCTTTGAGGATTACCCATAATCCTTCGTCATTACTAGCATTCGCTGCAGGTACAATTTTCTGACAGAAGGTGGCACCCTAATCCCATTAGTAGGATTTAACCTGAACCTTTTTAACTATGTTACATACACCCCCCTTAAATCCTGCTAAATTGGGGCACAATAATATATATATTTTTTAAATTAAAGAGCATAATGTGTTTCAAGTCAGTTAGAAACTTTCCACCAGGAATTAAGTCAGTAAGGGGGTAGCTAAGCCCCATACCAACAAAGACACAAAAGATGCCATGTACACTCTCATATTGTAAACATTGCTCAATAACAGATTATTGTCAAATACCTCAGATAACTAGATAAACTAAAACTCTTAAGACATATACAAGCAATCTATCCAGAAAACATGTTCCTCACAAAAGAAAACAAAGAATCAACTGTTGAAGCTGAGTCATCTACAACCTGTTCGTTCATTTCACAAATGAGTCGAGCTGGGGGCTTAACAGGTCTACCTGCCCTAGTGCAGAGTGGGGGTGGCTGTTTGCAAACTACATGGTCCTGTGTGAATGCACCTGGCTGTGCGTCACTGGCATGTTTAGGGGATGGGACACAATGAGCTCTATCCACTGAGGGCTGGGAGGGTCCTACCTCAGACACCACACATTCTACAGAGGGTCCAGGGGGAAGTGATTGCTCAGCAGATATTGATGAACCCGGGGTTTGCAAAATCTCACTCACAGCATGTGCAACCACTTTCACTCCAGTCTCTGAGAGAGAGGCACCCACAGCCACAACAGGTGAGCAATTGGGATGGCTGACTGTAGCATCCTCATCAGTAGGAGGTTTCTGTGAACAACTTTTTCTCTGGATGTCACTGGGTCACAGATACAGTACACATTGATTCCAGGTTTCACAGACTTAACTTCATAAACTGTGGATTCCCACTTGTCTGCAATTTTCCTCTTCCCTCTCTCACTACGATTTGCAAGCAAGACTCTGTCACCTACAGTGAGGGGAGATCCTTTTGCTTTGCGGTTGTAGTTCTTTGCCTGTCGAGCCTGCTCTGTCCGACTGTTTTCACAGGCAATGCGTGCAGCTTCAAACAAGTCACGCTTCAAGTTAGAGACAAACTCACGGTGGCTAACAACAGCATTGCTGGGGAGGGTGTGCTGGAACAAAATATCAACAGGCAGACGTGGAATCCTCCCAAACATGAGAAAGAAGGGCGCAAAACCTGTTGTCTCATGCTCAGTGCAATTGTAGCAGAATGTCAGCATCTGAAGCATTTGAGGCCACCTGGCTTTGGAATGAGGCGACAGGGCCCTTATCATGTTCCCAAGAGTCCTGTTGTATCGCTCGACAACTCCATTTCCCATAGGATGGTACGGGGTGGTATGCGATTTCTAGATACCAGCCATCTCCAGGAGCTCTTTAATGAGTCGGCTCTCAAAGTTGGCTCCCTGGTCCGAATGGATGCATTTTGGGAAACCATATATGCAAAAGAAGTCATTCCACAGACAACGGGCCACCTGCTTTGCTGACTGATTCTTACAGGAGAATGCATGTGACAGCTTCGAAAAGTGATCCGTAACAACCAAAACATCCACACACTTTTTGTCTGACTGTTCAGCAGTCCAAAAGTCGATACACACAAGTTCCATCGGTTCAGAGGTGCGAATGCTTTCAAGAGGAGCATGGTCATTGGGCTCTGGGGTTTTCCCAACCACACAGCGAAAACAGTTCCTCACATGACTGATGATGTCATGTTCCATCCCTATCAAAAGAACCTCTGCCTGGTGAGAGAGAGTGTGCGAGCCTGTCCCTGATGGCCAGCTGAATCGTGGAGTCCAGAAAGGACCTGGGCCTTGAGGGAGTCTGGAACAACAAGCTGGAGAATTGCCATGTTCATTTGCCTGTCTTTCTTTACCTTGTACAACATGCCATTTCTGATGGAGAGCTTGGCCCAGTGTCTAAACATTTTCATCACTCCACGAGACTCACTGGCACGTTCACGTCTTGTGGGCCTCCTGTGACGCTGGATGTAAAAGAGAACCCTACCCAAGACATTATCCTGTTCTTGAAGATTAACCAGTTCACTTCATTGGTTGAGAGGCATTCTGGTTGACACTGACAAGCTGGGGAATAGCTGGTCCCGTGCCTCTCACTCGGCTAACATCTCCAGAGTCGTGCGCCTCTAGCACCGCTGAGACATCCTGCATGGAGAGGGACCCCTGAGGGGAGGGCGGGGTGATGACACCATCATTTGTGGACTGATCAACAACTAACTGGCTGTTAGCAGCAGTATATCTAAATGCATCCTGTACTGTCTCATCCACCATTCCACTCACCTGGTTCAGCAATGAGACATAAGGTTCATTTACAAGACGATGGCCTATGCATGACTGGACAAATGGCTCCCTACTTAGTGCGTCTGCGACCACATTCTTTGGGCCAGGGACATAGCGCAGATCAAAACTGTATGCTGCGAGCTTCGAAACCCATCTCTGTTCACATGCATCTAACCTAGGCTTAGTCAAGATGTATGTTAACGGATTATTATCCGTCCAGACTATGAAATGTCGTCCTTTCAGCCAGTGGCTAAACTTGTCGCAGACCGCCCATTTAAGAGCGAGAAACTCCAGACGATGTGCTGGATAGTTCAGCTGGGAGTGCGATAGAGTCTTGCTGGCGAACGCCACTGTTCTGGCAACATCACCATCAGAAGGCAACTGTGAGAGGACGGCTCCTAGGCCATCAAAGGAGGCATCAACAGCGAGAATGAATGGTGCATTAAAATCTGGATGGGCCAAGGTGACACTATGCACAAGCTCATGTTTCAAAGTTTTGAATGCCTCCCTGCACTCAACAGTCCAAGCAGCTGGAGACAGTCGAACATGACCTCTCTTGAATTTCGGTTTATGGCCTCTCCCTCTTTTGTGTGGTGTAGCAGGCTCAGCCACAAGGCTGAACAGTGGCTTAGCTTTAGCAGAACATTTCAACGGCATCAACATCTATTCCATGTGATAATATTAGATCTAGAGTATGATTACGACAATGAGTGGGTCCTGACACGTGTTGTCTAACTCCAATTGAGTTTACAATGTCTTTAAGTGCCAATCCCAATGCATCTTTTTCATTATCTACATGTATATTAAAATCACCAACAATTAGTACTTTATCGTTAGCCAATACTAATTCTGATAGAAAGTCCGCAAATTCTTTGATAAAATCTTTATGGTGCCCTGGTGGCCTGTATACAGTAGCCAGCAGAAATCTCAAACGTGATTTATCGTTTACACTATATATTTTTACATTAAGCACCAACACTTCAAAAGAAGTATATTTAAAAATAGATTTCTTAGTGGTTTTGAAAATATTACTATAAATTACAGCAACACCTCCCCCTTTGCGTTTTAGACGAGGTTCATGTTTATAACAGTAATCTTGTGGGGTTGACTCATTTAAAGTAATGTAATCGTTTGGTTTTAGCCAGGTTTCTGTCAAACACAGCACATCTAGATTATAACTTGAAATCATATCATTAACTACGAGCGATTTTGAAGTAAGGGATCGAATATTCAGCAACCCAAGCTTTATCATTTGTTCATCTGTATTATATCTGTTTTTTATTTGTTGAACATCAATTAAATTTTTTACCTGACGTTTTTTGGATTTCCAAATTCGGGGAACAGACACAGTCTCTATATGATGATATCTAGGTGAAAGAGGCTCTATGTGATGGGATTTATCTGACCTTGGTGACGCGAGGCCGCTAGCAGACGGTCGGTTTAGCCAGTCTGTCTGCTTCCTGACCTGAGCCCCAGATTGTCATGTTTTAGCTCTAAGACTATGTGCCATATTACTAGAGAGAAGAGCAGCACCATCCCAGGAGGGATGAACACCATCTCTTTTCAACAGGTCAGGCTTGCCCCAAAAACTTTTCCAATTGTCTATGAATTCTATATTATTCAACGGACACCACTTAGACAACCAACCATTGAGTGAGGCCAATCTGCTAACTATCTCATCACTCCTGCGAACAGGAAGGGGGCCAGAGAAAATTACAGTGCCTGACATCGTACTTGCGAGTTATCTCTCATCGTACTTGCGAGAACATCTCTCGATGAAATGGTGGTAGTAAAGAACCATTCCCAAGAAAGATCTGATTTTCTTAGCACTTGGTGTTTCCCCATCAGATCTGCTTCCTGCACATCATTAATAGCTTGCACTTTACTCGGGTCTGTCTTAACACCATCCCCACATATGATGTGTCCCAAGAACTTAACAGACCAGCGAAGGAAGTAGCACTTCTTAGGTGAGAGCTTCAAGTTGTTGGCAGCGAGATGTGAGAAAACCATCTGCAGACGATCAAGTGCAATTTGTTCAGATGGCGCATAGACCATAAGGTCATCCAGATAACATAACAGGCTTGTAAAGTTCTCATCACCAAAGATGGACATCATCATTCGCATAAAGGTCGCAGGACTGTTTGTCAGGCCCTGGGGCATCCTATTATATTCATGGAGGCCAAATGGGGAGGAAAACGCAGTGTACATTTTGTCGTCTTCATGCATTCTGATGTTGTAGAACCCTGACGTGAGGTCCATTGTTGAAAAGAACATATTGCCACCAAGTGCAGCGAGGGAATCTGTCTGATGAGGCAAGGGATGTGCATCTTTCACTGTTGCATTCAACCACCTGAAGTCATTACAGATGCGAAGGTCACCACTTGGCTTGACAACCAGGACGAGAGGAGAAGAATACTCGCTCTGAGACTTACGGATTATCCCCAATTCCTCCATTTCATTTAGAGCAGTCCGAAGCTTATCATAATGGCATGGTGGAACCCGCCTGTATGGAAGTCTGAAGGGCTTGTCATCCACTAAGCGGATTCTGTGTACAAAATCTGTTTCCTCACCGCAGTCCATTTTGTGCCTGGAAAAGATGGACTCATACTGCTCAATGATCTGGAGCAATTTATCCTTCCACTCAGGGGAAACTTCACAAGAAGAGAGGTCCAAATCCCGCAAGCCCAAGTCAGTCAAAATTTGTGCCATTTCATCCTCTGACCTAGGTGCAGCTGATGAGCTCTGTGTGAACTGTGCACTGGATTGAATGCGATTTGGCTCAGGCAAGTCCTGCACCGAAAGACGGGGTAACACATCTGCAACTTTTGCATTCTTTTTAAGGGTGAGTGGCTTTTCAGTAGCATTTACTATTTTGACTGGAACCCAGCCATCTCCCCATAATGAGGTGACAACTCTCCCCACTAGAATTTGAGCAGGTCTGGCTTTGGACTGAGTGGGTTCGATGATGACTGTACTTCCCACTACAGACACATCAGATTCAGGAAGTCTAGCCCACACCAAACGTTCAGACATCAGTTGTAGTGACACATCTCTTGAGCTTTGCCGTGCTAATTTCAAGCGGCATTGCTCCACATCTGTCTGAGCAGGACAACAGAGATATCAAATGGGGCAAATTATCAGCCTGGGCACTACTTACTGGGGACGTGATATTTTTGTTTCCAACAGTGTCTTTCATCTGTGAAATGAGCCACTTGATGGCATTACTGCCAAGGATCATGTCATCGGTTTGGCCTGGCACCACTAGAACAGGAATTATCACCTTATAGCCATAAACTGATGCAGTGAGGTCATACATGGTGGAAGGTGTGACCAGATGACCCCCACAACCAACAATAACAAAGTCTTCAGCTGTTTTCTTTTCAGTGTTAGAAATAGACTGTGAAAGTTTTGTGTTGGCGGTTTCACTTAGAGTGCACGCCATAGAGCCACTATCCACCAGTGCTCTAAGAACATGACCACTGTCAGTAGACACCTCTGTGTAGAATAGGCTATCAGTCTTTGAAAGTCTTTGCAGGCCCTGCACAATCAGTGTTTTTTTGTGATGGCACAACGCTGCTGTAGGCCTGACACAATGTTTCATAGTCATTAATGTCTGTCAAATCCAAGGTGGGAGTCTCACTCACTTGATCTGCGCTGTCCTCCCCTGTGCGCAGATCATTCAGTTTCCCTGCTGAAAATGTGGAGAAGGACGTCTCCCCTCCGGGCAGTTGCGTCTTGGATGACCAGGTAAGTGACACAGGAAACACAGTTTGTTCTCCCGACAGTGTGTGAGGGCAGAGTGTGAGCTCTCATTGCATATGGAACATGGAATGTCTCTTAAGCCCTCAATCTGTGGAAGTCTGCTGTTGGTATTTGGCTTTTTATTGGCTTGAGCATAACCTGGGCCCTGAAGCAACACTTTCTCTAGCATTCCAATCAACCTCTCTAGAGTGGAGGTGTCCTGATTTATAGCTGGTTTCTGTTCTGGGATGTCTGAAACTAATGTAGTGTTAGGGCTAATCTCGACTTTGTTCATGCTGATTTGTCTACTCCTCCCAGCAGAAGACAAACAGAAGAGTTCCTTCTCCAGGTGGTATTCATCTAGCACTTCCTGAACCTCACGAGCTGACCACTTATCAATCGTCTTGGACCTAAAGGTAAGAGCTAAATCTCTACTGGGGCAGTGTCTGATGAACATACGTGCGACTTCAACACTGGGGTTGTCAAACGTTTTACCCTGCTCTCTAAGGCAGCTCGCAGCATCATCAGCAGCTCTGTTAAGTCTAAGCCAGTACTCATAGGGGTCTTCTTGGTCGTTTGGCAGGGTAGAATAAAAGTCAGCTAGGGGCATTGAGGAGCAATGGCTTGAGCCAAAATGTTTGCGCAGGAGCCCGTAGATGGCCTCTGGCTTATTCTGGACATCAATTTCACCATTTCTTATCCCAAATCTCACAACATCCTTTGCTCTGCCTCTCAGGTGGACAATTATTTCCTCAGCTTGATTTTCCAGCTGAACATCGCTTTTTCTTACGTAATTCTTCATTAATTCCTCCCATTCATCGACAGCCAGTGCATCTGAACTCTCTCCTCAGAAAACGGGTGGGCCTTTGACTCCTCTCCGAGTGACCAACTGGACTTGGGAGAGGTCTAGCGTGTTAACGGGGAAAGAGGCTTTTGTATTGCATGTTTCTTCATGACTTGCATGCACAGTAGCAGTAGGACTAGACGTGTTGAGTTGTGACATAATGCTATCAGCTAGCTGCTTCCCTATCTGCTGCACAATGGTGCTCATTTGGTCAACCAGTCTCACATCATCAGGGGGAGGGTTAGGAACTGATGTACTAGTGCACTGTGGTGGCTGTAACTCAATCATAGGCTGACTTTGGGGCGCCACTACATCCCTATGTCTAAAAGGACTGTGAACAGCATCCACACCCAAATATGTTTTATCCCCCCCTAGATGGTCACCCAGTGAGAATGGAACGGGTGTGCTATGTAGCCCTCTACGTCTACCAATACCTAGAGGAGTCATTTCAGAGGTAGTAAATTTACTAAAACTCATACTGGAAGCCTTATTTAAACAAAATGACAGTTTGAAGTAAATATGGCTGTTAATAACTAATTAAACCTGACAGTCAAATACACTGATGGAAGAAGTGCAGCTCCACAACGATGCAGCGTCAAGAAGACATCAGTCCCGGTCCGGCATAGTCATGGACGAGTCACGGCACCAATGTGACCTCTGCGTTATTCTGTCAGATATAATCTCTCGGAGCCCGTCAGGTTTGTGGTAACAGCAGGTTTATTCCACATCTGCATTCATGACAAAGGACAACAGTGTTGAATAGACATCTGGATATGTGGACAAACAGCACATGCTCTCAAGGAAAATCCTCCGTTGCGTTTTTTATTATTGGATGTACTACTGTTAAAGCTCTACACAAAAGTAAAGTACAATTTAATACATTGATCGTATAGTGGATTTCAACTCATATAAACTAAATAATTAAAACACACCAATTTGTCCCTCTTAATCTTGCAAGGAGGAAATAACATAAAATAATGTAATTACACAGATTTCCTACAGTTACCTTTCATTTTATGTTAACAGTTATGTATAAACAATTATGTAACTTCGTTACAATTCAACATACAGGAGGCACACAAACAGCAGAAAATACCTCAATCTTATGTTCAAATATTACAACACTTTATAACAATATACGGTAACATACCTGCATTCATGACAAAGGACAACAGTGTTGAATAGACATCTGGATATGTGGACAAACAGCGCATGCTCTGGAAAGACGGCATCATGTTAAAGTTAGCTAGCTATACTGGAGAGACTTTCTATCAGCTATAAAACACATAACGAGATGGTTGACTTTATAAAAACATGGCGAAATTAATCAACAACACATATTATTCAACCAAAGAAATCTAGCTTAACTTTTACATGCTTTTCAAGTGAGTTAGCACTATTTAGTCCACGGACATTCACAGACACGTTGCCTCAAGGAAAATCCTCCGTTGCTTTGAGGATTACCCATAATCCTTCGTCATTACTAGCATTCGCTGCAGGTACAATTTTCTGACAGAAGGTGGCACCATAATCCCATTAGTAGGATTTAACCTGAACCTTTTTAACTATGTTACACATGTTCTCCTTTGTCAATGATGTTTCGGTAGTGACAATTTTAGATACTTTTGAACCTAGAGATGTTAATCAGCACATAGCTAGCACAATTCTGAACCGTTGTAAACTGAACTGCATGCAAAAAATATTGATATAATAATATATGGTTTTATTTGTCAAGACAAGAGAATATTTCATATGACTGACTCAATCTGTCCTGCACCGAAATTATAGTTTGAAGTTTTAAATAAAGCAGCTACGTTACAATGACGCGCAAGTTTTCCCAAACCAGACTGGTCATCAGTGCGAGACCTGTTATCGTTTCGGGAATGCATCATAATAACGTTCTTTTCCAATATCTGTGCTCCTTAAAACTTTTATTTATTTTGGGACACTTTTGTCTCTAGTTAATTTGGGATGAGGATGCAAAAAAGAGAAAGATTCGTTTATATTGAACATAATGGTCTAAACAGCATAAGTGGTCTAAGGCTAAGTAGTTGTCTCTTTGTCAAGAAACACCCGGCGAACACATAATACACATGTGTGAACATGTAATACACAAGTGCATGACGTCACGTTTTTTCCAAACTCACGTTTTTGTAGTTTACATGTAGACGGTAAAGGCATTGTTTTTAAAACCTTGCCCTTTGAAACCCATTTTCAAAAGCTTAAGTTTTCAGGCCCTGAAAAACTAACCTGACTCCGCCAGATGGATTTGCTCCGCATATCCATCTGGAAACCTTCCGTTGAAGTTGTTTTGGTAAGGGGCGAAAATACTGGTTAGCTGATTGGCCTATGTTGGTGATAGACGGGCCAAATCAACCAATCAGATCAACGAAGCAAACTCTTGCCGAAACCAGTCGGGAGAAGAGCAAAAACATCTTTTCCTCTGAGAAAAGCCTCCAGAGCAGTGTTTTGCTCTTCTTTCAGTGAAGAAATACTCTGTAATTCCGATAAAACTTGCTCGATAGCCACGCTGATGCTAGTTTCATCCGCTGAAGCCGCCATGTTCTTTAGACTGAACTGTCGCGCTTCTCGTTGCGTCACACCTCAACCCGCCTCAAAGCTAACGCTGATTGGACGTTCGTTTGGTGAACTGCTCCCAAATTTTCTTTAACGGAAAGTATCCAGACTGATCTGCGAGTGAAACCTTGACAGCTCGCGAGATCAGGATGGTCTCACGAGGCTACTGAAAAACGACATTGTCATGTAAATGAACGGCCAAAACGCATAAAAAGTTTTCAGTTTTTTTTTGTTGAAAATCGTGTCGTGTAAACATACCCTAAGAAGGGACAGGGTACAGCGGGTGATTTATATATATGATGTATATTATGATGTTATGATGAACTATATGCCTTTCTTCACTGACTTTCTATGATGTCCAAAGCGTTTCAAAGAATGCTGATTTTTAGAAGGCAGTTAGAAATATTGAATGATTTAAGTAAAAATTGACTTTGAACGGGAGTTGTGCTTTGTTTTAATCGTCCCGCCTGAGCGGGACGGTTGCAACACAGGGGTGGGACGGATGAAACAACAGTTTCAACGGCAACTATTCATCTAATACTTGTTTTTATGAACAATACCTAACAGGTTAATTATGTACATAATTGTTACAAACATGTTTTGTAATTTATTTTAATTCAAAGGTTCATATTAACCATTTTTGTTCTGTCGCCCAATAAACAATAGGCGATAAGCCGTGCGCATTTTGCGTGCTCTTTCTAATATGCTATTTTGATGAATCCGTTTACAAAATGGTTCATATGGTTAAAAAAAAACTATTAAACATCAAAAACACATCTTATGCATTACAAAGGTTTCCTTTTTTTATTGCAAAACACTTTTTTATTCAATGCTTAAACACATAGTGTGACCACATTATCAGCGATTTTCCTATGACCAGATTTAACTGGCAGGAGGCGCTGTCGGGACAGTTAAACCCGTTTTACACTTAAACTAAAAAACTCTGATATTACACACTAAAGGATGTGTTGCAGTACTAATACACCTTCCATATTATTATTACAATGGCACATGAAAACATAAAAACAACTTGTCAGTCAAAAAAAAGTACTGCACGAAAGAATTCACTAACCGTACTCAAAAACAGCTTTCCGGCTGTAACTTTAAAACGGCATGACGTAAAGAAGAAATGTTTTCGCGGGTTTGATAGGCATTGCGTGCTGTACGTGCTGACGAAATTTGACGTACATGACGTGAGTTGTTTTCAATGAAATCTCTCTGTTTCATCCGTCCCGCGTTTCAATCGTCCCGGCTCTCCCCTACAGATGAGCGAGTGGATCAGCTGGTGTGAGTGGAGGCGGGGTAATTATCACATTCATGGATCTGCATATACTAAATGAAGCAAGAGTGTAGTTATATTCAAGCGATTTTGAGGCATGAAAATATTATTTTCTCAGGAAAACATTTAAACATGTAATTTTGATTATCCAAGATGAGTGTTAAGGGATATGATTGTGGACTGCAGAAATGCTACACCAATAAAGTTTAAGGGCATAATAATGTAATTGTAGCTGATCTTCTGTGAAGTATAATGTGTTAACTTAAAGTATTCTTAAAATATTAACGTATTTCTTACGTTGCACAAAATGGCTAAATACTTATATTAGCAAACATATACTTGGGGTTGGGGATTTGAAATCAACCACCTAAAACATTCTATCAACTACCCAGAACCTCATTGCAACATACTAAATACACTCATCAACACCTTAGCAACCCCATAGCGCCACCCTGGCAACCACCCACATCATCCTAGCAATGAGGAAGCTGGTTTTAGAACATGTAAAAATGTAGTTTATCAAAATACATTCACTAGACTGTTAGGAAATAGTCTGGTAAATGAAATACACTCTTCAATTGCTATGATAAACATTAACATCATATCAAGCCAAACCTAAATTATTAAATGCAGAAAAGCTCTCTAAAAAAATACAAGCAAATTGTTAATTCGAAAAGCGAGTAGTTGTCATGCGAGAGTCCTCAGTCTGCTGTTTCCAGCCCCACCTTCTCATCTCACTTTCATGAAGAGAATCTGACGACTGCTCTCCTTAAGGGTCCATCACAAGTTCACACTGACCTTCCATCAAACACTGACCTGAATCACAAGAATTCATTATACACAGCGTATATGGAGTCAGGTGAGCATGCTTTTTAATTTTCAAATATTTGATTTTTGTTCATTTCTTCTTTCTGGAATATTAAGAGTTTGTTTCACCAAAGACAGATGATTCATCATTTAGATAGTTGGGAGAGACAGAATTTTATGAGTAAGCTCACTCAATCATAAAAAAATGATTAGGTTTTCTCAGTAAACAGGTCTCTCCGGAACTGTTTGGGTGCAGTTTTCCGGGAAGCACCATTATTAGTTTTGTGAGAAAGAGAGATGTCTTTAGATATACATCAGCTATAAATAATCCTCCACCCTGTTTCTGTGACAAAGAGTTTCTTTTTGCAGCATCAGGGCATTGTGGGAACAAATAAAAATACATTACCTGACCCTTTAAAATGGTTAATAAAAATGACATGGCATTATAAACTTACATCATAAGATCAATGAAACAATTTTTGCTATTTTTGGTGACTTAAGAAGTTACTAAATACTAAAATTCTATATTAATGTGCTAACTACTATGTTAAAATGATACTTTACCCAAAATGGAAATCGTGTCATCACTTAGGCCTACTCACCCTCATGTTATTCTAACCCTGCTATTCTTTTTTCTGCAGAACACAATTGTTTATATACAATTATTACATGTTTTGCAATTATTAATTATATATATATATTAAAATGAATTCAATTCTAAATTCAATCAGTTCATGATATAAAGTGATAGTGTCTCTTAAGAAAATTTGGACTAAACCACTCAATTCATGGATTAGTTTTACGATCTTTATGAACTTTTTGAAGAGTCAAATGCTGTTTACACCTGGCCACTTCATGCGTTTTCTGTGATGGGATAGCTATCCGATCGTGAAAAGACCAGGTGTAAATGCACTCCGAAACACATTCGAGACGGATTCGAATCTGATCGCTCAAACCACTTCAGGAGGAGATCTGGGCCGCATTCCAGACGAAACGGGACAAGTGTAAACACACCTGGTTGTTGAAACCACATGTAGGCTGCTACTCTAAAAATACACGCGTGAGAGCGTGTTATCGGCTATATGTCATGTTATCAGCAATATGTCATGTTATAGGCTATATGTCGTGTTATAGTCAGATATGACGACGCTAAGCAACACACATTACCACAGAAATCTCTCAGATTTCATAAAAAAAAATCTCAATTTTTGTTCCGAAGATGAACGAAATTCTTAAGAGTTTGGAACGACGAGGGTGAGAAGCCTAAATTATGACAGAATTTTCATTTTTTATTGAATTAACCCTTTAAAAGATTGTGATCTCGATTCAAACACCGATCCGATCTTATTCCTAAATGTTAGCTGTTCTCCTGTGTCTAAACCTACAGCAAAACCACAGTGGGACATTTAAATAAGTGTTTGCGCTGCCCCTGACCCAGAGAAAGCAGTAGTTATCATGAATAGGTACGAAACAGCTTCACAAACAGTCTTTTCAACACCACAGTATCATTATTTCTGTTACAAATATTCAAATGATCACAAACGTAAGATAAAAGTTTACACTTCAGATAAAACCACTGATGTCTATGGTAGCTATCAAAATAGAGCAAGTCACCTTTTGAAAGTAACAAAAACGCTCCAAAAACAATTGTATTATTACATTGTTACACAGGTGGAGACAACTGACTTTTAAAAAAAGTCATTGTCAATTAATCAATTCAAGAGATTCATTCTTCCAGTGATAAAACAAGTATTCATGAGTGAATCTTTGAATCATTCAAATCGATTTTTAAAAAAATAATTCATTCACATGAATTAAACATTTTTAAACAGACTGCAGCAACATATTGTCACAATCTCTAATAAATTACTCATTTTGTTTAGTTGTCTGTTCAGAATTGTGGGAAAATTGTCATTTCTATTTCAAAGAAAAAAAAGTGATTCTAAGCTCAACAGAGTTTGCAAACACCACACAAGCATCACCATGGGAAGCAAAGTGTCCGACTCGACAGCTGTTTTCAACTCCCCCTCCTGCAAGCGGCAGATCTCGCCAATCAACTCAATTCAGTCAAAGTCCAACATGACCTACCGATTCGGCTGTGCTATCAAAAGATTTCTCTGTTTGTTCTCAACTTCAACTGGCATGACATAGCAACATTGGCTCAACCAATCCCATGAGTTTAGGGCAGAAATATCTGTTTTGATTGACAAATGGCAGACCGGGGGATTTTGATAACAGGTCCCCATAGTGACGGTACTGGTGCAGAAAATACATGCTTCAGCCTTGAAGATAGCAGACAGACACATTTAGTTCATTCATAGCACGCAAATAAAAACTATACAGTTATAACATGCAATTTAGCAGTGGTTCTCAACTGGTTTAGCCATGGGACCCACAATTTTCCATGGTCGTGGTCATTTTTTTGGAATTGAATCTGTGTCTTTGACTACACACTCCTTGACCCACTCAAAATAGTCCTGCGACTCACCGGCTGAGAAACACTGCCACATAGTATATAAACGCACGAGTCTCTGTTTTTCCTATGCTTGTGCAGTGGATCCAGTCTGTGATAAAAGCGCTTACTGAGAAATTGTCAATCCAGTGCATCACACTCTGCAGAGATGATCAAGAATTTGTTTTCTTTGCCCGGCGGCCATGAGAAGAATCTCGTCAGCCTTTATAACAACAGACGAGCGGGCTGACCTTAATCTTGGTTCTGCTCAGGGCTTTGATAACTATCCACCTATTCAGAGGATGGAAGATTGACATCTTTCGCTAGATCAGCATAGATTCCTCTTTTCACATTCTCTCTGTCTGCTGTCTGGCTGAGCTCAAACGTGAGTGTGTGTGCATCTGTTGCAGAAGATAAGGACAGCAGCAGCTCTTTTCATTCGATTATGTATGATTAGAGAAGTCTACGGTGGAAAATGAATATGACTAAAGATTTATCTTTATATCCATTGAAATAAGTGCTCATTTGTATGTACACCATGCTAGAAAAAATAACATTTAATCAGGTTGCAATCTGCAAAAATGTTCACAATATATTACACAGATGTGTTATGGTGGATCTTGGATTTTTTTTTATTTGTTCTGGTTTTGACTCAGAGCTGAACAATAACAGGTTATGGTCACCATGGCAACCTGTGCCAAATGGGTGAGATATTGGGGTGAGAACTCTGACTCTTGCACAAAACAAACTTATCAAGCAGAATGTATAAAGCAGAACTGATACATCCATTAGACAAAAGATGCCTAAGAGCTCATGGATAGATTTGCAAAATTAAGATAAACAAGCTTGTTATCAATCCGTGGGAGATTAGATTGCAGTAACGGAAAGAAAAAATGCAGTGGCTCCATGGTTCACTGATCAGATGGTAATAGCATGATATTTTGATATAAACAACAGTACTGTTTATTAACCATATTTATATGGAATATTAGACATCAGTGGCGACCCAACACAGTACCAATCTTGTTTACCATACAAAAGTAAACATAAATATTCATTGAAGTTACCATGAAGTACATGCAGTAGGTCTAACAATATGCTAAATTATTCATACGACATAGGAGGAATAAGAAAACTGACAGCGTAGAAGTATAATTTACATATCAAACACATGGAACAAACCCTGGGCTAATCCTGTATTAGTTTAAGCAATATTACCAAGTAACCGGTGAATTGGCTCCAAAATACCGTTTCAACCGTTTAACGTCAACCACAAAAGAGAAGCATTTTCTCCTCTCTTTTAAATGTCAGTGAGCCTATTTATTTTTTCTCTCCTATCTCTGAATGATTATATGGCTAGGTGCATTTTCAAAATGGTGCATTAGCACTTTCAAAGGCAAAGTGAGGCATGGATACAAATACTAGCAGTCCTTTTATTTACAACCAAAAAATGAACTCTGGAGAAACACTACAACCAAAACTGCTAAAATACACAATGGATAGACACTCACCTACAAACTAGAATGAAACTCAGGGAAACGGATTCACTGGGTGACAATGAACTAAACATAAAACAGGTGTACATAACCATGAGTCAGAAACTATGGAAACATAATTAGTTACTAGGGAAACAAATACAAACACAGGAAAATAAAACAGAAGCAATTGAATAGAACTAACCCTATCTATCAAAATAAGAGTCTTTCAACATGAACAGAATGTGATATGCTTATGTTATAGTTTTACAGTGCAAGTTCTTAGCAACACCATCCGGCGGCCTGGAGTGCGGCCGCTGCCCGCTGGTCAAACTGTGCGGCCTCTCTGCTCAACCCGTACGCCGGGCCGCAGCAGCCTCTTATTTCAGTAGAAACACAGGCTAATCAGAAAGCACTAGCGAAGTGCAGGTCCAACCATGTCTAGGATTTTAAAAAATATAGGGGGATCAGTGAGCGGCCCTTTCCCAAATGGCATAGCCTGTCGGCCAATGACGTAAATTCATCGAACACCTCTTTTTTTCCTCGTCACAAAAAACTAGTTAATGCTGCTGTGAGGGTGTTTATAATACAGCGGCTGTGGGGGTGATGGCAAATTGACAGCTCTTATGGCTGCCGTTATGAGTGCATAGAATGCATAGAACAAGATCTAAAACATGACGTAGCGTTGCCAAGGTAGTAATTTCACTGGATCTAAACAAATCAATCTAACCACAGATGTAACCAGTAGCGGTGGCTTTCTTAATCTATTTAAAATAATTTTACAAGGGCTCTATGAAATTAGTATATTTTTTACCCCCAAATACCCTCCCATATTAAAGGGATAGTTCACCCAAAATGAAAATTACCCCATGATTTACTCACCATCAAGCCATCCTAGGTGTATATGACATTATTCTTTCAGGCGAATATAATCGGAGTTAAATTTTAAAAAAAAATGTCCTGGCTAATCCATGCTTTATAATGGCAGTGAATGGGAGGCCAAAATTCGAAGCCCCAAAAAGTGCATCCATCCATTATAAAAGTAATCCATACGACTACGGGGTTAATAAAGGCCTTCTGAAGCGAAGCATGCATTTGTGTAAGACAAACATGCGTTCGTGTAAGAAACATATCCATATTTTAAACTTTGTCAACTAAAATAACTGGCTTCGACAGACGGCCGTACGCATCGATTTACGGCGAAAGAGTAACCCTTGACCTGGCGCTTGACGCACTGACGAACGCGGAAGTGCAGATGATAGAGCAAAACAAAACACTGGTCACGAATTAGAAGTCTAAAATGTGGGAGAAACTTGAGTTTGTTGCCCAGCCCTGGTTGTTCGAACCGTGAGAGACGTCAAAGCGCCGCGTCAAGTATTACTATTTTGCCGTAAGTCGACTTGAGTAGGCCGAGTGCCGGAAGCTTGTTATTTTAGTCAAAAAAGTTATAAATATGGATATTTTTTCTTACACTGCGCCTCAGGAGGCATTTAGTAACCCCCTGGATGGATGAACTTTTTTAGGGCTTCAAATTTTGGCCTCCCATTCACTGCCATTATAAAGCATGGATTAGCCAGGACATTTTTTTTTATATAATACGATTAAATTCGTCTGAAAGAAGAATGTCATATACACCTAGGATGGCTTGAGGGTGAGTAAAACTGGGGTAATTTTAATATTTGGTGTGAACTACCAGACCAAAATGTCACACTAATCCTTTAAGTTAAGTTGGGTAAATTACAACAAAATCCATTGTCAATATATGGCTTTAAATTATGTCCCCTATTATGCTTTTTGGAATATTACCTTTTTATGTTGTGTGTAATAAATCTGTTTGGGAATGTAAAAAGTCTGCAAAAAAGTTTCAAAGATCAAAGCGGACGATAAATGGAGTTATTGTCTTCCACAAGAAATAACCGATTCTGAACTACCTGAAACAAGTTATGCCATTGTTTCTATTCTTATGTTTATAGAAGAGCTGAGGAACAGCCTAAATTCAGATATGGTAATGGGGGTTTTGTTTTCAACAGTGCTGTAATAAGTAGACTGGTCATCTGACCAATCAGAGCAGAGAAGGCTCTCAGAAAGGAGGGGTTTAGAGAGACTGAATCCTTGATCCAACCGTTTCAGACACTGTGAGAAAAGAGCTGATGCTGCAATGTATTATAAGAAAATGAAAGAGTTTTTCACCTTGAATGCATGTAAACATATTGTAGGAAACCACCAAATCAAAATTAGGAACCTTTAAAACAGCAAAATGGCAATATTATGCTATTAAATGATTTTAGAAATAAGAATGACAAAGTGACTGTTGAAAACTATTGATCTGACATGTTTATGTTCCTCTTTAACAGAAACATTTGGGGGAGTAAACAGTTTCTTTGAGGAGAACTTGACAAGCACATCTATATTGTCATGCTAGCTGTCAAATGTTTGTTAAAAAACAGGGTGTACCAGTTCACAAGCCAGGAGCCGAAAGATGTGTACAGTCTGTGCACCTATCTTTATTTGTGTGTGTGTGTGTGTGTGTGTGTGTGTGTGTGTGTGTGTGTGTGTGTGTGTGTGTGTGTGTGTGTGTGTGTGTGTGTGTGTGTGTGTGTGTGTGTGTGTGTGTGTGTGTGTGTGTGTGTGTGTGTGTGCGTGCGTTGCGAATCTTACTTACCCGTGTTTACCTCCTAGGGAGAAAATGTCATAAGATGCGAAACCGCATATGAAATGAACTAGTGCATCAACAAGGGATAAGATGACATAGCATTAGTTAAATGTCAGATATCATAAGTCACCTATCTGCACGCCCGCCACAAATTACTTTGGGGAATACATCGAACTTGATTCTCTTAAGCATGACAAGTGTAAATTAGGGGAATTGTAGTTGGTTGGCCTCCACTCTCAGTTGCCTAGCAGCATATTCTGATGCAAATTCAAAGTCACTTTGTTTCCTATTGTTAAGAGGCTCAGGGAAAAAAATCCCTTCAGCATCAAAGCTTTCCATGAATACAAACAGAGGAGAGCAATACGCTGTCCTCCCCCACAAACTGGGCTTTTAAATTTACATTGTATTGTAATCAGTGTTGGGAATAACGGCGTTTAAAAGAACGGCGTTAGGTAACGACGTTATTTTTTCAGTAAGGGGGTAATCTAACTAACTACTTTTCCCGTCGTTACAACGGCGTTAACGTTACTGGACGTTAAATGCGGTGCGTTACCACGGGCGTCAGTTTGGTTTGAAATGTGCTGGGGACAGAGATGCATTCGGACGTGCATTTCCAGAAATGCTGGTACAAAGTTGTCAAACTGTGCAGCCTCTCTGCTCAACCAGTAAATAAATCCACCGATCCGCAAATGTTATTTGAGTTCTTAAGTGGTCTAGTGGTAGATCATTTGCCAAGCGTTTCAGAGATTACAGGTTCGGATCAGCACTTCTATAGTTGTTTTTTTTCTCTCTCATCAAAACTGAATTTGTTCAGCAGGGACACGTTTGTGTGCATTTTATTTTGTGATTTCACCGAAACGAATAGTCTCCACAACGGTGATAGATTGAAGCGCGCGTCCGAGTGAAGACTGTGCGTGACCGCGCGAGCCACAAGAGAACAACTATCCATGCAACTGATACCAGCGGGAACGAGCGCTCAGCTTGATTTATAAAACAACACATTTTAGCGCTAGATCTCTTATTTAACAGCGAACTAAATAAATGCTCTGCTAACTGGAGATGTTTAATTTATTTGTATTTACATCCGTGCCTCAATGTTTCAAAAAGTGGTGGGTACAAAATGACTAATGACGGAATCTGGTGGGGACGTGTACCCACCGAAATCGACGCCTATGTGCGTTACTATTATAGACAGTAAAGGTTACTATGTAGGCTATTGATTGAATAAACTAATCCGAACGCACCCCGTGGCTCACACAACTAGTGAGGAGGTGGGTTAATAACGAGTCATGCGATTATGATTGGCTAAGGCAGAGTCATGTTTCCTGGTAGCCAATCAGATCCAGTGTTTTTACACACAAATGCCAGCACAAGCGCCACACACACACACACACACACACACACACACAACAGCTAAACAGAGATTCGATGAAGCAGCAGAGATGGCGAGTCAGGAGCAATCCAATGAAAATTTTGCATTTTCAAGGTGCAATATAAGCACTACTTCTGTTCTACTAAGTTCAACTGACTTGTGAAAACTGCTAAAAAAAATCCTTTTTAACAGTAATGCAAATAGTTACTTTCCCTGGTAACGAGTTACTTTTATTATAGAGTAATTCAGTTACTGACTCAGTTACTTTTTGGAACAAGTAGTGAGTAACTATAACTAATTACTTTTAAGTAACGTTCCCAACACTGATTGTAAACACAGACGTGTTGTTGAAATGGAGCGTACTGTAAGTGCCATGTTTTTCAGTAGGTGCACACACATACACACACACATGTGGAAGAGTGGGTGGTTTAACATCACTATATGATCACATTATGACTGGCTTTTGCAGACCACACACCTTCAGAACAGGTGCTTACTGCCTTAAGAGTATCATACAAGTGTTTGCTTCTGCTGTTTCGTATCGGTTGGAGCACATAGCGTTGTCGTATGTGCATCAATACGAATCACTGAACAATATGACAGTTTATTACCACAAACTAAAGTCTGTTCAAGAGCCTGAGTTCACATTCAGAGCATGTGCTTAACATACATAAAAAAACAAAAACAACAACAACAAAAACATGTTCACTGGCACTTTTCCCCTTATTGTTAAGTTCTTAATATTTAATTTACCAAATGACTTCCTGATTCTTTAAATTGATAATCAACCTAAAAATGAATTAATACTGTCATTGTTTACTCATGTCAATCTAAACCTGTGAGCATTACTCCTCTGTGGAACACAGAATAACATGTTTTTAGGAATGTTGGAATGTTTTTACATTGTGAGGTTCAAGGTTCTCATCCAGAATATTTACACACACACACACACACACACACACACACAAAAAAAAAATACAAATTGTGTAATTTATTCACCCTCGTGTCATTTCAAAATTACTTTCTTCTGTGGAAAATATATTTTGAAGAATGTTGGTAACTAAACAATTTTAGTGACCATTGTATTGACAAAAAAACAGGAAAAGCAAATCATGCAGGTTTAGAACAACATGATGGTGAGGAAATGAAAGCAGTTTCCATTACCCTTTCAACAGTCCAATTTTGTATGGAAATGAATGGCATGAACATCCTCAAAACATCTCCTTTTGGTTCAGAACAACATGGTAAGTAAATGATGACAGCATTTTCAAACTCGAGTGACCTATCCTTTTTGCCTCATTTTATATTTGCATAAATGTTCTGGTAGTCTCTGTGAATTCTTTCATCAACAATTTTCCAAGCCATGAGGAAAGCCTGCATTTTGCAGTGAAAAAAAAATTGCAGTTTGGCAATCTCCTGCTACAGCTCAAGGGCATTTCGTCTCCTTTCCCACAGCTCGATCTGTCCCAGCAGGGGGCTCGGATCTGTCAAAGTGACGGGAATTAGTGACAGCACTTATTCATCTTGGATTATGCCATGCTATTGATGATAGTCTCTGTTCTTACTCATTGCAGATCTGGTAGCATTATACATAATTGTCTTCAAGAAATTCCTCAGGATTGGCAGGCTAATTACTAGTAGAAGACAGGGAGGGGTCAGCAAAGAGAGGTATTATATTATTAAGGATTATGAGTTTGCCATGCAGATGAAATGAAAGTATTTTTTACTCTGACAACTAAGGGTATTATTTTTGAAGAGACAGAACACTTCATTATTTTCTTCTCCACTTTCTTCTCTGCTAAGATGCATAAGCCATGGTCCATTAACGTGGTATTGAAGGGGATTTTCAAGATTTTTCTCGCTTTGTGTGCACTTCCACTTTTCTGCTTGGGGCGTTTGGGTGATTCTGAAATTGGACCATGAATTGTGGCATATGCACACAGGAATCCCATGGAAGGACGTGTATCACATGGTTGAAGATTTGCTCTCAATTCTTGTTACACAGCCAATAGAAAACATGGTAACAATTTATTTTGATGGTCCCTTTTGAACATTCTGGTGACTATAAGTAACTTTGCAACTACATGTCAACTAACTCTGATTAGAGTATTAGTGTACTGTCTGCTTAATATCTGATAACTCTTTATTGTGATGGTCCTCCAACAGACAGTCTACTGACTATAAGTAACTATGCAACTACATGTCAACTTATTCTAACCCTAACCCTACCAGTCTACTAATACTCTACTAACACTCTAATGAGAGTTAGTAGACATGTAGGTGCAACGTTACTTATAGTCAACACAATGTGTTAAAGGGACCATCCAAATGAAGTGAAACGGAAGACATTAAGAGTAATCGCAAGTTAAGGTTTAGCATATTAGATTAAAATCCTGTAATACATTTATCTAGCTAATTTAGCATGCCGTTAACTGACTAGCCTATCATATTAAATACTCAGGTTACTACACTACAATGATTTGCCTAAATATGTCAGTGGTAGACCTGGTAATACCTTTTTATTTTATTGTTTTAAATAATAATAATAAAAAAACCTTTTGAGCCATATGAGGTGAAGGTCAATTACACGTTTATTATTATGCTTGGCTAGAACAAGACATTATTGACAATGTTTTTTTTTTTCTTTTGTCAATGGAGGAGAGTCTTCACTATGCTGAAGGAAATAGCTTAAGTGAGGAAATAGCCTATAATTTAATACATTGACAGCCCATAGGCTAATCTTCAACATGTTTTCTCTTAAACATTAGTTTTTGATCGTTTTTGCAATGTCTCCACGGCTTTAATGTGATTGGTTACCAAGGTGCACATGATCCAAGTTACCTGTTACTCTTTCTCCAATGGTAGAGGCACAGATCCGCGTATCTCCCAATAATAACGTCCATCTCTGACTCCACATTTTGTAACATCCTCATCTGGGACTTTTCCTCTGAATCACCAGAGGGCGCCCTTTCCAGAATATTGAACTTCTGCCCATGTTCCTATTACACGCCCTGGCTTCCTAGGTCACTCCATTCCTTTTGTACTTTTCAAAGTATTGTTTGCCCTGGCTGCAATTTTTTAGTTTTTTAGATTGTTTTTGCTTTGTTGTGGATCTTTTTGCCTTGCATTCTCGATTATTCTCTTGGATTTGTCTTTGGGATTTGGTTGCCTGTTTGACAGCTCACCTGGTATTGGATTGGCTAAGAGGCCTTCCAGGAGTGCTGATATTTCCAACTATAGGTCTTGGGAAACACCAATCAGTCAGGGAACAGCTGCAGGGCAGGGATCACAATGCCAATCTCGCTCGCCAATGTCCATTGGCTTGTTTTGTTTACACTCGAAGGTGATTGGGCTCTCAGGCGAGATCCCAATCAGGCAGTTCAGTTCTGACGTAACATCTCCGTTCCCTCCTTCAGGGAACAGGGGTTACATTAGTAACCAAGATGTTTCCCAATTATTGGCCATTTTCAAATGTAGATAGGTGTTTTTAACCTCTTTACCTGATTTTCTCTAATCAAGTAGGCGATTCTCAGTAACTTTTTCCCCATTAACCTCAAGGTCGGACGTGGGAAAGTGGAGAAAATAGAAAGCTTTTGATTTTAATATTGCATCAGAATTAAATGTTTAAATTAACATTAAATAATATTAATAAATGCTTTAGTATTTTCCTTTTTTTTACTGTTTATACTGTATAAAGGTTAATTACATGGTATAGTGCAGTGTTCAGTTTGAGACTGAAACTGTTGGTGGGTGGTAATTTTCACAAATCACTGATGGAGGTATGACAGACGGGGGTGAATGGGCTGGCAGATGTGTAATGAGTCTGGAAGACAGGCTGACACCTGGAAAATAGAGGTCGATTTGTCAATCTCTGGCGAAAAGCTGATAGTCTTCTTATATCTAGCAGACACTTAGTTGAAGATGAATGTAATATCCTTTCAGAGATCAGAGATTTTATTTGACTCAGTATAAGGGAAGCCGTGGGTGTCTCCAGGAGTAGCATAAAATAACTCATTCACGAAGTGTGCATATATTTTGATGAAGGCCTGCTAAACTGTAATAAGTGGATGATCAGTCATGAGGATAAAATGTTTTAATGGTAGTTTGATATAGTAACTGGTAGACTGACAGGTGAAAAATGCAAAAGACTTGCGTTTCACTTTTGTTAAAGAGTAATTCACCTAAAAATAAAAATTCTCTCATTACTCATTCACCCTCATCACATTCCAAACCTGTAAGCAGTTATTTTTGTGTGGAAAGATGCATAAAGATTAATCAAAGTGTCTCCATGTGTGTTCCATGGAGAAATAGCAACTACAATAACCAAATTAATTTTTTTCATTTTCAGGTATTCCTTTACAGACTGACTTCTGTAACCGTTTTCTTTTCTTTTCTTTTTTTTTTTTCTTTGGCAGGAAAAAAAAACATCCACTGAAATGTGACGCTATGGCTTTCTGGATTAAATAAAACTAGACACTTTAGACATATCCATGAAGAATGAGGACCTTCTATATGTTGTTCACTGGCCTCCCTGGTTCTTGGGAGCTGTGAGGTTGACAAATGATACCTTCACAAATCTCTGTCTCAGAGGATTATACTTGCTTATAAAGTCAAAACTGAGATCAGCTTAAAAGATGAGTGCTTCCCATTTTGAGTATATGTGCTTCAAAATGTGTAAACCTTTAGTTTGAAGTTAAAGGTCTGTTCAGAATCTGTGGAATAATGTTGAATACCACAGGGGGGAAAAATGTCCTTCAGTTTATTTGTTTTTTATGTAATCTTTTAAAGTTATTATTTACTATCATTGTCTGCTAATAATTGTATACAAAATTGTATTAAGTCTTCTATAAATTCACAACTAATGATAAGTGGTTGTGTCTTGAGCAACAGAGAGAAAAAAATCAAATTGACATCTGCATGAGTCCTTTTTTGCAACAACCAAATCATTTAATTGGACTAAATGTGCCTTTAAATCAGGTTTCTAGCTACACACGCTTGGGGGTTGAATAAGCATGTGACTGGCTCAGTACCTCTCTATAGAGACATTGCTAATTGGATCACAGAGTGAAAGAGAACAGTCTCTCGAGTCAATTCATAACTATTTTGCATTTTGGCGAATTGGTGGCCAATTCGTATGAATTCGTCTAATTTGTACATTTTTGTATGATCTGCTTACATCCCTGTGACGGGTATGTTTAGGGGTGGGATTGGGGATTGACTTTCATGCTTACTTTTTTCAAAACAAATTACATATCCCTATGATTCACATCATACAGTTCATATGAAATCACCACATCGCAAATTATTTACATATTGAAAATATATGAATATTTCCTGCGAGATTGAGTTTGTTAAACTTAAAGTAGCGACAGATCTTCCTTTCGTATTGTGACACACATCCCGGTGAAACGGATTATCGAAAAGAAAAGAAACAGGGCGGTCTATCCATGCTGATTGGATGGAGGCAGATCTGAATGCAAGCCTGCGGCCAATTGTATCGGGCAGGGTTTTTCACTGGAAGATCAAGTTCTGACATTTTAATTAAGAATTATAAGGTCAAAATAAAACAAAAAATAATTGTTCAAAGTAAGACCAATAACGTGTTTAGAAAAAAGAATTGTTTTCATTTCATGCCCACTTTAATGCAGTTTGTTTAGATTCACCATTTTCCTCGCGCTCCATGCAATGGGAAAATATATGGAGATGGTATTGTACTGTCTGTCTAAGACAATATTGAGTTCCTGCTGGTGTAAGTATGGAGCAGCAATGCCACAGTACTGTGGGAAACAGATGGGCATGTGTACCATGTTCATTGTAAAGGTGGATAAGAGTCTTCGATAGGCGTAAGATGAGCAGAGTGAAAAAAAGTGAATTATAGATTAATGGTGCCAGTGAAGTCTACAGCATGCCTGTTCCTGTCATCACTGTGAGAAATAGAAAGAGTACACTTTTATGTCCCAGGGGTTGATTTCTATTAAAACAACCAAACTATTGTTTTTCTTTGTTGTAATATAAAAGTCACATTGACTTGGAAAATTGTATAATGCCCTCATCATTTATTCTTTTTAAATAACTTGTTAGGTTTGTCATGTCTAAATTTGAGATTTTGTTGTGTTCTTGTTAGATTTCCTGTTCAGTTTCCTGTGTTAGTTCCTCCTTCCTTTGTCCCTGTTCATTAGTTGCCATGGTTTTTGATTTGCCCGTGTGTTATACCTGTGTCTTGTTTAGTCCTTAGTGTTTCCCTGTTATAGCCCTCGTTTTAATTTTTGAGTCTGTTATTGTCAACGTATTGAGGTTGTACTGTTCACGTTCATGAGACGAGTATGTATTTATTTATTTGTTTATTTATTTATATTTTGTTATTAAAGAAATACTGCTACACCTACAGTACATCCAGCTCCATGTTTTCATCTTCGCCTCAACTATGCTCTGACAATGTTGTAGGTCATAGGTTGCCTAACTAAATAAAAACGAATAAACAGTAAGCATGTCAAATTTTGTGTCAATTATTTTACTTTCACTTTTACTTTCATTATTTTCATTTCATTTTACTTTGAATAATTTTGCCCAGAATTAAATTTAATCAAAAGTTAGAGTAGCCTTTTGTTTACCAAGGAGACAACCATGGCATTGTAAAGAGTATATGCTTGAAATAAAATAAGTCAGTGACAGTGTGTAACGCGGCGCGGTTGAAGTAGAGATGACGCAGGATCCAAATGCAGTATACGCTTTGACAGACTACAAACTAAACTGGATACAGGACTCGGGACACAGGAACAGGATTTAAGAACAGTAACAACCAACATTCGCTTAAACATTCAAACATTAAACAAGAACTCACGAAGGCGAAGGCCAGGGCGGTGAAGCCTCCTCGGGTGGCCATGGTAGAGAAAGCCCTTTCAGGCGGCCATGGTGGAGAACCCCCTCCAGGAGACCATGGCGGAGAACCCCCTCCAGGAGACCATGGCGGAGCAGCCTTCATGGTCTCCTCGTGGAGCCCACTACCGCCCCCCCCCCCCCCCCCCCCAAAAAAAAATACTTGGGGGAACCTATGGGGACATAGACTGGAACAGGCTCTGGGACTGACAGTGTCTCTGGGACTGACAGTGGCTCTGGGTCGTCGAGGCAGACGTGACACTCTGGCTCGTCGAGGCTGACGTGAAGCTCTGGCTCGCCAGGGCCGACGCGAAGCTCTGGCTCGCCAGGGCTCACATAAAGCGCGGGCTCGGCTGGGCAGACGTGGAGCGCGGGCTCGGCTGGGCAGACGTGGAGCGCAGGCTCGGCTGGGCAGACGAGAATTGCTGTCGCGGCTTCGGTAAGGCTCACGTGGAGCGCAGGCTCGGCTGGGTAGACGAGAAGTGCGGGCACGGCTTCGGTAAGGCTCACGTGGAGCGCGGGCTCGGCTGGGTAGACAAGAGGTGTAGGCTCTCAAAGCTTCTCCTCTACCCCCACAGTAAACGATGAGCCGCTCCACAACAGGGCCAGGTCGATATACCACTCTAAAGACCCGCGCGGATCAGGTTCGGGCATCAGAGAACGGAGTGGTTCCGATAATCCCCCGCGGAAGAAGATCTTCAAGCACTGGGTGCTCATTTGCGCGAGATGTGCCAATTCAATGAAGTCCGCGACGTACTCCTCTATGGTGTGATTCTCTTGACGGAGACGGAGAGTCTGGACTCCAGAAAGGCATGGCTTCTGGATCAAGATGCGGTGAGTTCTTCTGTAACGCGATGCGGTTGAAGTAGAGATGAGCAGGATCCAAATGCAGCACACGCTTTATTTAACAGACTACAAACTAAACTGGATACAGGACTCGGGACCAGTGTTGGGAATAACGGCGTTTAAAAGAACAGCGTTAGGTAACGACGTTATTTTTTCAGTAAGGGGGTAATCTAACTAATTACTTTTCCCGTCGTTACAACGGCGTTAACGTTACTGAACGTCAAACGCGGTGCGTTACCACGGGCGTCAGTTTGGTTTGAAATGTGCTGGGGACAGAGATGCATTCGGACGTGCATTTCCAGAAATGCTGATACAAAGTTGTCAAACTGTGCAGCCTCTCTGCTCAACCAGTAAATAAATCCACCGATCCGCAAATGTTATTTGAGTTCTTAAGTGGGCTAGTGGTAGATCATTTGCCAAGCGTTTCAGAGATAACGGGTTCGGATCCGCACTTCTATAGTTGTTTTTTTCTCTCTCATCAAAACTGAATTTGTTCAGCAGGGACACGTTTGTGTGCATTTTATTTTGTGATTTCACCGAAACGAATAGTCTCCACAACGGTGATAGATTGAAGCGCGCGTCCGAGTGAAGACTGCGTGACAGCGCGAGCCACAAGAGAAAACTATCCATGCAACTGATAGCAGCGGGAACGAGCGCTCAGCTTGATTTTAAAAACAACACATTTTAGCGCTAGATCTCTTATTTAACAGCGAACTAAATAAATGCTCTGCTAACTGGAGATGTTTTATTTATTTGTATTTACATCCGTGCCTCAATGTTTCAAAAAGTGGTGGGTACAAAATGACTAATGACGGAATCTGGTGGGGACGTGTACCCACCGAAATCAACGCCTATGTGCGTTACTATTATAGACAGTAAAGGTTACTATGTAGGCTATTGATTGAATAAACTAATCCGAACGCACCCCGTGGCTCACACAACTAGTGAGGAGGTGGGTTAATAACGAGGTATGCGATTATGATTGGCTAAGGCAGAGTCATGTTTCCTGGTAGCCATTCAGATCCAGTGTTTTTACACACATGCCAGCACAAGCGCCACACACACACACACACACACACACACACACCAGCTAAACAGAGATTCGATGAAGCAGCAGAGATGGCGAGTCAGGAGCAATCCAATGAAAATTTGCCATTTTCAAGGTGCAATATAAGCACTACTTCTGTTCTACTAAGTTCAACTGACTTGTGAAAACTGCTAAAAAAAACTCCTTTTTAACAGTAATGCAAATAGTTACTTTCCCTGATAACGAGTTACTTTTATTATAGAGTAATTCAGTTACTAACTCAGTTACTTTTTGGAACAAGTAGTGAGTAACTATAACTAATTACTTTTTTAAAGTAACGTTCCCAACACTGCTCGGGACACAGGAACAGGATTCAAGAACAGGAACAACCAACATTTGCGTAAACAATCAAACATTAAACAAGAACTCACCAAGACAGGGCTAAAACACAGGGCTTAAATAATCAGGGACAAATGAGCAAGACAGGATAACAAGGGGGCGTGGTTAATGGGAAACACCTGGGATGACTAATAGACAGACAGGGAACCACTAAACATGACAAGACAAACCCACACCGTGACACAGTGTAGAAAATACACTAAAGCCCAATTGTTCAAATGTGTATTTCTCAACCTAAGGTCTTACATTAAAATACAAAAAATCCGTAAATCAGCATATCTTTGTAATTTCATTATTATTATTATTAGGTAAACAAAACACAATAAAACAACAGGCATATGACAAATCAGGGCAGGTTGTCACATTTGTATTGGGGATAGTTATTACAAATTCAGTTGATGCAATGATACATTAATATTTTTGTATTAAGCAATTTATTGCTTGCGGACACAATATATATATATATATATATATATATATATATATTTTTTTTTTTTCAATGGTTTGTGTTATATTCCTTGTATTAATAAATAGTTGTTAACCATCGTTGCTGTTAAAATCCTTTTGGCCATTTTAGTCTACAAGATATTTAATAATTTTACCATTCAAATTAAGTTAAAGTAGTTTTATTATCATCACATTTAGAAGCCAGATTTCACATTTACAGTTATTTGTTAGCTGATTTAGTCCTATTTAGCTCAGTTCAAAGAACCAATAGCTTGTAAATGAAGCAATAGCAGTTGAGACTCATCATTCCCTGCAGTTATAATCTCTGTGTAGATCTAATCGCCAAGCAGAACCTTGTCAGTACCCATTCATCAAAAATGATGGGGAAAAAAAAACTTTGGAAAAGAACAACAGCCACAGCTCTAGAGGAATGCAAAATCGAGTCAAACATGTATTTGTTTTTGTTTTGTTTTTATGATGGGAAGATAAAAGCTCTTCACTGACAGAACAGCAATCACAGTCTTTGACTTCCACACATATAGAATACTTTTTGTGATAGGCATGAAAAACATGGGGAAGAAAATGTGACAAACCGTTTAATCACCATTTGAATTAAAGTGATTCATCTAATGAATTTTGCACATTAGCACTTAGAAAAAGACAAATTTAATTACAGACACCAACATCGGAGGAAATTTCCGTTTTTTTAATTAATTAATTCATTCATTTGATTGATTGCAACAAAAATTTTATCAAATACACTATAAATAAACTTGATCTAAACCTACAGTGTTCCCAACTGTCATTGTAAAATATTTGTGAAATGGTTCACATTAGCCCTGCCAGGGGAAAATTAAGGTTTTAATAACATAAACTCCAGCACTTCACAGATTAAACCTTTTCAATGTGCTTAATTGGAAATGGGATCAAAAGGCCTGGGCCAGATCTTTCGAACCTAGAAAAGATTAACATGGAGGACTGCGTTTTCCAGAACGGTCAATCGTTGGAGGATTATGTGGAGGTCTACCTGGAACTCTATCACGAGGAGTGCTGGGACGAACAATTTCTTAAACAGCATTTCTGGAGTGGGATGGACGATATACTCGGCCAGATGCTGCTGTTGGGAGAGGATCACCTATCTTTCGTCGACCGCGCCTTATGGGTCACTGTGGGAGTCGTCGAGGACAAAGAAGACATAATCTCCGATCTCATCTGTCTGACAGCTCAAGAGACAACCCTTCATCCCAGCTCGGAGAGTCCCACCGAGACTGTTTTTCGTGAGTCCCCTGTTCCTATCCTCAGCCAAAGTGCTGAGGAGGTTAACTTAATTGACTTTGATACCGAGCCTGAGCTACCCTTCATGTCTACTGAGCCTGAGAATCTTCACGTCCTGTCTTCCGAGCCTGAGAATCTTCACGTCAGTCCTGCTGAGCCTACGCATCACGTCATGCCCGCCGAGCCAGAGACTGTGCTCGTCATGCCCACCGAGCCAGAGACTGTGCGCTTCATACCCGCAGAGCCGGAGACTGTGCGCGTCATGCCCGCCGAGCCAGAGACTGTTCGCGTCATGCCCAAGCCTGTTCACGTCATGTCAATCCTGCCGAGCTCAAATTTTCTGTCCCAGAGTCTTCTGTCTCCAAATTCCCACCCAGCCTTCCTCTCCCACCTCCTCCCATCTACCACCTCTCAACCCTTCCACCACTGCCTGTCAGCCCCTCTGTTCCTCTCTCCATCTTAAGGGAGGTGGAGTCGCCGTGGGTCTGCCAGCCAACAGCTCCAGCCTGGTCGGTGGATCCCCGGTCTCCGCCTCCGACCTCCGTGACCAAACTCTACCTCAGCCCAACAGTCCCTTGACGTCCCCTTGGCTCTTACCTCCTTCAGCTCCACCGTGGCCCATCAGTACACCAGTTTCACCCAGCTCCCTCGTCCCCCCAGATCCACCTTGGTCACTCGTCCACCTTCCCTCACCTCTGGACTGCACTCCTCTGGCTATGCCTCGTCCCTTCATCCCCCCGGCTCAGTTGGACTCCTCACTCCCTTCAGTTCCTCCTTGATCCTCCCTCTGTCTTCACCGGCGGCCCCGCCATGTCCTGCTGGATCTTCGGCGTCGCCTGGGCTTGTCAGCTCACCGGCTCCACCCTGGTCTGCTCTCCCACCTGTTCCACCCCGTCAGTCAGTACCCTGGAGTCATTAGCCCGCCTCCTCCATTGCTCCTCCCTCCGTCGTCTCCGCCCTGGCCGTCTGCTCCGCCCTTGTCCTTCCTGCCTTCTGCCTGCCCTTCACCCGCTCTTCGTCCTCCTCCTGAACCCCCTCCATCCGCTGTTGGTCTATCTTCGGCGTGAGGTTACAAACTAAGCCAAAAGATAATTGGGAGTCTCAAATCAGATCAAGTTTTTGAACAAATTGGTCCAAAAAAAACGCAGCAAGTCTGTCCATTGGTGATGAGGATTTTTCAGTGACTCTTTATGCAAGTTACATAGAAACACCAGTTTCTTTTGATTGTGCAGCAAAGAGTAGACAAGCTTTGTGACATACTATCATGTCATACAATTGCGCCTTTAAAGGGGTCATATAATGGTACATGCACTTTTACAAGTTGATTGTACTGAAATGTGTGTTGGCAGTGCCTGTACACAACCATCATATAATGATAAAAATCCATCCAGTGATTTTGTTTTAATCTCCTTATATGTTTTCCCCCATCTCAAATCAAGCCGTTCGACCGTGTGACGTCACACGGTCGGACGCCCCTCCCACGATTGTTGATTGACAGCAGCGTTTCAACACAGACCCGCCCTCGCTGATGAGCGAGCTGTCAATCATAGTCCGCGCGGACCGGTGTCGTGCCGCAAAGTGTGCTGGAGCACTGTCTATGAGCAGAATGGCGTCTAAGCGATTGTGGTGTTCTATTCCTGGATGCAATAAGGAACACAGCAGTCATTTTAATGTTCCTAAATCCGAACCGCTGAAGACCCAGTGGCTGAGTTTGTTTTCGAAAGGAATATTCCCCACGATCAACGTCAATTGCGTTCATGTTTGCGCGAATCATTGCACACACCAGACTGCTTTATAAATGAGGGTCAGTATAAAGCTGCTTTTGCTAAGAAGGTACCAATTATTCGTGTCCCTGCTGCACCTCCAGAAGAACTGAAGTGAGTGTAACATTTTATTCACCTTTATATTAATATTTATATTAATCTTTGCTTACAATGAATGCGTCTAAGGTTTATACTCAGGGTACATTACGGCATGTTTTCTATGTACGACGTTCTCAATATAATTCATTATCCCATGTTTATAAGGAACAACGCGTTATAGTTATTGGGTTATTGTGTTACAAACGGTGTATGCACAGAACAGAGGGGCGGGGTGAGCAAAGTTCATTATCATTTAAAGACACATGCACTTAAACGGCGTGCTGACAACAGAGCTGTTTTTGACCAGGTAAAATAAGTGTTTTCTTACAATACTAATGAGAATTTTGAATTGAAGTATATTACAAACTTTTAATTTAGACCCTAAAGAATCATATTAGCTTGTACAAAAATGGCATTATATGACCCCTTTAACGGTTGCTCTCTGTCACATCCTGTCAATGTAAACTGCCCTGTCAATCATCTTGTCACAGTTAAAATCCTCCACATTTTATTTAATTTAGTTTCCTACCGTATCTGTGACAAACGTAGTGACAAGTTGATCTGCCAGTCGTGGGTCTTTCATGCGGAGACTCTCCTCATATTAATGCATAATGCATTTAAAAGTTAATACCCAAACAGATCTTTAGAAAAGTCCACAGTGTTATTGCAGATGAAATATAACACTGATAACATAAAAGTTTAACCTGATATTTACTTAATTAGTCACTCAAATCTTTATCTAAACCTCTCACCGTCGGTCACGCACATCTGCCATGTTTTGTAGGGGGTTTTTTTTAACACTTTTTACACGTGTTTGTAGTTCTGAACCGAATCCTCCTCCAAAGCGCAATGGGTTGTGGGTAGTATTAGCCTTTATAGTGTGCACGGATCCACACTTTGAAAATCTACCGGAAATAGTAGACCATCAGGGGATTTTTGGCATACTCTTTTCAACATACTATGCTTTGGGACACTTATTCTAATCTCACATACTATTTAGGATGGATAGTTATCCTGCCAAGAAAAGTGCACTACATCTTCATGAAACATTTGCAGTTCAACAGATGGTCCATGCAAGCAACTCCCTTCACTTATAACTGAACCCCAACATTATAAGCTGTATTCACCAAAATGTTTCATTTACAAATTTACAGGGGTTGAGAACATGCGTAGAAAAGGAGAGCTGTTCCTTTTGTTCCACAGAGAGGCTTAATGCAATCTTTATGAGTCAAACCATTATGAGGAGACTCGCTGAGGCTCTGAGGTAATTATGGCCACATCTCCTTCCTATTTTCACTTTGTCTTTCCCTCAGTCGGTAAATGGCACTGCTAGCATGTTTCAAGCTGTGTATGTCATTTACAGCTTTGAAAGCAGCTTCCTGCTGAAATCTCTTGCTGACTAATCTTTGGAGACAAACACACAGAGCTTGCGTTCATTACAAAGCATAGTAATTCACATGCATTCTCTGCTAAACAATAAACACAATTCCCATTCTATATATCTCATATCCAAAACCTGAGGCATCCATCTAAGTGTCTGCCAGCATTTCAGTCTTTTCTCTATTATCATAGAGCTCCATTCATCCTCCTGTCATTCAACCCACATCAGTGGTTATAGAGGCTATAACATACTGACAGCAGAAGAGACGGTATGAGTCCTAATCCAGATATGCTGTCCTGATGGGAACTCATTATTATTAAATAAAGTGGAAGTGTTTATAGAAGGTTATGTTCCTTGTTAAGGAGATGATGCAGTCATCTATGTACTAATTTACCCCTTTCATCGCAGGGTTCCCCTCAATAATGGTTAACGGTTTACATATTCGGATGAACTATTCCTTTAATATTGCTCTTTGCAAACAGCATTGCTTTTTCTTTATTCTGCTATTTTTGAAGAAGAAGAAGAAGAAGAAGACAAAGAAGTTTTATTTATATAGCGCCTTTCCGTAGCTCAAGGTCGCTTCACATTGTGAATTACAATACATATCACACACACACACACACACACACACACACACACACACACACACACACACACAGTACAGTCACATAGGATACATACGGTCACATTAAACAAAATACATGTTAAATAGATATGTTTTTAACTGAGTCTTGAATGTGGCCACAGATGAGATATATTTCGAAGTGTAAGGGGTAGTGAATTCCATAATTTTGGAGCATTAACACTAAATGACCTTCCACCTACTGTAGACAACCTAAAACGAGGGATGGACAATAAATCAAGTTAGATGGTAGATGTAAAGTAGATCAGACAAATATTGGGGTGCAAGACCGTTTAATGCCTTAAACTTTAGAAGCAATACCTTAAAGTGGATACGTGATGCCACGGGTAGCCAGTGAAAGTCATGAAGCAGAGGAGTAATGTGAGTAGAACACCTGGTGGAGGTTTGAACGTACTGTAATCTTGCAATAGGTTTTTTGGGCAGACCAAGAAATAAAGCATTGAAATAATCTAGCCGTGATGTGACTAGTGCATGAATTAAGGTTTCAGTGTCAGCTAAAGTGAGAGAAGATCGTAGCCAAGCAATGTTTTGAAGATGAAAAAAAGAGTTTTTGACATGAGAAGAAATATGAGAGCTAAAATATAGAGTTGAGTTGAATAAGACGCCAAGGTTGAGAATCAATGACGAAGGCTTATCATGGAATCCATTAATATAAAAGGACTGGTCCATCCTTTTGACTGAGGCAGCAGAGCCGATCACTAATATGTCTGTTTTTTTATAATTTAATTTAAGGAAATTAAGGGACATCCAGTGCTTGATGTCCCTGATACATGCAGGAATGGCCTATCAGAGCTGGTGGTAAGATAAATTTGAATGTCAAATCAAGTCATCTTCATTTATATAGCGCTTTTAACAATGTAGATTCCTTCAAAGCAGCTTTACAGAGATAAACATAATTTAAGGTAAAAGATTGTTTTCGCTTTATAGCAGTTCTTGAATAATGTTATTTTCCAGCTAAAGTTAGTTTTGATAGATTCACTTCCGTTGAAATTATCATTTGTTATTTAATTAGGGGCCGTTAAATTTAATTTTAATTTAATTAATTTTTTAATTAAATTAATTAAATTTAATTAATTTAATTATTTAATTTAATTATTTAATTTAATTAATTTAATTTAATAAGAAGACGCCGTTCTCTCTAAACAGACTTTAAGCGCGAACCTGTGATAAACGCTGATGGCGTTCACATGCTCATCAAGAATTGATTCTATAGTTAAGTGCATTTGAATATATGTGCGCAGGTTTGTAATTTCCTACAAACCATGCCTAAACAAACTACTTGTCTTACCTATAAATTTGAAACAGAATTTTATTTTATTTTATCACTTCGGGTTAGGTACACAAACCAAATTTTCCCACAACGCTTTATCTTTCCCACAACGCTTTAGCCATCAAGTGTTAGACAGTATTCTAAGCCAAAATAATCTCTGTTACCTTAAATTATATGTTTACCTCTGTAAAGCTGCTTTGAAACAATCTACATTGTTAAAAGCGCTATATAAATGAAGATGACTTGACGTGACTTGACTACTGGGGTACCGAAATTTGAAACGCCCGGCCGGGTGAGCTCTTGCAGCCTCCGACAAGAGTTCAATACTCATGGCATTGGACGGTAAGTCTCACCGGCAGACAGACAGAGAAAGGCTAGGTTGTTCGACCCGGGAGGCTCTCACAGCATTCAACGGGAGTTTGACGGTGGGTAAGCCTCGACAGACGGATTAACGCATGGTTCCTTGACTGGGAGGCTCTCGCAGCATTCGATGGGAGTTCAATACTCACGGCATTGGATGAGTAAGCCTCGACAGTTGTTGAAAAAAAATCATATAGAAGCGTAGTCGCTTGACCAGGAGGCTTTCGCTGCATCCGATGGGAGTCCAATACTCACGCCATCGAACGGGTAAGCCTCACCTGCCAACGAACAGTGAAACGCATAATTGTTTGACCTGTAGGATGCCGTCAAGTTATGCATTGATGAGGGGTTTTAGTGAGTGGGTTATGTAAATATTAGTTGTGAATAATGAGGTACTGGAGTTAGTCATTGGTCCGCCCCTGGAGCCAGCATCCTGAATTTCTGCCAGGATCTGAGATCTGATGTTGTGAGCCACTAGGGGTGGCTCCGAGGCGACAATGTTTGATGGGAGGAGGTTGAGTTGGAGGTCACTGAAAAGAAAAGGGGTTAAAAAAGCAGGAGGGAAAGATTGGGAGGCTAGGGGGTGAGTGAGGTCTTGCGGCAGTGGAATCTGGAGCGTAGCCTAGGCTCACTGAAGGCCTGCCACTGTGGCCCGACACTCACAGAGAACCAGATCTTGTGCAGGGGGAAGATGGTGGTGTCGAGCGAGGCAAAATCGGGGCCCTGGGGGGTTTGCTCTGCCCATTGGCCGCCTTGGGGACTTGAGTGGACAAGAGAGGTTGGCTGATTGTAAGGTAACATATAGATCGTATAGTTCCGCTTTGTTCATCCTCCGCGAGGGCTGAACGTCAGAATCAATCAGCGCTTGCCTCAGACTCAATACTTTCCACTTTCCAATAGGCGGAATCGCTGGCATGGCCGAAAGTTGGATGTCTCGTTAATTGAGTTGATTAACACAATGTGTTTCTCCTGTGTTAATTAGGTTAATTATCTGAACATGCTCCTCCTGAACTTTGCTAATAAAATATAATTTAGTGTGTTTGTTTAGTATGGCCATGTGCTCTTGTTTTTGGCATGTTTGGTGTGAGCAAGTCATTAGGGCTGGGCGATAAAACGATAACGATAGTTATCGCGATATCATTTTTCTCGATAAAACGATATCAAGAGTTCGATAAATGTTCGATAATGTTTGTGCGCCAAAAGCGGAACAAAACTCATCTGAACCGCGCGCCTCACCCACCGTTTATCCGCTCGGCTCAAAGTCCAAACGGCAGCGCAGTGCGAGCTCACTAGCAGACGCGTTTACTCTGATCGTCTCGTCACAAGATCCAGTGAGAAGCGCTTGAGTTCAGCGAAGAACACAAATGTCTCAGTGATTTAAACCAGTTTAAAGGCAGATGAAACAGCGCTGACGAACAGGAGGAACACAGCGCGCAACGATACAGTCAGAAGCTTTTCCGGTTGCAAACTCCCATCATTTACCATGGATTTACTGTAACGTTAGCCTACTAATATTAACTGCACTATGAAATGCGGGATATACATATTGAATTGTATTATATTATTATTGTAGACAATGTATTAAAGGACTAATGGAATATAATTACAGTATTTAATAATGTATTTAGGCTACTGTTTTTCGTACAAATACCATAGAAACCATAAAGTAACATTTAGCCAACATAGTGAGGTGCTTTTATCTGTGGTTATCATGATCTAAATGCATGATGCTGGATGACCAATGGCTAATTTTAATTAAACTCAGTCAGAATATTACATTTTATCAAATAAAAATTAGCACATGCAGAAACTAAGAAATATTTTTTTCTATTAAGATATTTATTTTGTTAAGGAAAAATTACAAAATGTTTGAATGTTCTACCTCAGATTTGTTTGTCATGATATGTTCTGACAATAAGGAGTAGTTTAAAACCACAATTAACACTGGTTTCTACAACTTTCACTTAGGAGCAAAAATCTGCTTGAAAGAAATAAAGATTTGACGTTTATCGTGATGATTATCGATATCGACTGATATAAAAAAAATTATCGTGATAATTTTTTTTGGCCATATCGCCCAACCCTACAAGTCATGTTTGTTTCTATGTGCCATGTGCTCTCCTGTCTATTGTCTAACCCTGCCTTTCTTGTTAGCTGATTATTGGTTTACAGTATTTGTCTCACCTATCCTTCCTCGTTACCTACTTTGTTTGGTCTCCCATTTATTCTCCTTGTGTTTGCAGTCCTGTGCCAGTTCATCGTCTAATGTTGTGTGTTGCTCTTGTTTCCGTTTCTGCCCTGCCTTGTCCTGTCCTGCCCTGCCCTGCCCAGTCTAGCTGCCGGTCATGTTTTCCCACACAGGGTAGTATTGTTAAATAAAGGCCATTACTCTGCATCTTGAGTCCTAACCTCATCACTTCATGAAACCTGAAAGACAGTGTAGCAATGTTCAGGGAAGAAGGAGGCGGGAACCGGCGAACAATTAAAATATAGTTTATTTAAATAAAACAAACAAACGAAAAAAACCGCCAGCAGCCCTTCGCGGACGACTGCTGGCTACCGAAAATAAATATAACTGCCAGCAGCCCCTCGCGGACGACTGCTGGCTAAAGTAAAATACAAAAACAAAACAACTAAAATACAGGCCTGTTCCTCTCTCGATCATCAACGTCGTCGCTCCTCCTTTATACTTCCGCTCCTCCGTGAGAGATGCGAGACCGGTGTGCTTCACAGGTGTTGCTCATTAGCAATCGCACCACCGGCCTCGCGCCGTTCTCTCACGTCCCTCGGCCGTCCTGTTTGCCACATACCCCCATCGCCCCTCACAGGCCGGGGGGTACCCACGGGCCTGTGCCTACTCCCCCCCCCCCGGTGGCGGCGATCCCTGGGGAGTATGGACAGACAAACCGAGGGAAACGGAGACGGAAGCATGAGGAGCGACAGATCGAGAGAGGGGAGAGAGGAAAAAAAAAAACGGTTCCCACAACGCGCTGCCATCTGGTCCCCCACCAGCTGTGCGCTCTCCTCCGCGGTGCCTGGAGGTGACGCTAGGTAGCCCTCGGTGGACGGCTCGACACTCCTCCGCCGCCCGGTGGACAGCGACGGCTCCTCAGGTGCCTTGGGCAGACGGCAGGAGTCCCCCGCTCCCTGCTCCTCCCCTTCACTGGTGGACGGCAGCAGGCTCCGGCCCACGGCGAGCGGCGGCGACTCCTCCTCTCCCTCCCGGATGGCAGCCGCCCCTCCAATACCCAGGCGGCCGGCAGCGAGCTCGACCGTCCCACCGGCAACTCACTCCAGCGCACCGCCTTGAGCGTCCATGGCCGCGAGTCCCCCGCTCCCTGCTCCTCCCCTCGCTCGGCGGATGGCAGCAGGCTCCGGCCCACGGCGAGCGGCGGCGACTCGCGCACCATGCTCGATGGCACCGCGGATTCCCCACATCGGCGAGGTCTCTCTGACAGCGCGTTCCTCCCTCTGCCGGGTTTCGGCACCAGTGTAGCAATGTTCAGGGAAGAAGGAGGCGGGAACCGGCGAACAATTAAAATATGGTTTATTTAAATAAAACAAACAAACGAAAATACCCCCAGCAGCCCCTCGCGGACGACTGCTGGCTAAAGTAAAATACAAAAACAAAACAACTAAAATACAGGCTTGTTCCTCTCTCGATCTTCAACGTCGTCGCTCCTCCTTTATGCTTCCGCTCCTCCGTGAGAGATGCGAGACCGGTGTGCTTCACAGGTGTTGCTCATTAGCAATCGCACCACCGGCCTCGCGCCGTTCTCTCACGTCCCTCGGCCGTCCTGTTCGCCACAGACAGATTTTGCACCTGAGCGCTCTACATGTGAAATGTGAAAAGCTGTATCAGGTGAGCTTCTGAGCAAGTTTACTATGTCAGAAAAGCCATATGTATGGAGTTATGTGATAAAAACATCAACATGTATTAGTTTACAAATCACTCTGTATGCTGGTAAAAGTGTTTTATTAATCGATAATATGCCCCTGTAATCATAATTTGAATACAAAAGAATGCAAAAGATTTCTTAAAAGTCAAAAGTTGCTTATGAGGCCCCAACCACAACCAAAACCAAAACCATACTATCTGATATACTAATATTTATCCACTAAAAAACGATGTATACCCGGCTATCCTTCACATTGCCTAGTCCAATTGCCCTTGAAGGCAAGAAGAGCCATCAGACCCCTGTGTCATATCTGTTGTCATATTTCAGGACAAACATGCCATGCCACTTCCACTGTGCTAAGTATTGTATCTGTCATAGCTGTCAAAGATGGAAGGCCTGTCTCAACTTTATGAATACAGAGTGGCATTGGGGGTTACACACACACACGTTGGGTTTCAATGTTTGATGGTGACTTTATGATACAATAACATAATGATTTTTGTACTGTACAAACTGTATATTTGATCCCTCAAACCCACCCATCAGTTTTCCCCAAGATCTAGGGTTTACCACCCAGAGTCTCACACACAAGCTTTTCACAAATGACTCTATAGAGCTCAATGAAAGCATTTAAATTGGTAACTTAAAGGTTTAGGTCACCCAATATTAAAGGGGTCATGAATTGAGAGATCAAATTTTCCTTGATTGTTTTTCATATAAGGTCATTGTATAATAAAAAAAAATTGAAGTTTCAGAACTTACCTAACTTTTGTTAGTCCAAAGGCAGCTGTTATTAAAACCAAGCTCCCAAAATGACACGGTTTTTGTCTCAATATGATGTAATAGTGCAACGAAAGATCGCCTCTTCAGAAGATCAACATCCACTTCTACATCATTGCCCCTTTAGCTCTGCCCACCAATTTGTGCATGTCAATTAGTAGTAAATACAAGAGAGACGCTAACAGGATTACCCAAGCAACGGAAATGATAGAGATGCCTCTGAGTATTACATGACATTTTGTAGTGCCAAGTTGTGTCTGAAAATTGAATACTTCCCTACTATTTAGTAGGTAAAAAACAGTATGCGAAAAGACCTCAGGTTACCTACAGTACTACTTCCGGCGAGATTCTGAAGTGCGCATTCAATGGATGCTTTACTATGCCATGAGAACACAAGAGAGGATTTATGAACGGCAGTAAGTGACGCAACTGATGCTGGCAGGTCATGTGACAGTTACCAACATGGCAGATTTAGTACGTCCGAATTTCATTCATACAACACACATATACAGAAGAACTTACTGTGGCATGGTGTCCAATTTTTCAGCAATCTGTGGATTCTCATATTATACCTGATCTATGGAAAACATCTATAATTGTTCCTATACCAAAAAAATAAATAAACAGGACTGAGTGAAAACAATGATTTTAGGCCAGTAGTGTGTAATGAAAAGTTTTGAGAAGTATATGGTGTCCATGTTAAAGACCGAAGTTAACTCTGTACTTAACCCTTTATAATTCGCATACAGGCAGGGCCGTAGTACAGAAGATGCTGTTAACACTGTCACTTATTTTATCACTAAACATCTGGGAAATCCAAAAGCTTATGCACGCCTATTTTTTGTTGATTTTAGTTCTGCTTTTAATACAGTTCAGCCCCACCTTTTAATTCAGAAATTGAAGATGTTTAATGTTAATTACTTTTTAATCAGGTTGTATCTTTCTTTTTTGACTAATCGGACCCAACAGGTTAAAGTCAATCACACTTTATCGGAGCTGAAAAATATCAGTACAGGTGTTCCACAGGGATGTGTCAGTTCTCCAATCCTTTTTACATTGTATACCAACGAGAATTTCTCGGATGATACAGCGATACTTAGTCATCTGAGAATACTGATTTGTCAGTTTATTTCTCATTGGTATCAAGGTTTGTAGAGTGGTGTGATCTAAATCATCTTCTGAGGAGATGATATTTGACCCTACATCAATAGGTGATCACACACACACCAGTGCTTTTACATGAAACATCAATTAAGAAAGTACATTCCTACAAGTACCTTGGTATCCATATGGATAATACACTTAGTTAGGGGATTCATGTGGATACAGTTTGTTCTTGAGTGCAGCAAAGACTTTATTTTTTACGTAGACTTAGACTTTATGGAGTGGACCAGAAAATGATGTGGTTGTTCTATCAGGCAGTTTTAGAGAGCATAATCAGATATGGCATCACGGTTTGGTAACCTTACAATTCAGGTAAAGTCAAAGCTTGCACGCTTGGTTAAAATAGTGATGAAGACCATTGGGAGAAAGGAACTTTTGTCACTTGAGTCACTGAATGAACAATCGGTTCTTAGAGAAGCTCATCAAATCTTGGCTGATGCTTTGCATGTTCTGCATATGGAGTATGAATTGTTCCCTTCTGGAAGACGGTACAGATTTCCGATGTGTCGGTATAATCGTTTTAAGAAGTCTTTTATTCATTTTTCAATTAAAATGTTAAATGATGAATGAGTATTTTTTTAAGGGTGTGTATAGGAATTTTTTATATTATTATTATTATTTGTGTATTGTAGAATTTTCTGTTTATGTTTCCAACTATTTGTCAATGTAAACACCTTAAGTCCACCACAGATTTCCCCTTCAGGGACAATAGAGTGTATTTTACATTCAGACTAAAGACAAAAAACATACTTTAAATTGAAAGTTTAAATTCAAATTTAGTACCTAATCAGACAGTCAGCAATTTTTTGACACAGCAACAGTCTTTGCATTGCCTTCCATCTGATCCTAAGCTTGAATGATTATAACTTATTCATTCAGATTATAATGATTATGATTATAATGAACATAATTAATTTACACAAAACATTGTAAGTCATCCTGTCAATTATAACTGTGGTAACTCTAAGTACTTAAAGGTCCCATATTGTACACCTTTCTGAAGTTTTATTTTAGGTTTTGATGTCCTTAAGAATATATATTTGCGGTATAAGTACCAAAAACCATCCCAATATATTTTTACAGCTCCTTTCTCAGGAGCTCTGCTAAGAAGAGGTCGATTTTGGCCCATCTAATTAATATTCATGAGCCTCTCTTCTGATTGGCCTGTTGTTTACAGGTCAAGCACAGGTAACTAGTGAGGTAAACTCCGTATAATAGTAATAACAATATGCATTTAAGGGGCCAGACAGGTCAATTTAGCTCAAAAGGAAATATCAATTAATTTATAGGGAATCTTAAAATAATCACTTATACGGCCGATCAAATGACTCGTCCAGCGTTCATTTGAACGAGCCGTACCTATCACCTCTGCAGCGGATATAAATATCCAAACCATAGTGAAACACTATTTATTAGCAAGGTCACTTAGATCAGCAGTTTAAGACATTAAATTCGTAAGCACATAACACACGAACAATTATCTTTAAAATATAAACAAGTTTTTATTCTAACCACAAAACTAATATCTAACACAATCACACGCACACACACATTCATACGAGGTGCAGAAAGAAAGAGAGTGAGGAAAGAATGAGTTTTGAGACTGAGATGATGAAATCCCAAGTTTCTATATGCACTTATAAGACATGACCCCATCAATCATTAATTTAACCCTTCTATCGTTTCGTTTCTAATAAGCAATTGTTACCATTAAAATACTGGGAGAGTGAATAAGACCATCGAGAAGCAGCAGAACATGTGAACAAATGTATTATGAGCAATGAACGGCCAAAAAGATACATACTTAGAGAGGGATAAAAGAAAGACCAATTTAAGTAAAGAATTATTACAATTTGTTATTATTATTAGAATTATTTACAATCAAATTGAAATAAGTCACAAAAAACAGAAAAAGGGAACACTGGACAGTGCCAAAAAGAAAGAAAAGCTTTGAAAGAAAAGAAAGAAACCCATTTTAACTAAACCTATACAAAAGATGTCCTATACTTCCTTATTCTACCTATCAAAACAACAATTACAGCAAGTGGCACATGCCCCTAATCCTAGTGTACCTACAACTAACTAAATAAATCAGAACTAAGTGCACGATGTACGCCAGGTTACATAATTTACCTATCCCATTTCCTATATCCAGACAAAGCTTTACTGCTCTCAAATATTCAATAATAAATAAAAAAGGATAAGAAAATAGAAAATAAGAAAATATGTTTCACATGATAATCATAACACACTAATGAAGCTTGATAAGTTATAACCTAAAATAAAATCAAACAAAAACTAAACAGGCCTTACAGAAAATTCAAAGCGGACAATCACATATTTCTATGTTCTGTATCCCTCTGTGTTTGTTTCCCTTTTCTGTTTAGAAGATACCTGAGCCTGTAAATCTCCTTTATAAAAGCTTTATGAAACATAAATATTCCTCACTTTATATGAGCTCACAAAACTAGTTAACTGACAACTATAGATGCTTTATAACTATAATGAATTTCAGTAGGAATACATGTTAATAAAGCATTCAACACACCGAGTAACTATGACTATACAGCATGTCTAAATAATACGATTTTTAAAGTTTATTAATCATTTACTTACACTTTCTAAATGTTCTTATGAACAACTGACAATTCCTAAACAACTGGTTTGGAAATAATTGAATACATAATTTACTAATTATAAGTTGATCATTAGTAAAGTATGAAAATACAATTAATAAACACATTATAGATTTGCTTATTAATCACGAATAAAGAATTTATATCTGTATTTATAAACTGCCTATTAATGCTTTATAAATTATGAATTGACTATTTACTAATGCTTAACCAATGATTCTTAGCATGCAGTTATTCTAGTGTTTCTAAGTATTTCAATTATGGGATAATTTTCATTTTGGGGTCAACAACTCCTTTATTTCCTTTCTAGTGTGTTTGGAAGATGTGCTGCATGTACAGTGCTTTGCAAACAGTGCGATACAGTCACCGTACCATGTGATTCTGCCAGAGTGCCACCAGTACTTTTGCGTAAGGCTTTCTTAAAATGAATCACAGATAACTATGTAATGTTTATGCATGTCTTCGAATTCAAAGTTGACTTCAGACTTAATTAAACATTGCACAAATAGCTAACATTTACTGAGCTGAACAGGGTTGTGTTTAAAAGATCGCAAAGGTCAGCTGTCGTTGTGTTTGGAATACCTCAAGCACACTGAGCTACTCTGCTGATACGGCATGAAAAGCGCTAGTGCTCCGACTGCATCAACAATAGCCTTAATCCCACGCCATTTGCCATGTCTGAAGGATTTGTTGAGCCTGACCTCAATATTCCAGCGTTATACAGGGTGCCACAGAACATTGATTATATCATCCAGGATTTTTTTTTTTTGTATGCCATGCAGTCAAATCAGATTAAATGTTGTACTAATCATTGCTCATTGCTACTATATACATTACTTGTAGCTCCTTTAGACCTGCAAATGTGTTCAACTATAAGGAAACTGTTTGTAACAGAAGCATCTATAACCCAAGCCTGTACATTTCTTTCCACGTGTTTGGAGGCCCTGACTTCACCATTGACGTTTAATTTGTCAATCACTCCTCTTATGTTCCTCTGAAATCATACAGCTATAATTTATAACATCCATTCATTCCCTGTTAGACAGGTGAACGAATGAGAGAGATCTCTCATGAACTCATCGCCAAGGATCTTCTGGCCTGCGCTAGTTACACAAGGCTGACATTTTGCCAAGGTCTAACTGTTGACCTTTTCATGAGGCGAGAGCTCTTACCATTCAATGTCCTCTAATTGAGCACTCTTGCATTGCCAAGAAAACATTACCCTGGGATTTGCTTCCCTGAAGAGGATGCTATCCACTTCACTTCACATTCATCAAAATCTACCTGCAATAAATAGAGGCCAGAGCAATGGCTTTTTTAATTAAAAAAAACATATATATTAAAAGGAGTATAGGCTCAATAACTTAGGCCAGACACTTACTTTACGCAATGCATGTTGCTAGCGCATAGCACCATTACACATACAGTACTTGTGTTTCTCTGGATTTTAGATAACTTATGTTATGACTATGCCATATCTGGTAAATGGGGTCATCTGTACATGATGTGTAGCGTTAGCACTGGTCATGAAACTCCAGATGGCCCAGACTGATCGGTCCTTTACATGTCATATGCTACTGTAGCTTCATTGGCTACTCGTGAACACGGGCCACTCGGACCCACACTCAAACACTGTAGTAGCTGAGGCTGGGCAGAGTTTAGCTCGATGTGTCGAGAAGACGCTGTTTTCTGCACTGTCAATCCACTTTGCAGGACTCGTGCTGATATTGCTTTGCAATGCTACATTTTTCTAAATGTCAGCCTTCTGTTTGTTAACACATGCTTTGTTAAGCATTTGTTAACAAACAAGTATTCATTACTTCAATGAGCTCTTTGTCTAATTGCATTGTTTAAATTAGTACCTTTTTCGCTAACAGTGATTTTGTATATGTACATTTCTGAAATACATAATTTAGACAGTTACCTCTGATAACAGGTCACTCTAAATTGTACTGTGGACTCGTGCATTTTCTGTAAAGCTGCTTTGAAATGATGTGTATTGTGAAAAGCGATGTGAATTGAATTGAATTTTATATGGATTTTTTTTACTACCATTGTTACTGTTTGTATAACTGTGTATCAAGTGTTGAGAAAGCCTCTGAGCTGAAATGTAGATATGGTAATGGGTGTTTGCTTTCTGACGTGCAACGCAACAACTGGGCCGTCTGACAGTCAGAGCAGATTAGGATGGTTTAGACAGACTGAATCTTCTAACAAACCATTTTCAGACTCTTTGATTGATAAGGTGATGATGTGCAATGTATATTATGAGAAAATGAAAGTGTTTTTTACCTCTGATTTATTGTAGGAGACCTCCAAAACAAAGTTAGGAGCCTTTAAAGTAGCATAGGGCACGTTAAGATGCTGATGTGTGTTGCAAGAGTTCTCACAATTAAACTATACGGATTCAATTATTTTCTATATTAAATATTAACATCTAAATTTAGGATTAGTCAAGCAAGCCCGTTAAAAACAAAAGACAGAACACATGGATAAAATAAATCTCAACATCATTACACTAAACAGAAGGCAGGCGTTTTTCAAGAGTTGTCTGACTGTTCTCCACCAGCGGCTGTGGGATATATAAAGACTGCAGTGTGAGTGTGTGAAGTAGACATGGAGCTGAGATGCACTGCTGAAGAGTGTTAGGTGACGAGCAGGAGGTGACAACTTGTGATCAGGTTGTTTTTTTTTGTCATGAATAGCTGCAGATTTCACAGCATGCAGAAGTTTACATTTACGTGTGGTTTTATTGGATGTGCTTATCTAGGAGGTACACATGCTATACTTAAAGGCTTAAAAAAAGACTTGCAGAAAACCACTATACACTGGTTCATCTTCATAAATCTTTCATATAATGACCCCTTTATTCCCCTTTACAAATGAGATGAAAATAGGTGTTAAACTACAGCTTAAATACCAATAAGTCAAATAAAATTGAACCAGTATGGGCCTACTCAGTCAGACATGCTTTTGATCCCATTGTGGGCCCATACTGCATTGTTTTGAAGAGGGTTTTTTTTTTTTCAGGGCATAGAAGCTGAAGGTCAAATTCACCTTGATCCGAGAAATGCATATGAAGAATTAAATTAAAAATGTTTAATTAAAATGTTATAACTACAAAAAATTCAATAAATATAAACTGAAAAATGGCAACACTCGAAAAAAATAACAACAGAAAAATGTTTACAACTGACCGTGCAGTTAAATAAAGATAATTAATTCCTAAATAAATATTAATAAAATTCTTAAAGATTAGCAATACTTATTAAAGGTCCACTATGCATTTTTTGGCCCTCTAGCAGTGTAAAGTGTAAAACTGCAAGTTATTCGCGGAGGAACATTCTTTTGGTAAATACGGTTTGGTTGGGCTTCTGCTCAGTTCAGCAGAGATGAATATAATGAGGCATTCCTGTGTATGTATGCTTACATGCAATTATTTTATCATCACAAATATCATTAGTAGGGCTGTTCCCGAAGCCTAAATCCGAATTCGGAAAGACACCGAAAATGAGTAATGCATTCTGCGGAGACCCTAAAGGGATATGGTTAGGCTCGCTGTATTAGCTGGTTACATTACAGTACATTTTGATTTCACTTATGAAGAGGGGGAGATGGAGAGATGACTGACAGGACGATGGCAGATGATTTGGTGTGCAACAGATCCTCATTAGCTATGTTACCATTATGCGCATTTTGGGATATGGCATCATTTCCTTTCTGAACATAATATTAAGCTTTGGACACATCCCTAACATAGAAACATAAAAACTCGCCTCCTCCAAAAGAAAAGACATAACGAAAAAAATAAATAAAAAGATGATTATTTGTAAGTAACATCTTTTGAGCAGATAACTGTCTTCCACTGTTAATATATATAAAATGTAGGCAAAACTGACATTCAGCAATCACTAGATATCTCACCTGGCAGGCCATTGGTTGAACACTTGGTTGCCATCTCTAAAAAAGCAAGTCTGATGTTGATACGAAGCTGATATTATGGGCTCTGACACTTTCCCTTATACTGGTAAACTGAACAAAGTTTCCCATTAATGTAGCTTGTTAGTTCTGATTAAAAACTGTCAGATGTATTCAGACACCTGTGCATCATAAATGCCCTAACAGCTGGATCTTCATCTCTTTATTAATGGATGTGATGTAACCACACAAAGATGAATGACCTGAACATTTCAACTGAAATCTGCCCTGATACCTCAAATTATAAATCACTAAAATAATAAATCACAGATTTTTTTTAAATGTACTTACTCGGATAAACAAATCTTCCATTGTGCACTTTTAAATGATCAGGTACTTATAATAAACAATATTATCATAGGTGTGCAGCTGCTGTACAGTATGGGAAGCATTGTTAATTCGTATTTCAGAAACCTTTATCATATTCATCTTAACCTTTAAATTGCTCTTGAAAGACTCACGCTCAACCAGTCTTTCTTCCCCGTTAGAGAGAAGTGACAGACATGCCAGATGTTCATGTTTTGTGCTGAAGAAAAAAAAGGGTGTTAAAAGAAAATTTGTGCATAAGTGAATGTCTGAGCATTTGATGTGTCACAGTGGACAAAAAAAAAAAAAAAACAGGAAGAAATCGAGACATAAAAGTGTTTTCTTTGAAAAGTATTTCATCTCCTCATGCCGGAGGAAAAACATTAACAGATGGACAAGGGAGAGTGTTATTTCTCAAGCTCACTAACCCTGCTGGATCAGTGACACTTATTAACCATCCAGATCGACAGTTCGGACCTACCACTGACTCTACTCTTGTGAAAAAGAAGTGAACGTAATTGTTGAGTGTGCACTTGTATGTACTTAATCATAAAAGTACATATGTTTGTTGTCAAGCAATCAAATATGCTTGAAAAGCAGCAAAAATTATGCTTATTATGATTACATGAGAGACATGACACGGATTTCAGTAAGTTGGACTGTATCTTTTAACTTATTTTCTGATGCTCATTCATGTTTATTTCATTCCGTAACATAGTAAAGAGAAAGAGGTGATCGCGTTCCCGCTTCGCTTAAACTGAGGCGCTACAGTGATCTCTCATGCCACATTAAAAAGCGCCAAAACGTATTTTGCGATAAAATTTCATATTAAAAGTAACAAAGCACAAATCTTATTGCGATTTATTGGACAAACATTCACGATGAAACCTGAAAAGTGACCCAGTCTCTGTTCAACTTTCTCTTCATATATACGGCGTTGTTCCGAATGTACCCCCCCCCCCCCCCTCAAGATACTTTTTGAAAAAAGGCGTTTTGAAGACCAAATATTTTCTTTTAAAGAAAATACTTGATTTTAAAAAATATTTTTCATATTGCATAATTTTGATCTTCGAACTTAGAATTTGTGTATAAAGTATGGTAAATACTGGTAAAATGTACCAACAACAATCACATTCAGAAATAAACAATTTATGGCATAGCTACCATAAAAATAACCTGAAGTTCTTAATAGATTTCATTATGATTGATAACACATTTTTTTTGTACAGTGACAGATGCTGGTATGACAAAAAAACACAGGTGTTTGATTCACATTACCTATCTCATCCAGGGGATATGAATGTTTTTTCCTTAGGCCAATCACATAGCGCTGAAAACACAGCAGAGGGTATTGACAGCCAAGTGTGTCAGTACGTAGCCGAAATAAGAAATGATGGGCCTCGATGGTGGGTAAGTTCAGGTCTTTGGTGATATCCAGTGTCTTCAGCTGGATGATAGCTCTGGTTATGGGCGGCCCCTCATTCCTTTTTTCAGCTACGTACTGACACACTTGCCTGTCAGTGTCTTCGAAGCAGCCACTTTTATCAAGCCTTTCTTTGACTGTTAGCATTTTTAAGACGGTCTTTTTGGGCTCGCCATCTTCTAACATTACAGCACTCGTTTTACACGTATTTGGCACTCCCCATTGTTGCGGGTGTATTATTGATGTAAAAGTCTAGAATATAAGATAACCCCATCTTTTCAGATGTATTTCCAATAAAAAAATGTTGTCTCATATTCGGAACAATACGGTAAATCTAGCATATATGCTTGTCCTGTAAGTTCATGAATAAAAATGAAAATGTGAACAAAAACCGAGCCTAATAAATGGCTTATTATCATTAAAATGACGGGTAATAATAGGTCATGCAGAAATTTTTACGACCCTGTCCATCAAAATGACAAACAACATGGAAGTCTAACACAACCTCGATATATATATATATATATATATATATATATATATATATATATATATATATATATATATATCCTTCATTCATATTGCGATTTCATATTTAAAAGTGCGCACTATATAACACTGACTCATACTTTGCTCATTTCCATTATAAAATCAGCTCTTTGATCACATCTCATTGAAAGTATTTAATAGCTCACTCTCCACCATCTCTATTGAATTTGTTGTACGGTTCTCCCAACTCTTGAAGTGCCCAGAGGTGGGAAAAAAGGAGAAGGGTTCATTAACAGTCGTTTTAATTGCTAATTGACATGCTAATTAATGAGAGTGGAGCAGGACTATGAAGAGCTGACACAAAGACAACTGCTGCAGTTCAGACACTAAGATGAACTGGTGTCTCAGAATAGATTCAGTGTAAAGAGCTGTACTGGTGATTGTTCTCCCACTAGATTTGGTTTAATAGCTCCTAGGCTCTGTTAAAGTAATAGAGGTTGGAAAAGTACAAAGTCTATTGAGCTGCATTGGTGTCTTCTGTCTACATGAGCCCCTTTCACAAATTAAACCTACTAAATTTCAATAATATGCACTTTTCTGGTAAAAGTATCACATCTGCTATCCATATATGCAGTGGCTTTCTGTTTCTGAACAATAAAGTCACGAAGTTTCTCACAACTTTTGTGCTTTTTCTGGGCATGTCAGGGTTAGCTGCGGCGCTGATGGAGACTCATGAATGTGCAGTCGTTAAATACAATTATGCAGTTTAATCATAGACTGTAAAAAAAATAGGTTTAGAAGAGCATTGTTTAAGCCCAAAGTGGGCGGAGCCGGCTGTCACCTTCTTGGCCGCGCATCACTCCTGGATAAACGAAAGTCGGATTAGCTGAGGTGACGTGACGCTAACAGACATCAGACAAACGGCTAGTAGTGACATCAGCGGCAATCCACCTGTCACTCAAGTGACCACGCCCTTAATTATGCAGAACTTTAAGGCTTAATATAATTGAAACGGATGAATTATAAAAAAAATCCCCCCCTCACAGTTGCCATAAAAGGCTAAATTAGCTATATAGACCAAAACCACTTTTTGTACCATGCAGTAATTCTTTTTTCTGCTGTAAAGTTGGGCATTTTAACATGGGGGTCTATGGGATTGACTCTTTTTTGGAGCCTATCTCTAGCGGCCAGTCGATGAATTGCAAGTCAAGTCAAGTCAAGTCAAGTCATCTTCATTTATATAGCACTTTTAACAATGTAGATAGTTTCACAGCAGCTTTACAGAGATAAACATATAATTTAAGGTAACAGAGATTGTTTTGGCTTTATAGCGGTTCTTGAATAATGTTATTTTCCAACTAAAGTTAGTTTTGATTGATTCACTTCCGTTGAAATGATAATTTGTTATTAAATTAGGGGCCGCTTAGACGACGCCATTCTCTCTAAACAGACTTTAAACTGAACCTGTGATAAACGCTGATGGCGTTCACATGCGCATTAAGAGTTTATTCTATTGTTATGTGCGTTTGAATATATGTGCGCAGGTTTGCAATTCCCTACAAACCATGCCTAAACAAACTACTTGTCTTGCCTATAAATTTGATATAGAATTTTATTTAATTTACTGCCCCTGGGTCATATCTTTAGGATATTTGGAATCTCGTTTCATGTCTATGTGGATGACACCCAAATTTATCTGCCTTTGAAAAGAAAAGACACTTGCACCTGAGCGCCTTTAATCCAGTGTCTCGAGGAAATTAAAGCTTGGATGGCACAGAATTTTTTTATGTTTTAATGAAAACAAAACAGAGGTTATGCTTTTTACTCCTGGTGGTACTTATGAATCACTAAGTTTTAATCTTGGTGAGTTGAATCCACTAGTGAAACCTTATGTGAAAAATCTTGGTTTCACTATGGATTGTGATTTTAAATTGGATAAACAGATTAACTTGTAGTTAAATCGAGTTTTTTTCCAATTGAGACAACTCACCAAGGTGAAATCATTTCTGTCTTCTAGAGACTTTCAAAGACTTCTCCATATTTTATCTCATCACATCTAGATTATTGTAATGGCCTCTATATAGGCATTAGTCAGGCCTCTAGACTGCAGAGGGTCCAAAACGCTGCAGCTCGCTTGTTGACAAGTACACGAAAGCGCAAACATATCACACCTGTTCTTTCCTCTCTTCACTGCTTGCCTGTCTATTTTAGAATTAACTTCAAAATGTTGATGTTTGCTTATAAATCGCTTCATGGCCTTGCTCCTAAGTATATCTGAGAACTGATTAGGCAATACGCTCCGTCAAGAGCGCTTATGTCCGCTGACCATTTGCTTTTAGTTGTCCCACGGGTGAAAGGCATTTGCAGTAGCAGGACCGAAGCTCTGGAATAGTTTACCCCTGCACATCAGACAGGCTCAAACCCTTGCTATTTTTAAATCAAATCTCAAAACTTACTATTATAGTTTGGCATTTGACGCTATATGAGAGTTTTGTTTTATTGTTTTTTGCCTTTTATTCCTTTTATTTTACTCATGTTGGTTGTTTGCATTATTGATAAATGATATATGGTTACAGCACTTGGTTAAACACGTGTTGTTTTTAAAAAGTGCTATATAAATAAACTTTGACTTTTGACTTTGAATTTTATCACTTCGGGTTAGGTACGCGAACCGAATTTCCCCACAACGCTTTCTCTGTAGAGTGGGAAAGGGATCCTCCATAGGGAGAGGCTAGTTGGCACTTCAGCACTGCGTTGTCATCGGGTCCAGGCAAAGCTCCTAGTCAGATCTGGATATGGCCTGGATCCGGCAGGCTGCGGTAAAACCTCGGGATAAACAAAGACACTAAAATTAGCGTAGATGCCATTCTTCTTCTGATGTAAGGAGTACATCAGGATTTAAGGGAAGTGTTCCCAGTTCCGGCTGACCTAATCTATGCAGCCTAACATTGAATTATAGAAGTCGATAATGTATTATGTGAATGCTAGGTTAAAGAGATGTGTTTAATCTAGCTTTGAACTGACAGAGTGTGTCTGCTTCCCGGACAATTGTAGGAAGACTGTTCCAAAGTTTTGGTGCTAGATAGGAAAAGCATCTACCGCCAGCAGTCGATTTTGATATTCTAGGTATTATTAACTGGCCGAAATTTTGAGATCGCAATAGACGTGAAGGACTATAATGCGTTAAGAGATCGCTCAAGTACTACGGAGCTAAACCATTTAGTGCTTTGTAAGTAATCAGCAATATTTTAAAATGTATACGATGTTTAATAGGGAGCCAATCCAGTGTTGCCAGAACCGGGCTAATATGGTCATACTTCCTGGTTCTGGTAAGAACTCGAGCTGCTGTGTTTTGAACTAGCTGTATTTTGTTTATTAAGCGTGCAGGGCAACCACCCAGTAGAGCATTACAATAATCTAGCCTTGAGGTCATGAATGCATTAACTAATTGTTCCGCATTTGTCAATGAGACCATATGGCGTAATTTAGATTATACAGATACTAGACACGTGAATTTCAAATTAAAAATTGCTATCAAAGAGCACACCCAGGTTCCTAACCGACGACGAAGACTTAACAGAGCAGCCATCAAGTGTTAGACAGTATTCTAGGTTATTACGTGTGGAAGTTTTTTTTGTCCAATAATTAGAATCTCTGTTTTTTTTTTTTCAGAATTTAGTAGTAGGAAATTACTAGTCATCCAATGTTTTATATTAGCTATGCATTCCATTAATGTGTGCTCGTTGTACCATGGCGTTGGACTATTTTCTTTAATCTTCTTTAAGCGCAACGGAGCAACTGTGTCTAAAGTGCTGGAAAAGAGAGATTTAAAAGTTTCTGCAGCAATATCAAGTTCTTCTAAGCTATCCTGGATGCTGAGATGATAAAACTGATTAGGAAGATTATTGATAAAGCAATCTTTAGTGGCAGAAGTTATTGGTCTAACATATTTATAACACGGAGTCGGCTTTGCAGCCTTGGCTAAATGTAATTTACAATCCCAATGCATCTTTTTCATTATCTATGGGTATATTAAAATCACCAACAATTAGTACTTTATCGGCAGCCAATACTAATTCTGATAGAAAGTCTGCAAATTCTTTGATAAAATCTTTATGGTGCCCTGGTGGCCTGTATACAGTAGCCAGCAGAATTCTCAAACGTGATTTATCGTTTACACAATATATTTTTTACATTAAGCACCAACACTTCAAAAGAAGTATATTTAAAACTAGATTTCTTAGTGGTTTTGAAAATATTATTATAAATTACAGCAACTCCTCCCCCTTTGTGTTTTAGACGAGGTTCATGTTTATAACAGTAATGTTGTGGGGTTGACTCATTTAAAGTAATGTAATAGTTTGGTTTTAGCCAGGTTTCTGTCAAAACACTTTCATCTAGGTGAAAGAGGGTCTATGTGATGGGATTTATCTGACCTTGGTGACGTGAGGCCGCTAGCAGACGGTCGGTTTAGCCAGTCTGTCTGCTTCCTGACCTGAGCCTCAGATTGTCATGTTTTATCTCTAAGACTATGAGCCATATTACTAGAGAGAAGAGCAGCACCATCCCAGGAGGGATGAATACCACCTCTTTTCAACAGGTCAGGTCTGCCCCAAAAACTTTTCCAATTGTCTATGAATTCTACATTATTCAACGGACACCACTCCCAGCGATTGAGTGAACATAATCTGCTAACTATCTCATCACTCCTGCGAACAGGAAGGGGGCCAGAGCAAATTACAGTGCCTGACATCGTACTTGCCGCGACTAGAGCGATCCCTCACTGTCACCCATTTGCCCTGCTGCATGGGCTCTACTTCAGCCGGAACCGAATCATGTAAAGAGTTCACTATGCTAGGCGCATTCAAAATAGTATCTAAAGCTCTAGAACTCTTTCTATCCTCAATTAAATTTTGGATGCGTGTCTCTAGTTCTGACATCTTCTCCGTCAGCCTGACTGTCTCCTTGCATTTATCACATATATATCCTATATTACCAACGGAGAAGGCTATACTAAACATGTTTGTATGCATAGTGTGGCCTCTTTCCTGTTTATATATTCTAATCATCAGGCCAGCATTCTTAAAATGTAAGTTTAATCATTGAGTGAAGCCTGCTCCTATTTCCATTCATTTATACTAAACATGTGACATGAAGTGCAGGTGACAATAACAGGACAAGACATTACTCACCGTGTTTGTAGACTGATTCTTACTCACCTGGACTTTTTATGAACTCAAAGGCATGGGCACACAAGAGAAAAATAAATAAATAAAAAACTGAGCGCACGGGTGGCGCGTTAACCTATGGCGTTAACAGGCTAGCGAGTTACTAGCGTGTTGTGCTAACAATAGCGGAAGCAAGCCATGTAAGGTTAATCTGAGATGTTGGTTAAGCTCTATTTAGTTGTATAAACAACTAGAAATGATAGTTAATGATGGTTCAAAACAGAAAGAAATACGAAGCTAATACGAGGCTTAGACGGAGCTTACAGCCTTGAAACAAACAAACTCATAGCAGGCAGCGAGCAGTTTAAGTCACTTCCTTGTCGGAAGAGAGAGACCGGAAGGTTGCTGCTTGAGTTTAATATAAATCTTTATTTTCATCAAATAAACTCATGCACTCAGAGCTGCACAAGTTTGCCTTCCATTTCACGTGTCGAAACCCACAGAGAACTGGCAGTATTCTTCCTTGAAGACATACGTTGAACTTGATCGGCTTCATAGTTTACTTCAAAGTTAACGTCCTTGGTTTAAATGGACTTTAAATGGGCCTTTAGACTGCTTAGAAACTACATGGAATATTTTTTAAATAATGCAGTTCTTTTATTTAGCCTTATTGAACAACCAAACCTTAAACTATTTTACATTTGTTACACTGCCCCTTTTCAAAAGAACTCATTTCAGACTTCAGGCCATAAAAACAACCCATTATAAAAAAGGAAGCATAAGTATATATCCTCTGATTCTGAAAAATGCATGCATGAAAACTTAATGATAGTCCAAAATGCTACCGGTGAATACAATGCCTATGGGTAAGAAGGCGGACAGACGAGCAATTAAACATCCCTGGAAAAGTAGGGCATGCCGAAATTACACACAAGCCATGAGTGTGCCCTGCTGGGATCCCTAAAGGCAAAACAGGGAACCAAGAATTACTCAAAAGGTGGGAGGAACCAGGCACATTCGAAAATTCTGTCAAGGACAAGTACTGTGAGGTAAATCTCAGCTAGTGTGTTTTAATATTAACCAAACATTTGTACAGTTTAGAAAGCTTTATTAGTGTGTATAATTACCAGACTTTAATTCATAATTGACCCTATTTAATAAACATTCCTGGCCTGGTCCAAAACACACTATTCACCAGTATTTGATAATAAAGCTAATTTTTTTGTGAAAAGTGCATTTCATAACATGTTGTAGTATGCATTCTCATACTTGCCACAAGGGGTGCTATAGTGGACATTAGCAAACAGGTTTCTCTTTTCTGTCCTCTTTTACAGTTTTCTCTTTCAGGCCAATGCTGTGATGGCAGAGCACCTTGCTGAGTACTTTTAAGTTTTATCGTAAAGTTGATAGAAAGTTACAGTTGACATGCAAATGGCTGAACATGAGTTATACCATAGTATAACAGTTTAATGGCACAGACATATGTACACTATCACCCCCTAGACCTCCACAGTTCACTCCAAACTCTCACTTTCATGATTCAATAAATTACAGAGTCCTTGTGAAAAAGAAGTACTTAAGCATACTTTTAAAAGACTATTGAAAAAGTGTGAGCTGAATGTAATGATTTTGGAAACTTAATTGCATATTATTTACATATTTTATATGTATGTTAATTGCATAATAGTTTAATATTATTTGCATATCTTGCATAAAATGTACTATTTTAAATGCTATTAGTCACTACTCAAGTAGGACTTAGTTATTTGTATTGTCTTTAAAATACAGTTAAAGTGTACTGTCCAGTGCAATGTCAGAATGTGCTGTCAGTCGCCGCGCTTGTGTGGATACTGGCATTCAGAATCACACAGTCTACTTTTTGGAAGTATGACCAACATAAAAATTTTCACTGAAAAATGTAATCTGAACAAGTAAGTAACATCCACTTTTGTTCTAATCAACTAAGGAGAAAAAAGTATTGCAGTAAATCGTGCTGATTAAATGTGGGCAAAACCGCGGGCAAATTATACTTTGTTCTCAAATTGTTAATGTTAACAACATCAGCATTGCGTGACTACATTTAATGTGTATTAGGGCTACCTGTAGTTCAGTACTCTGTAACTTTATGAATTAAGCGAACAAGTGCGCTACTGTTACATAATTGAACCATTGATATGTCTTACCTGTCCAGCAGAAAAATAGCCGTCTCTGCGTTCGTTTTAAACCCCTTCAAAAGTTCACGCCACCTTTCAAAAGCCCTTACGATCCTTGTTTTCGCATGGGCCGGTTGAAGCCTCTCTTTTTCTGTAGCCACTCCAAAGTCTTTTGCATTTTACAACGGGTGAAACTCCAGTTGTCACTAGTGATTGTCGTTTGAACCTTTCTGGATCCGCCAGTTTAATTATATCAAGTGCTGTGAGAAAAGGCTATAAATCTCCACCTCCAACATCCGGTATGCTCATAGCATACTAGCCGAGACTCTTCTTTATGTGTACAGATGTGACGGAATGACAAAGGCATGCTCGAATTTCCCGCGGAAATCCTCCAGAACCACTGGAATTAAAAGCATTTTTACAAGCTTACCGTTTTGAATCGAGCTACGGCAAGCAGATAGTTTTGCACACTGGCTGGATATGTACTTGCTCAAAAATGTATTTTGGATAATTTTTAACCCAAAAAAGTTACGGACTGCAGATTTAACTACATGTATAGTAGCATGTGTAATTGTATTTAAATATAATTGTAATTACACATTTGTAATTGTGTTAAACATTACAAGTAACACTAGTTACGTAATCGGACAACTGTTTTTCAAGTAACTAGTAAAGTAGCACATTACTTTTAAATTTACAACAGGCAGTGTATGGTGATAGGATGCGCGTACGACGTGATAGTATGTTGCTTGCCTATCTGATACACACTAAAAAAATATGTACTTTTTCTTCACAAAAAGAGTACATACAATTGGGATGCAGCATAACAGGAACTAAACAAGGCAGAGAATTAAACATGACTGTAACATTTCTCACTTTAACAAAAACAGATTCAGTATTCCTGAATATGAGTGAAAACAGTGAAATGCAAACTTGTTATTGCTGAAGTAAGAGTGTTGAAATTTCTTCTCCTGCATTAGTTTGAAAGGTTTGTTTGAGCTGCGCTCTCTGTGAATTTGAGACCTTCCCCAGCACTGTTTGTAACGATGTTGTAATTTAGTACATTTAAAATATATTAACTTTAAATGGATGAAATGACATACTACACTTAAAATTATAATCAAGTACTTTACATGTGATTTAGTATGTTATGAAAAACACCAAAAGAAGTGTACTTCTTTAAAGCATGAGCAAAGATTATAAAGAAATATGATTTAAAAATGTAATTTGACATTATTACACTAAATTACAAATTTTAAAGTGACTATGTTAAGAAACAGTCATGAAAGTGTACTCTATATAAGTACACTTAAATGGTCTTTTATTTAATCATTATTATATTATTGAGTGCAGTTAAAAAAACATATATATATATATATATATATATGTATATATATATTTATATATACACAATACTTTTAAGGTTTAAGTACACTACAAGTGCACTCAAATAAGCATACTTTTCAGAAGGAGAAGTCTGCCACATTTGTTCCTCATTGAATTCCTCATTCGTTTTAATATCTGTGTGTCATCTCATGTAGACTTTAATGCCTGTAGCATTTGTCAAGTTTTGGCTGTATAAAATGAAACATCTCGTGCTACATGTAAACAAGCTAACTACAGTCTCGCCTAAAATGAGGTGAAAGATATCACAATCAGAAATCTGTCGGGACCCTGTTGGAGGGGGTCTGCATCGGCACCATGCGAACGTTTCCTGTTGAGATGAGTAATCTGTGTAAAAACCAAACTTGGCGTTTTGGAGCTTCGCTTTCAGTAAGTTTGTGGTGTTCTGTGATTTTGTTTTAACCTTGCTTACTTTAGTTAGACGTGATGGGTGACCTGCCTCCCACCTTGTGGCCAAGCAACAGCTTTTGGGTGACAGGAGCACAGCAGGACACATACGCACAGTACACATACGCACAGACACACAGACAGACACACACACACACACACACATTAATTTGCTGTAACCTCTTAAGTGCCTATCCGTTTCTTAAGCCATAGGTTCTGTCATCATAGAAAGTCAGATTCATCTTCTTATGCAGATGAAAAAGACATTTATAATGACATGCATGTTTGTAAGGCTCAATCTGACTAGAAGTTTGAATAACTCCAACTGGATTTGTCACAGTACTAAAGTATGCATGAAAATGAGAGATACAGCATTACTCCTATTTCTTGACACTACAAATGACAAGCAGCACTGTAACATATTTAACATACAGTTATTATTCTATAGAGAGTGAAAGCCAGAGAATCTATCAGTGATAAAGATCTTTTAATGCCATTAGACTGATTTACACTGAGGTACTTTGATTACATTTTTGTTTGTCACTTAGTGTTCAAACAAATACAAATTCTGATGTGTTGCTTGACGTGTTGTTTTCCACTATGCTTTTCAGCACATGCGTCACGAGTTCATTGCCACAGGTTGTGGTGAGACACGAATGCTTTATGCTTCAGCTGCCACCATAGCAACAGTAAAACATCACAATTTGCTAAACCTTAATTTAACAAGACCTGCTTCTCCCAGGCAATTCCATAATTCCATGCTCGTGTGTTTCTGTTGAATGGTTTTGAATGGCTGTAGTCTGCATTTTTTTACACTTCAGATACTCCAACACAAAATATGTATTTTAAACCTTTTGAAAATGTACTAATTTTTTCATACAATACAATACTAATGTGCATTTGTAGAAGACGACTTGGAAATGGGCTTCACCAGTGAAGATGATGACGAATTAGAACTGATCTGGTCCAGCGGTGTTGAAGATGACTCGGAACTGGGCTTATCCAGCAGAGATGAAGAATTGGTACTGGACAGGACTAGTGGAGACAGTAGATCAGGAAGCATCATATCATAATCCAGCTCATCATATCATAATTCAACAGGGAGTATGGGCAGGCTCCAGTCAATTCCGACAAACTCCACCAATATGCCCGCGATGACAGACACTGATGCCGGCTCACACTCCTGGACACACTCTACATTGGGCTCAGGCTGCAGGACGAAAGTAGCCTCTGGCGATCACTCTGGCTCATCTTTTATGGCGGGCTCAGGCTCTTCCGTTGCAGGCATAGCTGAAGGTTGACTGGGCTCTGGGTCCGGAGTGGGGCTAGATGGCAAAATGGTCGCACTGCACCAGCACCCAAGTCAGCTGTTTGACGATCCGGTCCCACTCTGTTTCCTTCCCTCCTTGTTGTTTCCATCATCTCCACTGGCTCCATCAAGTCCCAGTCACTCACCTGTTCCACTGTCTCGAAGCTCTTCAGCTCTGCTGTCGCCACTGACTCCCGCCAGCTTTTTGGTGTCGCCTCGGGCCACTTCACCACCAGCTCAGTTTTGTGCGGTGGATCTCCTGGCTGGACCTCGGCCTGTCAGTCCTTCTGCCATGCCTTGGCTCTGCACTTCTTTAGCTGCACTGTTGTGCGCCATTACTATGGATCCACCAGTCTCCCTTCAGGTGCACCTGCGATGTCACCCCGGGCTATTGTCCCAGTGGCTTTCCCTGAAATCTCTATCTCTATCTCTAAATCTCTCCGTTGCAGACGGTTATGACATTGAGTCCCCGGTAATCGATACATGGACGTAATCCACCATCTTTTTTGGCCACAAAGAAAAAACCTGCTCCCGTGGGCGAGGTGGATGGACGAATGAGGCCTGCTGCCAATACATCCCTGATGTAGGTATCCATAGCAGCTCATTCGCGAGGAGATAGGGAAAAAATCTGACCCCTGGGGGGCAGGAGCCCGGCAACAGGTCGATTGGGCAATCGTAAGGTCTATGGGGTGGTAGCGTGGTGGCACTCTGTTTGCTAAATACCTGCTTGAGGTCATGGTAACACTCAGGAACTCGGGACAAGTCAATGGATTCTAGAGACTCGGGAGGAGAACTCTGGGAACTCTGGAAGATGCAAGTGGCTTGGCACGTAGGACCCCCCTGATTGACAATGCCCACCGACCAGTCGATGTGAGGGTTATGGCTGTACAGCCAGGGGTAGCCAAAGACAGGAGGGAACTTGGAGCAGGGGATCAGATGAAAGTTTATTACTTCCTGGTGTTGGGAAACTGAAAGTCGCAAGGAAGTAGTGACGCGAGTGACAAATCCAGACCCAAGGGGGCTTCCATCCAACGTAGTAACCCTCATGGGATCTGTGAGAGGTTCAGAGGGGACGCCATTCTCCTTTGCCCTGATACCATCCATGAAGTTTCCTGCGGCTCCACAGTCTACCAAGGCTTGAAATGGTATCTTCTGGTTGTCCGAGGAAAGGGGGACTGGGATGAGCAGATGGGAGTTGGACGGATGGGAGGAGGTTATGTTTCCCGTTACAGTCCCCCCAGGCCTGCACGGGACAGTGCATTTCCCTGGAGCCCGGGACATACGGAGCGGAAATGGCTCGGTTTGCCGCAATATAGACAGTATCGCTCCCTCATCAGGCAGTCTCTTTCAACCTGGGACATGCGTCCGATCTGCATGGGTTCCGGTGGAGCCAACGGGGATAAAGGTGGGGACTCGGAGCTGGGACCGATAGGAGCTAGGGCGAGAGGTCTACGGTTGAGTTCTCTTTCTCTCAGGCACTGGTCTATACGTGAGGCCAACTTGATCAGGGACTCCGGTGGTTCCCGAGTGGCCAGTTCGTCTTGGATGGTGTCGGAGAGACCCTACAGAAAGCACACCGTGAGCGCCTCATCATTCCAGCCACTCACTGCTGCTACCGTCCGGTACTGGATGGCATAGTACGTCACGCTGCGCCTACCTTGGCGGAGAGTCAGGAGCTTTTTGGCTGAGTCAGGACTGCTGGTAGGACCTTGGAATACTCGCTTGAAGTCCTCAGTAAAGGCAGAGTAGCTGGCACAGCAGGAACTTTGGGCATCCCACACAGCAGTGGCCCAGGCCAGGGCCTTTTCCGACAGCAGGGTGATGTATGCGATCTTGTACCGGTTGGAGGGAAATGACGAGGGTTGCAGCTCAAAGGAGAGAGAATATTGGGTAAGGAAACCCTTACAAGCACTCGGATCACCTGAAAACCGTTGGGGAGGCGGAAGACGAGGTTCAGCCAGGTGGTTAACTGCTACGGGCACTTGAATATAAGGTAATGGGGCGGGAGTGGTTGCCGGGGGAAGTCGATCAGATATCTGCTTTAAGGAAGTCAGCATCTCCGATAGGAGTTGAGAATGTCTAACCATCAAGGCCTCCTGCTGAGCCAGAGCGACCTCGTGACGTTGGACAGTCCCCTTGTTTTGGGACTGCATGGCAAAAAGTTCCTGGGAACTGACTGCCTCTGGGGACTGACTGCCTCTGGGTTCATGTTGGCTCTGTGTTTCTGTCAGGACCCGGTCAAGCTCGGGTCTCCGGTGTGAGAAACAGTCACTTAGCAAACTGAACCACTAGTAGTCGGGAGAACCCAGAAGATGAGGCAGACACAGCAGTACTAGAGACTGTGTTTTAATAATGTAAAAAGATCCTCAGGCAAAAAAATATAAATCCACAGCGTCAAAAGTTATTCCAAGAAAAAAGGTAATCCACCAAGACAAAAGGTAAATCCACAAGATAAGATAATCCAAAAAATAAAAGAGTACCAAAACAGAGTACCACAGGAGAATCCAACTGGAGCCACATACGTTCACAGCTTCACTGAGGCTGGGTGCTAACATTCAAACACAGAGCAAGGAACTAAGGAAAACTAAGGGTTTAAATACATACAAGGGAAACGAGGCACAGGTGCAAATAATGACTGGATCAGACAAAAGGCACCTTGGGGGCCTCTAATGGCTAAAACTGGAAAGGCCCCGGCCGAATGCTGACAACAAACTTAGGGATTCCACTTAAGTCTAAGCGCAACTTTTGTTCATGTGTTTTGGTTTCTTGTATGTCCTTTCTGTGTAGTGTTCTCGTTACCCTTCTTATTTATCTTGGTTACTCATGAGTTAATTATTATGTTCACCTGTCTCCCATTTAGTTTCCTTGTTAACAATGTGTATGTATGATCACGACTGTTCAGTCCTTTGCCAGTTCTCGTTCTTACATTATGTGGTAATAATTCTGTGTATTCTCCAAGTGTTTATTAAAGTATATTTGTTTGTTAATTCCATGTCATGCATCTCCTTGAGTGCATGATATACGTGACAGTAAGGATAATTCAAGAAAATATCATTGCTCATTTATTGCTCTTCTATAGCTCAGGAGACTTAAATGAGAAGTTCTCAATCATTATTTAATCCTCAACTTCGTCTGAAATGTTTCTCTTAAATCTTCTTAGGGTATTTTGAAGTAAACAAAATTAAATTTAAAATTGATCTAAAGGTGATGATACACGACTTTAGCTCGTCGTGGGCCATATGTCTCACCTGGTTGCCTGTTGACGGCAACATTTCCCAGCAACATTGCTCAAAAAGTTGAGTGCATGTTAATTTAAAGGGGACAAATGTTTATCTTGTAACATTTTATCGATAACTTGCTAATTTGCCTCTAAAATAACTTTCCTCTTTAACTGACATGACCTATAAATAACCAATAGCCAACTTTTTAACTATCTCATCGATTCCTGTTTTTTTTCTTCTTTTAATTGTTTAATAATCCAAAACTACATCTTGTAAACATTTTTGTAAATGCTGTTTCATGTTGAATTTAATGAGTATTATTCATTTTCTCTATTTAATATAATTGTAGAATAAATAGTTGATGGTATAGTTTAAATGGTTTAAATTGAACATGTTCTGTTTTTTAATATTTTATCCAAATGCTCAGTATTTAGTTATCTTTTTATACTCATTACGCATCTATAGCCAATTGATTGAATCACTATATCCATGGCAGTTGTTTTTCGATCTGTATCTTGACATTCAGGATGTGGCTCAGTCTTCTCAGCATGAGAGCATATGAGGTGGAGAAGAGTTTGAGCAGACAAGATGAACAGGGCTGCTAATTAGCCAAGCAGAAATAAACCAGCTGTCAGTGTAATGTGCGACTGCTGTGCTTCACTCATATGAGAATACCACCCACTCAGAACAGAGGAATTGTGAGCATATCGAGTCAGCGGAATGAATTCAAGTCAGTCAGATTCATCAAGTCATTGGACGTGGTTTTAAGAAGTTAGGTATTGTATTTTTGAAATGTAGTTTACGATGCTATTGGTGTGTTGCTATTACACAAATATTAATTACCCAGGTATCAATTATGATAGAGGAAAATTCTATTGCAATTTTAAAGCTCAGAAGACTCCGAATGGATAGACCACACAAGGAAAATTCTGTCATCAACTTGCAATCTCATTAGAATCCTTAATGATCTGTGGAAGACAAATAGAAGAGATATTTAGCTAAATGTGTATGTTGTTCCTTTCCAAATGATGAAAGTGAAAAGAAACATTACTATCTGGGTTCGATATGTACAAAAAATACCATAAAACTATGCTAATAGTAGTGCTATTTCTGAAGTCAGATGATGTGTAAGAAAGAACAGACCAAACTTAAATCAGTGATGATGGAATTGTACATGATATCACCCTTTTATTTATGTATTTATTTAGTTTTAATTTATAGTATCCCCTGAGTTTTCAGTTGTTTCATTTATTAGCAGTTTTTCCTCAAATTATTTTTGGAAAAATTACTAACTTTAAAAAATTACTTAAAAAGTACTTATTATGGAAGTAATATGCTTTGAAATATTATATACCTATTTTCAGACACTTATTTGCATGTCAATTGCAATTAAATTAAAATGTATAATATATTAAAAACAATTAGCTGAACTTTACAGTGTTTTTTAATTACTTTTATTGTTATAAATATGGTAAAAATTGACCCCATTAAAGGTAAATGAAAATATGCTTTAATTATATTTCTGTTAAAACTTTTGTAGTTAACTTTTCTGTTAAAACTAATACATTTGTAATTGCATTGTAAATGATGAACTTGCAATCTAGTATGTAAAATATATTAAGTTTAAATATTGAATAACGCACTAGAGTTAAATCTATAATCATTTTCTTTACATGTGCTATAGTATGTTAGTCAACACATCTAAGTATGTTAGTCAACACAAGAGTGCTCTTTGATAGCAATCTTTCATTTGAAAGTCACGTGTCTAGTATCTGTAAAACCGCATTTTTCCATCTTAAAAATCTAAATTACGCCATATGCTCTCATTGACAAATGCAGAACAATTAGTTAATGGGTTCATGACACCAAGGCTAGATTATTGTATTATTACCTATTAAACATTGTATACATTTTAAAATATTGCTGATTACTTACAAAGCACTAAATGGTTTAGCTCCGTAGTACTTGAGCAAGCTCTTAACGCATTATAGTCCTTTATGTCTATTGCGATCTCAAAATTCGGGGCAGTTGATAATACCTAGAAAATCAAAACCGACTGCTGGCGGTAGATCCTTTTCCTATTTAGCACCAAAACTTTGGAACAGTCTTCGGAACATCATAAGAAGAATGGCATCTACGCTAATTTTAGCATCTACGCTAATTTTACTGCCGGATCCAGGCCATATCCAGATCTTACTAGGACCTTCGCCTGGACCCGATGACAACGCAGTGCTGAAGTGCCAACCAGCCTCTCCCTATGGAGGATCCCTTTCCCACTCTACAGATAAAACGTTGTGGGGAAATTCGGTTCGTGTACCTAAAAAGTGATAAAATAAAATTCTGTATAAAAATTTATAGGCAAGACAAGTAGTTTGTTTAGGCATGGTTTGGAGGAAATTACAAACCTGCGCACATATATTCAAACGCACATAACTATAGAATCAATTCTTAATCCGCATGTGAACGCCATCAGCGTTTATCACAGGTTCAGTTTAAAGTCTGTTTAGAGAGAATGGCGTCGTCTAAGCGGCCCCTAATTTAATAACAAATTATCATTTCGACGGAAGTGAATCAATCAAAACTAACTTTAGCTGGAAAATAACATTATTCAAGAACCGCTATAAAGCCAAAACAATCTCTGTTACCTTAAATTGTGTTTATCTCTGTAAAGCTGCTTTGAAATAATCTACATTGTTATAAGTGACATCGAAATAAGTGTATTTCAAATATTGATGACAAATATTGTTACAATTTTTAATTTGACATTACATTTACTAATAAAAGTGCACTTATAGTTAAAGTGTACTTACTTAAAGTACCTTTAAGTGACCTTTTAATTCATTAATGTTATATTATTTGCAGTTTTACACTTTGAAGATTTGAAGTACACTACAAGTGCAAATCCATTACCCAGCAAGAACCAAAAGACACAAACAAGAGCAAAAAGACACCATTGAACACCTTGTATATCTTTATTATTTTCAACCTAAAGGATACACAATCAAAAATACTCGAGGCTTGCTACATCTCAACTAACAACAGCACAAGATTTCAAAAATCCCTTTTTTTTTCTGACAACGAATATAAAAACGGAAAAAAGAGCAGACTTGTGACCAAACATAGCAGAAAATCAAGCTTTGGCAGGAATTCAGATGAGACATTTCACCATATCATCTCAGAATCCAAGGTTTCGCCCCTGGTTAAATGCAAGCATAGACACCAGCTAAAGCAAGTCGCAAAGCTCTAGACACCTCCATCCATTGAGAAACAGTGAGAATATTACAATGTATCATATGGAGACACACACCATGGTAATTGCTCTCATGAGTTATTTACACTGAGGTTCAAAGTAGGAACCATAACATTCTGTACATTTGCAATATGTATTTTTTGCCATTTTATTTTTGGCCTATATCAATGTTTCCTTAATATGCTGTAATGGGTCGTACTCAATCATGCCGTTCAAGATTGTTGTTACCTAACTACATACTGTAAGGGGCTTATGGGTATTCTGCTTCCATTATGGGTCATTGACACTCACAGACATAGTGGGGAAAACCGCTTGACAAGATTTCAGAGTCATGCCTTTGTACAAACAATAGTTGAATATTAAATACATTAAAAAAAATTCAGCAAAAACAAATATTAATAAATAATAATAAAAAAACAAGCATATGATTAAAACTACGCAGATAAAAATAATGAAACAAATGGACATATGAGAAACAAATGGGCCTGTAGAAATATTAGGGAAACAGGGAATGGCGTTGATGCAGGTGGACGTGATGAAAACCCTTTCAAAAGCAGTGTGTGAGATCTCATTGGCTGTCTGTGTTGGGAGGCTTGGCATCATGTTGGGCACTGCCAGCGGGGAGCCATGGAGAGACCGAGCGGGAGGTGGTCTGCTTGGCCATGCTGTAGTGGCTGATGACGGTGTAGAAGCGCCCGCGGCTGTTGGCGTCCTGGGCCGTGTAGTAGGCCTCCAGAGAGGCAGGGATGCAGCGCTTGTGCTTTTGAGAAAGGTGTGAATGTGTAACGTTACAACTGTGAATTTAGACTCCCGCATTTGTTGAACAAGCAGTATTATCATGTTCAATGCCTCAACATGACAAATGTGCAACACACACATCACTAATATTCTGTCACTGTCATAGATTAATATACTTTAAGAGGACCTATTATGCCCTTTTTTAAAGTCTTGATTTTGTTTTTTGGGTCTGCTCATGGTTGAATATTCAAAAAACACTTATAAAAGTTTTCAACTTATACAAGTTTTTTCAACTTATAAAATATATAAAAAAATCATGTTTAACAACATAATTCGTGGTGCAGAAATATATTACCCGTGTGTCACCGTTATGATCTGTTTCCACGGACTTCCAGTTTGTTTTCATTTGTCACATGTTCCTTTGTTTAGATTCCCGCCACTCTTTAGTGTCTATGGTCACTGTTATTAGTTAGTTTGGTTCAGCTGTGTTCACCTCGTTATCTTATGTATATGTTCCTGTGTGTTCCTTTTGTGTTGCAACTTTATCAAATTATCAAAATTAGCAAAGCGTGCCAAAATAGCTATTTAGCTACACCCACTCCCATGAAGCATGTAATCAAGTTGGCCAATCAAAATACTTAAGTGTGCGTGTGTGTGTGTGTGTATATATATATATATATATATATATATATATATATATATATATATATATATATATATATATATTGCAATACACGTAATATATTGTTTACATATAATATTTATAAATAGTCAACATTTAAATTAGTAGTTTATATATTTCCACTCATTAAAGATGTTAAGTACAGTCTTGTACCTCTTATTTTGTTTGATATTTAAATAATGTTTTGCTTCAAATCAAAGTTTGTAATGCTATGATTCACTTTGCAGCTGGTTGGCTTTGTTTCATAGCATAACACTTGGTATAACACTTAAAGACTTTTTTAAAATCCCTATGGGAGAAATGAATTGAAAAAAAAAAATACTTCTGGAACCAACAGGCAGAATTATTGTTGCACTCTATATTGTGATGTTTTCGTTCCCGAAAAACTTAAGACTACAATGGAGGCGTTTCAAGGAGTTCAGAAACAAGGAGTTCAGAAACACTGACACTGATTTAGAGAATAACTCCCGCTGGAGGGACTTTGTGTTTTGTAACTTTGCAGAACTTTTTCATGATCAAACAGCAACATTACACACTAAAGAAAGCTGAAAAAAAAGGCATAATAGGAACCCTTTAAAAAAATATATTGTAGAATTTTGTCCACAAACAACGTGGGCTTGAGTATCACTTTCAACAACTATTTGCAGCGACGTATGTGCGACATTTGAAATTAATGTTAATCACTAAGTACCTGGATTTAATCGTAACATTTGACAGTTATAAATTAGATTAGAAGAATGGACATACACAATGTTTTCCAAAGGTTTTGAGATATTTGTTGCACAGAAGTGTTTTATTTAGCGCTGGCGTGTTGTGTTTAATGAAAGAAGAACATGAGTTTTAGGTTTATCCTCTTACCTTATACACAAAGCCATCGGGGCAGGCGTGGTCATAGGTGAAGGCTTTATACACCACCAGGAACACTATGCAGGCCAGAAAAGCCAAGGCGAGTACGATAAGGATGGTCACCTGTATGTGAAAAAAGACAATTCATCACAGCTCTTTACAGCAGTTCTAGAAGTCTTTAAGGTCTAGCTGAAATGCAAAACATTTGTTTAAAAGTGATTTAATTCTAGAGTTTCTAGTTTTGCATGATGCAAATTTATGAAAGATATACATTTATGTTGTTCTCACATATTATAATAAATGGATTCAAATGTGCACCTTTTACATGAACAGTGTATGAATGGCAATAATCAAACAAATGCAAAACACCCAATTTCAAGCTCTTCAAGCTGTGTGTTTTCTCGTAACCTCTGCAAAGACAGAAGTGGGGCTAAAAGGTCCGTTGGAGACAATAGTGTGATCGCATCTCTGTTGTCTTTTTTCCCAGCAGCGCTAATTTTTTCACATCACTGTCATCTTCAAGTACATTCACCTCACAAGATGCAGTTCAGTCTGTCACACCACATTTGTCTCAACAAAGCAGCTTATACAATAAATCTATGTGGCACAAACAAAAAATCTGAGGCAATTCTCGACCAGACCAGATTCATTTGTCAGGGGTGATTAGTTCTGTAAAAAGCGAGGCCACTTTCAGTGTTTTAGTCCCAGACAAATGGATGTTTTTGAGGACTGACTAATTAGAATTATGCAAAAGAAAATGAAAGATAAATGAGAGAGAGCCTGTTGACATCTGAATATTTCAGAGCTCTTGCAGATATTGAGAAACGTCTGTGCTGCAAACCGTCCGTTTACACGACACCGTTTTCAACTAAAAACTTTGAATGCATTTTGGCTGATTTGGGGTCAGTGCCGTTATCGTCTCTGTGTAAACTACAAAAACGATGTCATGTGAACCATGCATATTACGTGTCTATAGGCATATCGTTTTTCTTTACAAAGTGACATCGCCAACTACTGGCCTGGCAGCAGGATACAGCACTTTTAGTCGTTTTTCGCAGATCCATGTAACTTTTTAACAATATTGTCATCTGTACGTGAAAACCCTTATTCAATCAAAAACTAAAAACCTTGTATCAAAATTACCACAAGAGTAACTGATTTTGAGAATACAGAGGGTGTATAACTGAAATACAAGATGATTGAAAATGTTTCTAGTTATTTTGGTTATGCTGCAAAAACCAGTGATCTGCCTACCTAGACAGCATCATCATAAGTGCACCAGACACAAAGATGGTTCCAAAATAGGCAGTATTATGCAGCCTCCTAAGATACCTTGTTTTAGCCAAAATCTAAGGCAGCAGTGTACACATACATGTACACATACATAATCCTGATACATTCAACTGAACAGCCAAACTGCTTGAAAAGCAAAACTGCCTACTAGAGTATTTGTCTTCTGACTCTGGCGGATTTGTTTTGCACTACTTTTAAGCATAAATAAACGAAAAACAAGTGTGAAAAAAAATCTACCATTGCTACAAGACAAAATACATATTCGAGAATTTGGGAAATGGGATCCAAGCCAAAGATAATAGGATAGTGTTTAGAAGCAGGGTAATCCATCTGGATAAACACTGGAAGAAATGTATTTCGTTCAGTACATAAAACCATAGATAAAAATAGTAATTGTCTAATTAAAATTGAATATTTTACCCAACGGAGTTCTGCAGGGACAATGTATTTTTGTAAGCTAAAACCCGGAAAAGACTTGGCATTTTAGCCCTTCCGGTTCCATTGTCCTGAAGTCCATATATTTTTAAAGGGTTTTAAAGTTAAATACCTGAAATAAGGTCTTTCATAAACACAAGCTCAAGATATTTTCACATTTTATTCTATGACATAAAATATAAACTATCAGTAATACCCCCTTTGTGATTGTTTTAACACTGAAAAATAAATATACCAAAATGTATTTGAAATACATTTATTTTATGCTAAGTATACAATACATTTGCATGTACTTAATATAAATATCCTGCAATTGTACTATTGGTTTACTAAATTGATATACTTAAAGTTTGCTACATTGTAACAACAAATGTTGTACTAAATGTACTTAAGTATATCTTTAGTTGGGCCTCAGCACTATTTTTAGATAACTATTAAAGTGGAACTATTACAAGTATACTTCAGAAACACTTTAAATATATTGCATTGAAAGACTGATATTATACTGAGATCATACTATCCATACTAATAGTGATATTAAAACACATTTTAGGCTTAATATTAAGAAATGTGCATTGTGCAATAAAGAAGCACTCTAAAGAATAGTAATTATAATATTTATATCACTAAGTCTCAAGCGATATGTCGGTAAATGGTAATGTATCCTTAGTATGAAATAAATGTATTTTGTATATATATTATATATATATACACATTTTGGTAAAAGTTGTTTTTTAACTAGGGAAAGCATTTACTTATCTTGAAAAATGTGACTAAATGGGACTCTGCAGCACTCTATATTTGTGTTTTATCTCATTATTATTAGCTTAGCAACATGCTAATGTCAAACCTCGCAAACCAACTGTGTGTGCACTTCACGCAAGCACTATTTGTCTGGCCTATTTAGAGCATATCAGGTTTGTTACTTAGGGTCCATTCCAGTTTTGGATATGTCAGCACACTGTTAAGCAGACCACCGAGGTTTGGAACAGGGCCATTTTGTTGTCTTCCTTGAGGTTGGGCAGCTTTGTAGTAAAGAATGACAGTAAAAGAGATGCCTGATGGGAAAAAATAGTGATGAGGATGCAAAATGCAAAATATAAGTTGGATTGATTTTAGTATCACATGACCATTATCTGTTTCTCTCTCTCTCCATTAATTCATGCTCTCAGCACAGATTAAACAAGTGTACCTGATGTCCTTGGCCAAAATTGGCCCCATTTGTACCATGTTGCTAAGCGGTGGGACCAGCGCCAAAATGGCTGGGTGCCTTTCACGCTCTAGATTTGAACCACTTTAGTGTTTTAAATCACCCCCTGATGAGACATTTTCAGTTGTTTTTTGGGGGGGAATCCTGCATGAAATTTGGCTATGGTTTGCAGGAGAACGTCTAATAATGCTTAACTGTCTTCGTATACATTCAAATACTTTTTTTCCATTACCGTCCCCATCAAAAGAAAGATATGGAGTCTCAAAAGATTCATTCTGGCAAATCAAATCCAGACTGAGGACAGAATAATCGGCATAAAATGAGGTCATTCCACCTCAAATGTCAACGTGTTTGTGGCACACAAGACATGCCACCATCTGCTTGTTTTTTCATCACCCCCACAAAGTGTATTATTGTGCCCTACTGATGAGCCTCAAGGTTGCAGAGCATTTTGTTGTTGTTCTTTCTTGGTTCCCAGTGTTGTTTTTTGGGTGGTGGGGGTTTAGATTAATCTATGTTCAGAAAACCATAATCCCCCGGGTGGATTTATTCAATAGCACATCTTCTCAGGAGTGCTAGGAGTAGAAATGCTTTATACTGATTCTGCATGTACTATAGTGTCTATAGACCTATATAAAGACGGACATTTTTTAAAATGTTTTTAAAAAAATTATATACTTTCCCCTATTTCAGCTCACCTCACTCCAAATAAACGTATCATGCATACTGCACGCAACTTAAAGTACTTTGTCTTGAAAGCCCAAATCAGATTGGTTGACTATTTATGGTATACACTAGGCTTTTAAATGAGTCTCACTGAAAGCAAGGTTGTGTGCAAGGTTATGAGGGTTACTTTAAAAATGTATTCCACCACAGATTATATGCTGTAAATTGAAATCTGTAAAGTATTTCATTATTTTGCTCAAGGTGAGTAATCCGATTTAAATACTTAAACAATTGCCAGTTTTGGAAAAGTATTAAAGCATTAAAAAAATAAGAAAAAACGGCCAGTGTTACCTTTCAAGCAAGTTTTCAAAATAACTAGCCATTTTTTGTACAAAATAATTAGTTTTAAAAAAGTCCTTTTAAGAACAGCTCATATTGAGATCATTGCAAAAATGCTTATGTGCATTGTGGTAAAGAATAGTGTGCTTCAATAATCTGAGCACTCAAACTTATTTATCAATTAGATTGGGAATGATAGGTACTGTACATTTATACATGTTTAACGACAGCTACAGATAAACCCACACCCTGGACAATGAAAGTAAAGCGATTCGAACTGCAACATTGAAACAATTCAAGTCTATTTCAGTAAAAGGCAAATGATCTACAGGTCTGTAAATGCCCTTAGTAAAGAGCAATCAGACGAACAGTGACATTTGTTTAACCAATGCTGTGAGTTTCGGGGTGGGTGGGACTATCTGTTAGACAATTAATAGCAAATGGCGAGTTCTGGGGAGAAACAAAATATTGCAATTTTGCTAGTGTCTAATGACATACATTACACACAACTTTAAAAATACACTACAGCTGGTAAAAATACCACGTTGCTATCCTGTAGCATACATTGTTCTCCAATGAACTCCAATGAACAGCGAATGATGTGATAGCACATTATTACATGCCCAAAAAACTTTATCATGCATATCCAAAAAACGTAAACTCAAACTAAAACATAAATCAGGTTATGACTGTAGCCATGGTCATCGTAACCATCGTCAGTCTGTGACGTCATTAGCAGAGTGTTCGGAAGTATAGACCCCTTTTGCGCCGATGTCACAATTACGTCACAGCGTTAGCTGGAGGGAAAGGGAAAACTGGAGGCAGCCAATACAAACCAGCACTGATTCGGCTACATAATAAGGAACTTAAAATATTATTATTATAATTAAATGTCATCTTGTGTTGTTGGGTGCAAGAATCGACAAAGTACAGGCTCCAATTTGAAATTTTATCAAATAATGTTTTCTAAATTGTGATTATTTGTGAATCATCTATGATTGTCTAGCCTACATTGTTGTGTTTGATTGTGACTATACTTTTTGAAGAACCTGGTAAGAAAGAATAATCAAATACATAGTTAAAAGATGTATTTGCTGTATCTGGAATTTGTTTCTAGAAAATATTCACATCATTAAAATTGCACTGTAATGTCACTCTTTTACATGGTCGTCTTCTGGCCTTGGCGCTGACTAGGCAGAGCTTCGGATCGTACCACACAACACAAGTCTTGTACGTGACCATTCAGCACAGAGTTAAAAGCATCTAAAGATTTATAGGCCCTAAGTTTCTCTTTATGCTTGGTTTCTCTATCAAGTAGGTGTAGATGTCAGGCCACTCAACCGAGGTAGTGTTAACGTTTATCCTGTCAGATCGTCCATCCATTGAGCATGTACGGGCCGGCTAATCTGGTTCCATACAATTTGGCCCAACAGGAAACGCTCATCAAGTCTACCATGAGACGTTTCCTGTCTCCCACACCCCACGCAAGATCCAATCTGGTTGTGGTGTGGGCCATAACATCCAACAGCTCCCCATATGCGGGGTTGAGAGGGCTCAGTACAAACGTTATCTTCGCCCACTTCAACCACATCCGCCTCCTGCTGGCTGGATGGTGTCAGCAACATGCTATCTGCTGGATCAGATTATGCTAGAGACTGAGGAATGTGAAAGAGCTATTCCTTTTTCGGCAAACTCAACCTGTGATCCCTATGACTTCAGCATACAGTGGGGCCATAGCCTCGAGGTGCAGACACTTGTCCTCAATTCTTCGAGAATGAGGCTAAACGTGAGCAGAGCACAAAACGCACAGGTTGTGTCCTCAGGTGTCAAAAAGCTGGGACATGGAGGCACGCACTTCCTGAATTGCGTGCTTGGTTTCTTCATAATTCCATGTTCACCACACGCTATTCTACACAAACGGCTTCTAAAGACTTTTTTTTTTTATCATGCCCTCTTATAGGGCTTGTCAGCCAATGAAGAAAAATTGTGTGTTCAAAGTTGCATCAGACATCGGTTACACTCATGGTCAATCCAAGACGCAGTGTTGAGTTCGATTTCGAAAGCGAACACATTTTCTTCTTACTAGACATTAAGGACACAAAGTAGTGCTGTTTGATTCTATTATTTTTGCATTGAGTCGGTCCTCTTTTATTCTCTTGTTTTTCTCCTATGGTCTTTCCATCACGCTCGGTCTATAATACTCGCCACCTCTCCAATGCCTTTTAATAAATGCTGCAGTCCTCTCCCACCTGAATGATCTGCAGTTCATGTCACCATTTGCTAACCTCTGTGACTCCATGTTTAGTCCTATTCAGAAGGTAATTGTTTCTCATTGGGGCGTAAGGTATTTTCAACATTTACAGTTGATTTTATTTCCGTTCAAATCCAGAATGTCAGTGTTTTTCTCCCACCACCGGTGTAAAAATCTTCTGCCAGATTACCTACTGTTTTTAGACAAACACCAAGGTCGTGTGGTAATTTAATCGTCGTCCGAATCCATATCTCTATGTTGACAAGAGGAGATCAATAAATAAATTTAAAAAAGTCTATTTTTTATTATTATATAAATCAAATAAAAAAAATCGGTATAGTAAAAAATAAAATAATAAAAAAGTATATAAATAACTTTTATTAAATTAAATATGAATTTGTTCTATTATTCCAGGCATATGACATTTTATTTACAGCAGACAATGACTGCGTAATAAGCCCATTCACAGGATCACAAAACCCGCTCCTTCAGCAATCACCAATCTGAATGCATGAGTTTTATCACTAAGGTGCCATGCACATTTTTTTTTTACAGACGTCCACACGAGAAACAATTACGGTCCAAATGGGGCTTTTGAAAGAGTTTTTTGCTTGATAGAACTTTACTAATAGTTTTGATTGTTCCTCCAAGATGCATTTGTATAATTACCATATGCATTGCACAATTTAATTAAGGCAGTGCATCCTGATACGCAAGGCTAGGATTGTGTTTTTGTTTTTTCCCCGTCAGTTTATAATATGTCTGGCACTGACCCAGTGTTTCAAGGACATTCTAAATAACTGCATAAAGGACAAATGTTTCTTGTGTAGCTGAAATATACTTAGAAACTTAAATGAATACTTACGTTATACTTTTTACATAAAGTTACACTTTTTTTATTAATGAAACTCATTGTTCATCAGCGCGTTACATTTCTCACTGATCTCAGTGCTGCTGCTCAACTTTCATAGTCACTTTGAAAACAAAACCTTAAATTATTTTTTTTAATACAATATCACAGTACTTACAATAAATGATTTATCCGTGCGCATCATTATTTCCATTTAAATGAATGTGCCCTCGTAATCTTTATGAGTCAAAATCTGCTAAGGGGTAATAATGGAACAACAGTTGTAAAAAGTGATTTTTCACTATTATTTACAACAGGATCTACATTTTCATGTGTTAAATAAAAGTTTATTCTATAGGAGACAATAAAAACAACTTTACTTGATTTTAGTGATGTGTCGTTCATGAACGATTCGTTCATTTTGAACGAATCTTTAATATGACTCGGGACTACCGAGTTGTCTCAGAGAGTGATTCGTTCATTTTGTGTTGACCGCGCATGCGCGTAACATCGCATAAGGTACATGAAGTCATAAATGATTAGTTCATCTTTCGCGAGTCTTCGGGTTCGGCCGGGTCCGAGTCTTTCGTTCTTCCTGTCAGTCCCATAGAGACAATGCTGTCAGTACCGGAAAGAGAAATGATTAGTTCATCTGGTTCGGTTCGGCCGGGTCTGGGGTCTATATATAAAAATGCATGAATACTGCATTCTACATTACTATACTCAATGTTATAGAAAAGAATCTTCATGACAGAAATTCACAAATACATATGAAAAAAGATACAATTTAAGACCAGAAACGTAACATGTAACTGTAAAAGTAAAAAAAAAACAAAAAAAAAAACAGCTTGTTTGTCAGAAGGATGTGAATTATGAACTAGGTTAAGTATTTAATAGGACTGTCACGTGACAAAAGAACGAAGGACTCAGATTTGAAAGATGAACTAATTTCTCTTTTTGGTACTGATAGCATCGTCTCTATGGGACTGACAGGAAGAACGAAAGACTCGGACCCGGCCGAACCCGAACCTCAAGACTTGAACTAATCATTTCTCTTTCCGGATCCGGACCGGTATATTAAATTCTGCTGCAGTCAGTGAGTGCATTGTGGCTGCTGTGTCACACGGCCCACGCAGACACAGACGAGTCGACATCGACAACTAAGTAACGTTTTGAAGTTCGAACCCGATGACACAAGAGGCGGAGAAAAAGGAGGTAAGGTGACAATGTTGGACTGTGTTTAGCTCACTCAGGGCGGGTCTATGCTAATACAGCAGCATCAGTCAACAGTCGTGGGCGGGGCTTGTGCAAAAGTACGTCACATTGCCCAGGATCTGAGAACGGCTTGTTCTGAGACACTGCTTATGATTTATGGGGATTTAAAAAAAAGCACTGGGTGGATTTTTATCATTACAGGGTGGTTGTGTACACACACTGCCAACACACTTTACTATCACTGTAAAGCCGCTTTGGAACAATCTACATTGTTAAAAGTGCTATATAAATGAAGATGACTTGACTTGACTGTCAAAAAATAACGTGCATAATACACGGTAAAATATACGAGAAGCAGAGGTCCAGTGAGTTCATGCATTTCCTGGAAACCCAATGTTTTATCATCGCTCTCCGAGAAGAGGGAGAAAATGGCAGCCTGAGCGGCCTCAACTGTCCTCAATCGCCTGTCAAAGATGATAATGTATATAATAAATAACATGTCAGAATCAAATTATTCTTCACATGCTGAAATTGAATAGGAATGATCTGGGAACTGAGTGAAATACTTCACACTGCACGCTCACAAATTGACAAATTTCGCCAGGTTAGTGAACATCGTTCAACGTTGATTTTTAAATGGACATTTTATGCGTGAACTATGCATTCTGATTCTGACGTTCCTGAATTTTGGCAATAGATGAACTTGTTAAATGACAGATCTTGAGATGAGTCCCTGTAGTCGCTCAATTTGACTCTCATATGCTGAAGTAATAGGCTATATATTATAAACGTATAAAATGTAGTTTCATGCCGACCATGTCATACCCTGCGTCTCAATGTCCATACTATCCATCATAAACAGTATGCGAGATTGAAATAAGTGTGTCCCAAAGCATAGTATGTTGAAAAGAGTATGCAGAAGTCCCTGGATGGTTGTTTTTTCGAAGTGTGGATCCATGCTCACTCTAAAGGCTAATATTGCCCACAACCCACTGCACTTTGGAGGAGGAACTACAAACACAAGTAAAAAGTGTTAAAAAAATTAAACATGGCGGATATGAGCGATCGACGGTGAGAGGTTCAGATAAAGCTTTGAGTGACTAATCAAAGTTTAACCTGATAAAAAAAATATTTATTTAATGTTTTCAGTGTTATATTCCATCTGCAATAACAATGTGGACTTTTATAAAGGTCCATTCGGCCATTAACTTTTATATGCATCATTATGGATTAATTTGAGGAAAGTCTCCGCATGAAAGACTGCAGATCAATGTGCTTCTGCATTTCACTCCGATACGGTAGGAGAAATGAAATGAAATGGAGGATTTTAACTGTGATAAGATGATTGACAGGACAGTTTACTGTGACATGATGCGACAAAGAGCAACCGTTAAAGATGCAATTGTATGACGTGATAGTATGTCCCAAAGCTTGTCTACTTTTTGCTACACACTCAAAAGTATCAACTTTTTCTTCACAAAGAGTACATACTTTTAGGGCATAGTATAAGTAAGTGAATTGAGACGCAGCAATATTCACTCCTTGTATTATATTAATTTGAGGCCACAGTTTCAGTTTGTCAAAGGAAATTTGACCAAATTGATTATCTTGAACTTACTGTTTAAAATAATCTGAAAAAAAAAAAAAAAACAGACTGCACAACAGATCAAATTTATACAATTAAGCAAAAATAATCCATCCACTCTCGGGCACCGCACACATTACTTTTTTCTAAATCTCACTTACTACCAGGTACTTTTGTTCATCAAGATAAATCTCAGGTTCATAAATATGGAACAAACTCCCAATCATGTCCAGAATGAATGACTAATGCTGAATAAATGGATATTTTGAGCCGAACACTTCAGTTATTTATCATTTACTAGAACACAAGCAAATGGCTTTCACCACAAAAACATCTGAAGAGGGAACAGTGGATGTAACATAGCTCAGACATAAAAATTGATGCATCTTATTTGACAACTATACATCCACTCACATATGTTGTATATACACAAACAAACACAGATATGAACAATATATAAAACTGATATAATACCTTAGTTAAGACTTTTTAAACAGCCACTGCATTATCTTTTATACAGTATGTTACTTTTAGTCAAGGGTATGACTAAAGTGAGGGCAAAGCAGAAATTGAGGATCAAATGGTTTGGTCTGAATACACTGCAAATGCCCTTTTTTGAAAGAGTACTGAATGAAGAAAACACAGCAGAAGAAGCAGAAACAAGTGATATCATATGTAAGCAGATGCATATGTAAAATAACGCGATCATCAACATTAAACGGCATATAAATCAAAACTGCCTGGATGAAAGTTACTGAATGAAATGTCGACCAAGACAAGCTACAAGACTGTGAGCTTTAGAGGTGTTGATGGGCTCGATATACTCCATCTATGTTTTGATCATTGTTATGAATCTGATCTGGATGTAGTATTTGAAAAAACGTGATTTTCTCAGCTTTTTGCACAAAATGTTGATTTCTTTTTTAAAATGAAACTTACCCAGATTCAAGTGTTGATAAAAAAAAACAAAACAATGGATGAAGCTAGAATTTTTTAGATTTTAGATTGTTTTAGAATTTTAAAATAGATTTTTTTAAGAGCAGGGGCTCTGTTCTTTAGATTTATTGTATGTTCTGATATTCATACAAAAAATATTCTGGGGGCCATCAAAATTGTTGGCACTGGCTAGAAAGTTTTTTCAAAAACGCTGGCGGGAAAAGAGTTAATAGTGTTCATTTATTTTTCTGTTTCACTGTTAAATTGAAATACCATAAAACTATATTATGTTAAAATGCTTTGAATCATTGATCTATAAAATCATGGTCAGTGTTCACTGGTCAATATTAAAACTCCTTAATTTCCTGCGTAGACCTAGACGTTGTCTTGCCTACTTTATGTATGTGTTCCACATTATCCTGAAATGGGAATGTGTCGTCATCCATTCATGTCAGTGTTTGATTCCCACAACATAATTTCTTTTGTCTTTTCAATGTTCAATTAGATGTAGATGAGCATTCTCAAACCACTGAACAAGGTTTCCAATGTGCTCAAAATAACTGTCCAACCCCAGTGTTTCCTATGTTCTTGGTTGAGTCTGTAACGTTGGCTGAACTCAGAAACGAGGGAGAATAGGATCCATATGCAGAGAGTTTATTAACAGGATAAAAATACAACTAAAGACTAAGAAAAACAACCAAAAAAAAACAAGTGACAGAGCTGAGTGCACCGGAGATACAACCATCCCAGGACAAGACTCAAAAAATAACAGGAAACACTGGGGTTTAAATACACAAGAGGTAAATGGCAACAAGACACACCTGTAAACTAATCAACAAGAAAACTACAAACTGACTATGAAAAGGAGACCAGACAGGAAGTAACTTACAAGGTTACAAGGTCCACAGGTATCATATAAAAATAGCCCAGTTGTTCTGAACACTCTTTTAAAACAATGCCCTTCAGAGCATCTGGACCGGTTATTTGGTTTAGTTTAGTTTCAGATAGTATCAAGGTCAGCGTTTCATTATTCAAATCACCTGCAATATTATCAGATTGTGTAAATTTTTAAAACTATGTGGGTCATCATCATACAGTCATCAACCTGTTTCCGTCGTCTGCCCATCATTATGTTTATGGTCTCTTGCATTACCGGTTTTTAATTTCTTCTCAATTTCCTCTTTATATTTGCCCGTCATTTATCATTTAACAACTTTTATGTTAGACCCAATACCGACTAAGCTACTGAAAGAGATGCTTCCAGATGTCATAGCTCCTTTTCTTAATATCATTAAACTGTCTTTGTCCCTATTCGTACCAAAAACCTTTAAGCTGGCTATGATTAAACCGCTTCTTAAAAAAACGCAACTTGATCATACTAAATTTGTGAATTACAGGGCTTTCTCAAATCTGCCTTTTCTTTAAAAGATATTAGAAAAAGCAGTATCCTCACAACTGTGTTCCTTTCTTGAAAGAAATTATTTTCAGTCAGGATTTAGACCGTACCATAGTACTGAGACAGCTCTCAGAGTTACAAATGATTTGCTCTTAACATCCGAGCATGGTTGTATCTCTCTATTAGTGTTACTTGATCTTAGTTCTGCATTTGACACAATTGACCACAACATTCTTATAAATAGACTAGAAAACTATGTTGGTATTAGTAGAATTGCACTAGCATGGTTTAAATTAGGGGTGCACCGAAATTTCCGCCGCCGAAAATGTTCAGGCAAAAATGGCATTATCGGTTTCGTCCCGAAAAAAAAAAAAAAAAACAGCCAAAAACGTAAACCGAAAATGAATGTCAATCTGTGCGCAAGTGCTTAGGCTTCACTCACATAGGCAAGCGCTTAGGTTTCACTCACGTGCGCAAGCGCTTATGTTTCACTCACGGTTGAGCTGTTATCACGCGTCTGCCTATCAAAGATTAACCATGTCAGCGGTATGGAAGCATTTTAAAGTTTCAGATGAGGACACCAAAGTTGCAATATGTAACATTTGTTCTGCAAAAATCTCAAGAGGGGGTGTGGTGCCAAAGAACTTTTCGACAACAGGTTTGATACACCACCTGAAATCACGACATCCAATTGAACATGAGTACCGCAAAACAACATTGGTTAAAAGAACCTCAACTACATCACAAACACCCTCGGTGGCCACACTCTTTGAAAAGGCTAAGAAATTTGCAGATGATACTGACAAACCACGTGGCATTACTGAGAAAGTAATGGAATTCATTGCCTTAGATGACCAGCCGTTTTCTGTTGTGGAGGACATTGGATTTCGTAGGCTCATACAACATATTGAGCCGCGATATACACTGCCAAGCAGACGCTATTTTGCAGAAACATGTCTACCTGCAATGTATGACCGAGTTGCAAAGCACGTTCGTGAGCTCATGTCCACAGACACACAAACTCTAAGTTTTACCACAGACATTTGGAGCTCAGACGTTAGCCCAACTAGCATGCTCAGCTTAACAGCCCAGTGGATTGACCACGATTTTAAATTGCAAAACATTTTGCTTCACTCACGGGAGTTTTTTGGGTCACACACTGCAGCAGCGATATCTGATGCTTTGTCTACAATGCTTGACACTTGGTACATTGAGAAGTCTAATGTGCACGCGATTGTCCGAGATAATGCACGGAATATGATAAAGGCTATGGAGGACAGTGGACTGAACAGCATACCATGCATGGCACACACGCTTCAGTTGGCTGTGAATGAAGGAGTGCTGAGTCAGCGCAGCATTTTAGAAATAACAGCAATCGGGAGAAAAATCGTGGGACACTTTAAACATTCTCCGCTCGCTTATTCCCGACTGCAAGATTGGCAAATACAGTTTGGGATGTCACCCAAACGACTCCAGCAAGATGTAGCTACTCGCTGGAACAGTATGTACTACATGTTGCAAAGTCTACTTGAACAGAAGCTGGTCATAGCTGCCTATAATGACAGATTACAAACTGCCCGCTACTTTGAGTGCACACCAGTGGATGCTAATGGAAACATAGTGTCTCTTCTCGCCCCATTCGAACAGATGACCAAGGAAATAAGCTCGGCTAAAGCCTCGGTTGCAGAGGTTATTCCTTTGATAGCAGCACTGAAGCGTCTGCTTGGAAAAGAGGTGGAAACAGATCACGGCGTAAAAACAGCTAAAAAGACTCTATTGGAGGCTGTTAACAAGCGCTTTCAAGACATTGAGTCCAACCCTCTCTACTGTATTGCAACTATACTAGACCCGTGCTTTAAAGAACATTACTTTGACGAAGAGAAAAAGCAGAAAAAGTGCGTGAAATGACACTTAAAGAGCTGACGGATATTGAAACATCTGGTGAAGGAAGAGACTCGACGGGGAGCGTAGCGCAAACGGTGCCTGAGAAACGGTTACGTACAAGTGAGGAGGCATACACTCCCTCACTTTCTGAGATGTTTGACGAAATTTTACAGGAAAGCACCCCAATTCGTAGCGGTGTCAGAACAAGCGCAGCCGCACAACAAAAACAGACGGTATCTAGCTGAACTACCCATTGCCAGAAGCGACAATCCCCTTGACTACTGGCGCGCGAACAAAGGCCGGTTTCCATTGTGCGGATTTCACGCAGGTATTTATCTGCCCCAAGCACCAGCACAGACAGTGAGAGACTATTCAGTGCAGCATCTCATGTTCTTAATGAGAAGAGGAACCGTCTTTCCTGTCAAAAAGCTGAGCAACTTTTGTTCTTAAAGAGAAACCTGCCACTTTTGCTTAAATAAACAGCAGTCCAATTTTTCTGTGTATAGCAGTTACAATAAAATTTGCGTAGCACTGCACAGCTGTGTTTCCTAAGGCTACATGGGCTTAAATGTCGTTTACAATTTGAGTTTGGATTAAGTTCTATTGCTGTTTTTGCACTGTTGTTTTGCACAGCAATTTAAAATGTAAGTAAACCATTGTTTGCATGCAGCAGCAGAATACAGGCCCACTGCCATTCTGTGATTTTGTGTGCAGTTATTCAGATAATTGTGGATGTTTTTTGCACAACTGTTAAAACCATTTTATTTGATGGAACATAAAACTTGAAGAATAATATTATTTGTTATAATTATTTATATTTATTGTTAAAAATATCTTAGGTTTTGTTATGTAACTTAATAAAAGTTTGATTATTCTATTGGTTTGTGATTTTTCAGATCCATTAAATTCAAGCAATTTAAATATACAGGTCCTTCTAAAAAAATTAGCATATTGTGATAAAGTTCATTATTTTCCATAATGTAATGATAAAAATTAAACTTTCATATTTTAGATTCATTGCACACCAACTGAAATATTTCAGGTCTTTTATTGTTTTAATACTGATGATTTTGGCATACAGAATTCCTGTCTCAAAAAATTATCATATTTCATCCGACCAATAAAAGAAGTGTTTTAATACAAAAAAAAAAAGTCAACCTTCAAATAATTATGTTCAGTTATGCAATCAATACTTGGTCGGGAATCCTTTTGCAGAAATGACTGCTTCAATGCGGCGTGGCATGGCAATCAGCCTGTGGCACAGCTGAGGTGTTATGGAGGCCCAGGATGCTTCGATAGCAGCCTTAAGCTCATCCAGAGTTTTGGGTCTTGCGTCTCTCAACTTTGTCTTCACAATATCCCACAGATTCTCTATGGGGTTCAGGTCAGGAGAGTTGGCAGGCCAATTGAGCACAGTAATACCATGGTCAGTAAACCATTTACCAGGGGTTTTGGCACTGTGAGCAGGTGCCAGGTCGCGCTGAAAAATGAAATCTTCATCTCCATAAAGCTTTTCAGCAGGTGGAAGCATGAAGTGGTCCAAAATCTCCTGATAGCTAGCTGCACTGACCCTGCCCTAGATAAAACACAGTGGACCAACACCAGCAGCTGACATGGCACCCCAGACCATCACTGACTGTGGGTACTTGACAATGGACTTCAGGCATTTTGGCATTTCCTTCTCCCCAGTCTTCCTCCAGACTCTGGCACCTTGATTTCCGAATGACATGCAACCACTGAGCAACAGTCCAGTGCTGCTTCTCTGTAGCCCAGGTCAGGCACTTCTGCCGCTGTTTCTGGTTCAAAAGTGGCTTGACCTGGGGAATGCGGCACCTGTAGCCCATTTCCTGCACACGCCTGTGCACGGTGGCTCTGGATATTTCTACTCAGTCCACTGCTTCCACAGGTCCCCCAAGGTCTGGAATCGGTCCTTCTCCACAATCTTCCTCAGGGTCCGGTCACCTCTTCTTGTTGTGCAGCGTTTTTTGCCACACTTTTTCCTTTCCACAGACTTCCCACTGAGGTGCCTTGATACAGCACTCTGGGAACAGCCTATTTGTTCAGAAATTTCTTTCTGTGTCTTACCCTCTTGCTTGAGGGTGTCAATGATGGCCTTCTGGACAGCAGTCAGGTCGGCAGTCTTACCCATGATTGTGGTTTTGAGTAATGAAACAGGCTGGGAGTTTTTAAAAGCCTCAGGAATCTTTTGCAGGTGTTTAGAGTTAATTAGTTGATTCAGATGATTAGGTTTATAGCCCTTTTAGAGAACCTTTTCATTTTGAGACAGGAATTTTGGGGTTTCATGAGCTGTATGTATTCAGTATTAAAACAATAAAACACCTGAAAGTTTTTAAAAGAAGCCATTTTCGGCTTCAGTTTCGGTTTTCGGCCAAGTATATCCTAAATTTTCGGTTTCGGCCAAGGATTTTCATTTCGGTGCACCACTAGTTTAAATCATACTTATCTGACCGTTATCAGTTTGTAGCAGTAAATGAAGAGATGTCTTATTGATCACAAGTTCAGTATGGTGTACCACAAGGCTCAGTACTAGGACCGCTGCTGTTCACTCTGTACATGCTACAATAAGGAGATATCATTAGGAAACATGGCATTAGTTTTCACTGTTATGCCGATGATACTCAGCTCTATATTTCTTCAAAACCTGACGAAACTTACCAATCCACAAAATGAACGAAATGCATAGCTGATATAAAACATTGGATGACTAGTAATTTCCTACTACTAAATTCTGAAAAAACAGAGATTCTAATTATTGGACAAAAAACTTCCACACGTAATAACCTAGAATACTGTCTAACACTTGATGGCTGCCCTTTTAAGTCTTCGTCGTCGGTTAGGAACCTGGGTATGCTCTTTGATAGCAACATTTCATTTGAAAGTCACGTGTCTAGTATCTGTAAAACCGCATTTTTCCATCTTAAAAATATATCTAAATTACGCCATATGCTCTAAATGACAAATGCGGAACAATTAGTTAATGCGTTCATGACCTCAAGGCTAGATTATTGTAATGCTCTACTGGGTGGTTGCCCTGCACGCTTAATAAACAAACTACAGCTAGTTCAAAACGCAGCAGCTCGAGTTCTTACCAGAACCAGGAAGTATGAACATATTAGCCCGGTTCTGGCAACACTGCATTGGCTCCCTATTAAACATCGTATACATTTTAAAATATTGCTGATTACTTACAAAGCACTAAATGGTTTAGCTCTGCAGTACTTACGCACTAACGTACTATAGTACGTTACGCATTATAGTCCCTCACGTCTATTGCGATCTCGAAATTCCGGCCAGTTGATAATACCTAGAAAATCAAAATCGACTGCTGGCGGTAGATGCTTTTCCTATTTAGCACCAAAACCTTGGAACAGTCTTCCTACCATTGTCCGGGAAGCAGACACACTCTGTCAGTTCAAAGCTAAATTAAAAACACATCTCTTTGACCTAGCATTCATATAATACATTATCGACTTCTATAATTCAATGTTAGGTTGCATAGATTAGGTCAGCCGGAACTGGGAACACTTCCCTTAAATCCTGATGTACTCGTTACATCATAAGAAGGATGGCATATACGCTAATTTTAGTGTCTTTGTTTATCCCGAGGTTTTCCCGCAGCCTGCCAGGTCCAGGCCGTATCCAGATCTGACTAGGACCTTTCGACGGAAGTGAATCAATCAAAACTAACTTTAGCTGGAAAATAACATTATTCAAGAACCGCTATAAAGCCAAAACAGTCTCTGTTACCTTAAATTAAATATTTATCTCTGTAAAGCAGCTTTGAAACAATCTACATTGTTAAAAGCACTATATAAATGAAGATGACTTGACTTGACTTGACTTATCTTACATCAGGGGTCATCGACGTTATTCAGGACAAGGACCCTTTAGCTGATAGAGACACAGAGCAGGAACCCCTGATTCAAAATGTGTCAAATAGAGACACATATTAAGCATTTAGCCTTTGATATTAATAGAAACTAACCATATTATGATAGTTTTATTGTTAAGACAGTAGATTAGAACTATGCATTTTATTGTTATGCACATGCATCACTGTCTGTGTATTACTTAAAATTGAGATTAATGCATGTTTTAATCACAATTACTTTTGGATTTGCAGCCTTCTCATACATTTTAATTTAGCAATTTATCAGAACTTTTTTTTTTGGGGGGGGGGGGGTAATAAAATTCCTTCTAAAGCAAAGCGATGGATTTTTGTAAGAAAAATACCCATATTTATAACTTTATAATCTTAAATAACTAGCTTCCGCCAGACGACCGTACACATTCTACACATTTCAAGAGTAACCCGCGACGTATGACTTATGACGTTAGACGACTCTCGCGGTTTAGACAAATAGCGCTGTGCAACAAACCGAAGCTACGTCGTGCATCGGGTCAGGGGTTAGTCTTCCACCGTAAATCGTTGTGTACAACTGTCAGCCGGAAGCTAGGGATTATAGTTTAGAAAGTTTTGGATAAATATGGATATTTTTCTTACACAAACGTATGGCTTCACTTCAGAAGGCCTTTATTAACCCCTGGAGCTGTGTGGAGTATTTTTTATAATGGATGAATGCACTTTTTGGGCTTCAAATTTTCACCAGCCATTCACTCCCATTACAAAGCTTTAATTAGCCAGGACATTTTTTAATATAACTCCGATTGTATTCATCTGAAAGAAGAATGTCATACACCTAGGATGGCTTCAGAGTAAATCATGTTTTAAATGATTTAAATTTAAAATCCAATTTCCATCACACATAAACATTATTACAGGTTATATTACAGGTAATTATAACAGGTAATCATGCCATTCAATAATTCACGATTACTGCAACAATTACAATCATTAAAAAATAGATCCCAGCCAATACCCTCAAAACAGTCTCTTATAGGTATTCAACTTAGTCTTTGGTCCATACCTGAACCTACTGGTTTATAGCATCTGTCTATATTTTGGAAGGAGATAGATGACGTTATAATTCGAACATCCTAATGGAGAATGTAACCTTGGTACACAGGCACCAGGATTCTGGGATCCTGTAGATTTGGTTCAATAAGACTCACTTGTTCCTGGCCTTGTCCTGCTGCCTCTACAACTGCAACAATCGCCTACAAACTCAGCCAGACCACTTTCCACGTATGTGTGAGGAGCCCATCTGTCACAATTTCCTCAGGGGTTCTGAGATTCTCAGTTTCATCTACTCTTGCCGCATAACAGCGGTTCCCATAAAGCAGTGATGCCAGTCAATAAATAAATCAATGCATCCCTGAGCTTGAGATGTAGGAGGACTCATTTCCCCCAGAGTAACTCCGCTATGAGATGTGAACAGGCTAACCACAGAGAGCATTAAAAAAAGATATCCAGATTTTAGTTGTATTAGATAAATAATACCTTAGACATCTGTTTTCAAAACTACCTCAGCTCCAGCCTAGTACAGATGGTAACAGCAGAGACATTTTGAGGGGGAAAAACAGTTGTGGGATTAGTCATCTTAAGCTTCATCTGTTTCTAAGCGTTTGCTACAGACACACAGCGGTGAAACAGCGTGAGGAGAGGCTTGGGAAAATCTCAGTGACGCATTAGATGTCAAGGGAACAGAAAAGACTAGGGTGTTTATTCAATATCTGCGAAGAGTCAATGCTAGTCTGTTTCCTCAGACGTAATTACGGCCTCGCTCGGTTCGCTGCCTGAGGCAGCTTAAGGAATCATAGACACGTAAAAATGTTGATGCGTGATGCCAATGTTGTCCAGCAGGTAGACAGCATAAGATATTTTGTTTTAGAAATTTCAAGGCAGAATTGCATGTCCTTTCAGGCAATCCCAGAATGTAGGGCAAAAATGAAATCCAAGATGGCAAGGCAAGGCAAGTTTATTTATATAGCACATTTCATACACTATGGTAATTCAAAGTGCTTTACACAGATAGGAATTAAAATAATCACAAAATTCAAAGGAAAATTGAAACAGTTATTTAAAACAGTTCAATCAGTTACAAATAAACCAAATTCAATTCTGAGAAGCATCAATAAAACTGATCAGTGTTATTAAATATTGATTATTGTAAGCAATATTTTCATGTGCAATATATATATTTTTTGTTTTGCTTTATTACAGTATCGGGCCAATAGCTTAGCGACATGCTAACAGCAAACTCTGAGTTAAGGTTTCGGTTTATGTAGAATGTCTAATTCATGAGGTAACGTTGGTGTCATACAGACAATTCACACAGTTACTTTATAACATTATCCTATGTAAAGATACTTTATGGATGGAAATGTGTTTTTGACCGTTGCGATGCATCTTGCATGAACGCCATGTTTTTAGGACGCCATGTGAAGTTAAAATAAGTTTTGATGTAGTGCACCTCATCCCTTTCAAAACAGTGGACAAATCAGAGGCAAAGGGGTGTGTTTACCAATAAATTACTGATTATTTTAAGAATTGCAAAACATTCTCATGATTAAGTCATTACTGTATATTGATAATTGATCATTTGAGAATAAAGGTCAGCACTATTTGACATTAAATGTAAAGTTCATATTATGCGATTAGTTTGTTATCAGACAGATTTCCAACATCTGCAAAATCCGCTTTCAGTCGTCCTCTGGTGTTTCCTGCAGAAACTGTGTGTTTCAGCATTTTCTTTAAGATGCAATAAATCCTACGCATATAAAAACATAGGCTTTGGGCCGCTAATTTTTCAATCTGATTATGGCCTAATTACCATGAACATTCCATATGCATAATAAATGTTTTGAATCAGCCAAAACCAACCAACTATTAACACAGAAACGCCGTTTTGTAGTGTGGCTCTCAACACAAATAGAAATCCCTTTCCATTTCATAAAAAGTGAGCGACACGAATGAACGAATTCTCCTCAGGGATAGGACAGACATGTCAAGGTCAGCTCCAATTACTGTCTTAATATGAGTCAATTAGGATGGGTGTATTTGGAGATACCTGAACTGAACAAAAGAACAATCTAAAAGACGAAACTATTTATTGGAGAATCCTTCGAAATGTGTAAGCCCAAAAGAAAAGAGAGCTGCTAAAAAAAAAAAAGTTCTAAAGACATTTCACGTTTTAACTGTGACAGAGGAAACAGCTCTAAGAAACATGAAAATACATTGCATGGGACAGACATCTCATAGTATTTGTTCTTTCACAGTATCAACATTTGGCTACCTGCTCTGTTTTTTTCAATCAGAGTTATATTAAAAAAATATCCTGGCTCTTCCAAGCTTTATAAGGGGAGTGAATAGTACCTTAGATTTTGAAGCCATGTGTTTTTGTAACAGAAATGTCCATATTTACAACTTCATAAGCTATAATCACTGGCTTCCTGTAACGTCCGTACGTGAGACTAGTTCCGGCAATCTAAGGTACCATGGGGATGATTAGGAGGCCATGATGGACAGAGGCCAAGGGGCAAATTTGGCCAGGATGCCGGGGTTACACCCCTACTATTTTTCGAAGGACATCCTGGGATTATTAATGACTACAGAGAGTCAGGACCTCGGTTTAACATCTCATCCGAAGGATGGTGCTCTTTGACAGTACAGTGTCCCCGTCACTACACTGGGGTGTCAGGACCCACACAGACCACAAGGGGAGCGCCCCCTGCTGGCCTCACTAACACCTCTACCAGCATAAACCAGGTTTTCCCAGGAATCTCCCATCCAGGTACTGACCAGGCTCAGCCCTGCTTAGCTTCAGTGGGAAACCAGTCTTGGGCTACAGGGTGGTAAGGCTGCTATGGCTGCTGATAGAAGAAAGTCATATACACATAGGATGGCTTGAGGGTGAGTAAATTATGGGATCATTTTTGGGTGAACTTACCCTTTAAGATATTAAGTATGCTTAATGCAATAATTGTTAACACATTTACCCAATATGATATTATAATGGTTTACACTTTCTGATTGGAAATTGTGAGATTAAATGTGATTTTTTTTGACAGCCGTATTTTTTAACAGTCTAATTTTATTAACAGCAAGACAATAAAATTGGTACACAAAACTGATGGTTTGGTGAATATCTTGGTTTTGAAGTCACAGTTTGATGTTTTTGATAGACCAGAGGGGAAAACACGATATCAAATTGTTTATTTTTTTCTTTCTTTTAATAACAATAAAAAGCTAATTAATTCGTAAAAATATTTTGCCTTAATAATATCACAATTAATATGTTTCCACATTGTATAAATGGATCACACATAAATAAATTAAAAAAAAAAAATGGCTGCCTTTTTTTAGGGAAAATTTTATAATTTAGCAGAAGCTTTTATCCAAATGAGAAGAGCAATAGAAGCAGTCAAACCAACAATAGATCAGCAGTATGCAAGTGCTGTGACCAGTCCCAGTTAGCAGCACAATCATAATATTTGGGTGCCCTGTGTATCAAAAAGTAAAAAAAAAATGCTCTAGTCTAGACTTTTTATTTCTCTCAAAAGGAAAGTTGTATTTGTCAGTAACCCTGCAGTGTTAATCTGACTTCCTCTCAAATGTATTCTACTAGCGATGTGCAAACTGCTTCTCAGATCCACTGCAGAGCTAGAAGGCTTCTGTGGGGGGTAATCAACAATACGGCAGAATAACAAGCCTGCCTCTCCAGGGCCGTGTCTCTCACACCAGTGAGCCTGTGGGCATTCTGGCCATTAGCCCTGCTAACAGACCGAGAGATAGCGAGAGAGGAGCAGTGCAGGAGGGAGAACTGCTCCATGGTACTAATTGCTCACCAAGGACCCCATAGGTGCACAGGTAAGAGACTTCTGCTCAAGAGAGGCAACAGTGTCATAGAATAACCTGAACTCATTTTTCTGTGTAGTCAGATACAGTGAAATGCGTGTTTTGTCACTTTGCAGGGATTTTTTTTTTTTTTTTTTAACCAGCATTGGCAAATTTTTCTGACATGTCCTGTAAGGTTGTATCATAACGGGAAAAAACGAAGGCTCTCAAAATGTATGATGTCATATGACTTGAAAGAATATGGCATACCGAAACATGGAACCTTCCAGAAAAGTAGTTTATATGAATAGTATTTTAATGTTTCTATATTTCATAACAAAATCAAATTAAAAATACTTCTGCAATAAAAATGCTATTTTTGCACCTTGATTTTTTTTTCAGCATTCCGATTGTTATATTATTTTCAATGTTTTACTGTAATACAATGATTTTATTTACATCAGTACAAAGACATTGGATAAACATGATGTGTAAATAATTTACAACTACTTTAAATAATATACTAATACTATTTGTATATTAATGTTTTAAAAAATAACATCTTAAAAGAAAAATAGTTTTGTTAAAATGTTTTATCACACATTTCTTTTGATTTTAAAGTGAAATATGACATGTCCTTGACTGTTAAGAAAGATAGAATTACTGCTTAACCGTTTCTTTGGGTGCGTAGATCCGTAAAAATTTCAATGCCATCAAATAGAAAAAAGATCTGCACTTGCTTGTCTTCCATTATAACTTATTAATATATATATATATATATATATATATATATATATATATATATTTATGATTATGCAAGGTTTATAAGTAATAAAGCAAGGCAAGTCCATTTTATTTATATAGCACATTTCACACACTATGGCAATTCAAATTGCTTTACAGAAAGGAATTAAAATAATCACAAAATAAAAGCAAGGAAAATTTAAACGGTTATAAAATAAATTAAAAGAGTAAAAAGATGATACATAGATAAACTTCTTATCTAGCAAATAACTGGTGTATCATATTTTTCACAACTCCCAGTTTTACTCTTGAGATTTTCCCATGGCGATTACACTGTGTCTGTGGATAATAATGTCTAGTACTAAAATGCATCTTTTATCTGGGTATAGCCTGAAATCCATTAGGACACTACATATAGGAAATATGTGACTCAAGAGAAAGAGATTTGCATTGTGGATTAGACACAATTCAGATTCATTTCTATTGGGCAGGGAACCTTGCCACCCTTAACCTCACCCCTGACACCGGGCACTTATGGGCCAAAGAAACACATTTTTCCTACAGCTCGTACGCACAATACACTGACGACTGTCAAAAATCAGGGTCCGGATACACGGAAATCTTTATTTAAAGTTGCAGTAAGCAATTTCTGAGAAACGGTGTTGTTATTTGAAATCACCAAAACAAACACGTCCCTACCCAAAAGGACCACACCCCTATCTTGATAGCTCCACCCCCAATTTCACAAATTGCTCTTGAAAGAAAATCCATCAGTATGCCAATAAATATGTTTATATGGTCAATGAAATCAGGACAGAAAATATAGGTGTATGAAATATTGTTTTGTGGTGTAGACATGACCTTATAGCGTGATAAAAGAAAAGCCTTCAAATATGTGATCTTCCACGATGTTGAGATATTAATCCGAGCGTGTAAACGTGCTAGCTGTCTACGTCAATAAATGGGTGATATTTCTATCTACAAAGCTAGACAAAAGAGATGAATGTGATTCTCTAGCAGCATTGGAAGGTGAGATTAATCAGGGTTCAAACAAAGGAAAAGCCATCTGGTGTCATAAATCATCTCTATCGCTGTGAACAGAGAACAGGACGTCCCGCAGCAGATCAAATACACTGTCGCATTTAACGTGACAAATGACTCCAGGCAATTGCCTAAGCTTTGCATTCACCTCTAATGACGACTGACTTCACAGAATACGACAACCGCACAGCTAGAAAAGCGTAATGTAATAACAAAATGATTTTTTCGAAGTTGTAAATAGAGAATATTGGAGTTGGAGATATGTATATATATTGGAGAATGTTTAATACTGTTTCAGCTTTTCTACTTCAAAAACGCACTTTTAATTGAATGTGTCACTTGATGTTTCTTTAATCAATACAGATTTTGAACAACAAGAAGTCTTAAATGGATAGGTCACCTAGAAATGAATGTTGTTCCAAACTTGCATGACATTCTTTCTTCTGCATAACGCAAAATAAAATATTTGAAGAATCTTTCAGCAGCTTGAAACGTTTTGATCCCACTGAATAATACGGACAAAAACAGCTGAGAGATAAAAAAAAAAAATTGTGTTCTGCAGAAGAGAGAAAATTGCAGGAGAGTAAATGACGACAGAATCTCGACTATATGTAACGTTCTACATATTTTGGGTTGGAAGTCGAGAGAACGTAAAAACTGGGGCTGAGTGTTTTCCAGCTTGTCTTTGGAGAATATAATCAGCATCACTCAACACGATCAATCGCTCTGACAGTGACTGCCCCCCTACATTACCCGAGGTCACCGCTTGACAACATATGATTTTGCCCAAGCAAACGATTTATCAAATCCAATGAAAGGCCATCATCTGTAGGGGGATGCTAGGAGCAATTTAGCATAGCATGGTCTCCTGACTTTAGGGTGGGAGACAATCATCTCTGTTTCCTGGCACTCCCACATGATTGGGTACTTCATTTTGTCATCGAGTGAACGCCCCATGACAATTTACTGCATGACTAGGGAGAATGTATTGGCAGCGTTATACAAAAATGGATTGTGTGCCCTCAAATGCATCTCTGTGCATGGCGGTCTCCTTTCTGTCAATGACAGTATGAGTTACGTTGCCCCAACAAAGGCATTTCAGCTTGAACGCTTGAAGACTTTAAAATAAAGATTTGTCCTTTAAAGGGTCATGAAACCCCCCTCTTTCAGTCTAGCTCACAATCTTTTTGAAAAATGCAAATTAAATGGGCGTGGATGGCTGTGAGAAGAAGGGAGGGAGTGGGTGTGGTATGGCCATCACTGTTATCGCCAGTGGCTCATGCATATCGACTGTCACTAAAAATCAGTGGTAAAACATGAGGAAATGCTAGATTTTTTTTTTTTTTTTTTAGCTGGCAAAGTTAAAGACTAATGAAATACACTGACACTTTATTATTGTCCTTTCAAAAGTAACTGAATGCCCTGCTACATATAATCGTACATAATTATAAAATATATGGTTGTTTATATACACACTATAAATGCATATATTTGAAAATAATTAATTTTCCGCTTAAAAAAAAACCATTTTTTTAGACACACACACCTCTGAAGGGATAGAAAAGTCCTCGGTACTTGGTACCGCATCACTCGCAAGACGCAACCTACACTGGTCGTCAACAAGGCCGAAGTCCACCATTCTTGAAGCTCTCTCGAGAAAAATGTTCGTGGCACACACACATATAGTTTAGATGTGTTCGTGGTTGATGTGTCCGTGGTTAAACCAACCGCCCAGAGCCAGAGTCTAGCCCTGGCAGCATCGCGGGGAAACATTCAACCCACTTGAACTTTTGCACCACGAAAACAAACACTTGGGTCCCATGATTGTCTTTCATCTACTACACGATATCACAGTTAAAGATCCACGTGGTGTCATGAATAATTAAGATACAGTGTCTTCTCATAGGATATGAAAACTCAGTCTCATTAATAATTATGAGACACCGATGAGTCATCAACGCACTCACAGTATACGATGAAGATTTTAAACCCGGAAGACGAAAAAAGCGAAAAAAAAAAAACTAAAATTTAACCATTTTCACTCTACTATTAAATATAACAGATACTAACATTGTGTGCAATGGTGTTCAACACACATACCTCTGTTAAAATCTCAGAAAATTTGGTTTTGGGTTTCATGACCCTTTAAAGGGACAGAATACTCTTGAGGGAAGCATTGATTTCAATAAATGTTTCAATAAACATCACCTTTTACACGTGTGGTACATAAATATGGTAATCAACAGGCCTCACACTAACCAAACGTAATAAAAAAATACCATGGTATTACCGTTGACTTCTGCGCATGTTCCATGGTAAATAGCATGGTATTATATGTTTCATTTTTTTATAAAAACATTTAAATATCATATGAATATGGCAATCAAATGGCCCCACACTAGGGGTGTGACAATATATAATGTCACAATATATCGCAATACAAAAATGCAACAATATGTATCGTGATATGATATGTATTCAGAGTTTTAGTGTCAGTGCTACATCAAACTACTATATATAATGTTGAATATAATTTATAATAATGCAATGGGGGAATATTTGTGGGTCCTGATAATGCCAAATGTTTTATGTTACCAGTAAAATGTGGCCTACATTATTTTAAATAAATTTAGTCAGTGAAAGAGCATATTCATCTGAAATAATTATGTACTTTCAGCTTCAGAATCATGAATATTTTATGCTGGTGTCACGATTGTCCCATACATTGCATGTATATATTTTATATACATACATGTGTTTGTATTTATATATACAAAATAACTAAACAGTTCACACACATATATTATGTAAACACAAACTTTTATTTTAGATGCGATTTATCGCAATTCATTGTTTCATAGCTCTAATTTGCACTTAGTGTTTTTTTTTGTTTTTTTTTTACATTTCACCATGGTACATGGTAACATTTTGGTTATGTACAATGGCATTCTTTAAAGTACCTTGGAAACATGGAATACCATGTAAATAAATATGGTAATCAATTGGCCAAACAGTTACAAAATTACCATTGACTTTTGGACATATACCACAGTAATAGCATTGCATTATTTGAAGTTTCTTGGAGTACCATGCAAATATCAGGAATATGAATATGCTAATCAACTGGCCTCACACTAACAAAAAGCAACAGAACATGCCATTGTATTACATAATTTGGTTATGTGCCATGGCAGTAGAACGGTACACTGAATATGGTAGTCAACTGGCCTCACACAAGAACACAGCTGTTGTTAAAACTGCAAAAAAGATGATGTACAGCTTTGATTAAAATGTGTAGTCTAAAGCACACAGTGGAAACTGCACAATTTCAAATACGCCCACTCTATTTCTGGTCTCATAACTTAACTGTGCATTAAAGGTGCTTTTCTTTTCTCTCTCTGTCTGACTAGCTACCTCTGGTGTAGAAGTCCTTTTTTATTTCTTGCTCTCATTTTCTCTCCAGAGATATCAAAATGGTAGACTAAACAAGAGCAGAAGGGCCTAGGCAGAGCAGTGTGGGTGTGAGTGGTCCTTCAAGCGAGCAGGTCTCCTTCATTCTTATTCATTATAGACTTCTATAATTCAATGTTAGGCTGGATAGATTAAGTCAGCCGGAACTGGGAACACTTCCCTTAAATCCTGATGTACTCGTTACATCATAAGAAGAATGGCATCTACGCTAATTATAGTGTCTTTGCTTATCCCAAGGTTTTCGCGCAGCCTGCCGGATCCAGGCCGTATCCAGATCTGACTAGGAGCTTCGCCTGGACCCGATGACAATGCAGTGCTGAAGTGCCAACTAGCCTCTCCCTATGGAGGATCCCTTTCCCACTCTACAGATAAAACGTTGTGATTCCGGTTCGCGTACCCACCCCGAAGTGATAAAATAAAACAAAATTCTGTATCAAATTACAGTTACTGTAAATCCGGCCTCTAGTTCATAAACGCCAGAGGAGAACTGGCCCCCGACTGAGCCTGGGTTCTCCCAAGGTTTTTTTTTCTCTCCATTAAGTCACCTGATGGAGTTTTAGGACACCAGTAGGTCACTTGATGGAGCTTTTCGGTTCCTTGCCACTGTTGCCTTTGGCTTGCTCAGTTGGGGATATTCAAATTAATTAACCAATCATTAATACCATTGATCAGCCCTACCAAACGTGGATGTTTTTTCCACTAAAAAACAAACATTGTTATGTTATTTGATTGATACTGTGAAGCTGTTTTGATGCAATTTATATTGTGAAAAGCGCTATATTAATACACTTGACTTGACTTGACTTCTGCTTATTCTCTCCCAGAGATGCCGAGGCTGACGGGGCAGCATTTCAGCTCAATGTCCTCTATCTCTCTCTCTCTCTGTCTCTCGCTCTCATCCCGTCCCTCATGTCTACTGTCGGCTTGACATCCATTCAGCTATGGGATGTGTGTCTGAACTAAGGATTGTGCAGCTACGTTATTATTTTTCTGGCAGATTATTAATTGGTTTGCAGCACTATCTGGAGGATCTGCAGGGGTGTATTCCTGGATTGACAAGTTATCTCTTATGTACAGATGACAATGTTTTTAAAACGATTCCTTTTCATATGGATCTGCAAAAACGATTAAAAGCGGTGTATTCTGCTGCCAGGCCAGTAGTTGGCAATGTGACTTTGCAATGTGACTCTCTCACTTTACGTGGAGACGATAACGGTATCGTTTTCAAAAACGTGCACTCTAAAACCCGTAACCAAAAGATTATGTTTTCAGGCCTCCAGAACGCCGTAGAACGGCCAAAGCGCATAAAAAGTTTTCCATTCTTAATTGAAAACAGTGTCATGTAAACGGCCCCTCAAAATACGTGTGTGTGCTATTGTCTGTTACATCAGTCCTTTAAAATCGTATTGAGCTCATCAGCAAACATTATTCTGAAGAAAGAGCATAATTTTTAACCTGATTTGAATGCAAAAACATTTGGTCTTTGAAACAACAATTCTGATTTTGCAATCAATGCTACACAGACAGGGAAAAATAATAGTAAGCAGACAGATTTTTACTGGTTCATTTTATAACTTATGCAAAAGTCTCCGCCATGACAACTACAGTGTTGTGGGTGGTTGCCAAGACATTGCAATTACAGTTTAATTTAATTGTATTTTCAGCAGTTTTATCGTCCAACATATTAAAATCATAAAGTGTTAAATTAAATGCATATGATTAGGGATTTCACTTAGCAAGCACTAGTAACAATTATCACAACCTTATTTCCCAAGATTTAATCAAATCCAAATGGATAAAATAGTCCATCTTGCACTATTTCCCACTGAATACTCTTTTTCACAATGTAACACTGATATAATGTAAAACTAACAGTGCATCAAATCCAACAATTTTTTTTTTTTTTTTTTTTTTTTTTTTTTTACAACAATATAATACATAGTAATGTGTTGGGAAATCAAAGCCAAAATCACCATTTTCCCCCCACTTTATCTGCCAAACCTCCCACCCAAATGCACCAAGAACAAACAGAAATCACAAGACCAACTCCCTGCTTAATTAAGTTGTCTTAATAGTACATTTATTTTAACATGATATGTTAATATGTTCCACTTGGCTGCATACGACACCAGGAGACCACAATTCTCTTTTGTTTTGAACATTTAATGAGGGGGAACATTCCTTCCTTACTTGCTAGTGGAGCGACAGCAGGGAATATGATAAAAGTCCAACTGGGAGTCTACGCAGCAGAGATCGCCCTGCAGTTAGCTTTCTGTACTCGCAATGCCTCGTTCTAGACAACAACCTCCAGAAGAGTTTCCTACAACAAGCTCATACAAAAAGCTCCAGGATGTTTCCTTCAGTACCTCACAAAATAACGAGCGCCGTTGAAGGAGAATCTCAGACAAGAACATCTTGATTGTGTCTATGGAAACATTCTGTATATGTCAAAGTAAATGTTTTCATACTGCATTGTGATTCCAAGACTGCTGACAGTTTCATTCAGTGTTATCAGCTCTGCAGCATATTTTGAATTTTTTAGAGAATTAGGCATATCTGAATTTAAAAGAGCGTCCTGCCTACATATATTGGAGTAAATGGATGAAAATGGTCTCATTTTACAGAAAACACTCTAAATTTTAACACCGTGGTGGAATATTGCATATATGTTACTGTATTTATTCACTATTTTTTTATATTTTTAAATTAATTTTTTATTTGAAAATCTATAATTTTGGACCTGTTTTGTCTGTCTCTTTGGAAAGTATCTTTCGATTCCACTAAATGGCAGTAAACAGGGGAAAAAATAATTTTCTTGATATGATATTTATCTAAAAGGAGTCACAAGTTTACTTTTACAGTCTCCATTTTTGATTGCTAAAATAATTGGGCATACCTGACTTTAAAATGGTGTCCTACCCAGATACATTGGAGTAAATGGATAAAAATGGTCTCATTTTACAGAAAACACTCTAAATATTGCATATACAGTTAGGTCCATATATATTTGGACACAGGCACAATTTTTCTTTTTTTTCAGGTATTTACCAACACATATTCAAGCTATAGTTATTTCATGGATATGGGCTGAAATTGCACACTCTCAGGTTTAAATTGAGGGTATTTACATCCAAATTGGAGGAAGGGTTTAGGAATTACAGCTCTTGAGAGAGCCACCCCCCCCCCCCTTTTTAAGGGACCAAAAGTAATTGGACAATTGAATCAAAAGCGATTTCATGGACAGGTGTGGGCTATTCCTTCGTTATTTCTTCATCAATTAAACAGGTAAAAGGTCTGGAGTTGATTCTAAGTGTGGTATTTGCATTTGGAGTATATTGCTGTGAACATACATCATGCGTTCAAAGGAACTCTCCATGCAAGTAAAACAGGCTATCATTAGGCTTCAAAAACAAAATAAATCAATCCGAGAGATAGCAGGAATATTAGGAGTGGCCAAATGAACAGTTTGGTACATTCTGAGAAAAAAAAGAATCCACTGGTGAGCTTAGCAACATAAAAAGGCCTGGACGTCCACGGAAAACAACAGTGGTTGATGATCGCAGGATCCTCTCCATGGTAAAGAAAAACCCATTCACAACATCTAGCCAAGTGAAGGACACTCTCCAGGAGGTAGGCGTGTCATTGTCAAAGTCTACAATCAAGAGAAGCAAATACAGAGGGTTCACCACAAGGTGCAAACCATTCATAAGCATCAAGAATAGAAAGGCCAGATTAGACTTTGCCAAAAAGCATCTAAAAAAGCCTGATCATTCCTGGAAAAGCATTATTTGGACGGATGAAACTAAGATCAACCTGTACCAAAATGACGGGAAGAAAAAAGTATGGAGAAAGCTTGGAACAGCTCATGATCCAAAGAATACAACATCTTCTGTAAAACATGGTGGAGGCAGTGTGATGGCCTCCATGCATGGCTTCCAGTGGCACTGGATCACTGGTGTTTATTGATGATGTGACAAGACAGAAGCAGCCGGATGAATTCTGAAGTGTATAGGAATATACTGTCCGCCCAGATTAAGCCAAATGCAGCAAAGTTGGTTGGACGGCGCTTCACGGTACAGATGGACAATGATCCAAAACACACTGCAAAAGCAACCCAGGAGTTTTTTAAGGAAAAGAAGTGGAATATTCTGCAATGGCCGAGTCAATCACCTGATCTCAACCCGATTGAGCATGCATTTCACTTGCTGAAGGTAAAACTAAAGGCAGAAAGACCTACAAACAAACAACAGCTGAAGACAGCTGCAGTTAAGGCCTGGCAAAGCATCACAAAGCTGGAAACCCAGTCTTTGGTGATGTCTATGAGTTCCAGACTTCAATCAGTCATTGCCTGCAAAGGATTCTCAACAAAATATTAAAAATGAACATTTTATTTATGATTATATGAATTTGTCCAATTACATTCGATCCCATGAAAATGGGGGTACTGTGTATAAAAATGGTTGCAATTCCTAAAATGTTTACTTGATATTTTTGTTCAACCCCTTGAATTAAAGCTGAAAGTCTGCACTTCAAATTCATCTTGATTGTTTCATTTTAATTTTATTCTGGTGGCATACAGAACCAAAAGTATGAAAATTGTGCTTGTGTCCAAATATATATGGACCTAACTGTATGTTATTGCATTTATTCACAATTTTATGATAAATAAGGATAAAAAGTCAGATTTAGGTTTATTTTTAAATCAAGTTTTATTTTTAATTAAATTAAGAGTCTGTAATTTTGGATCTGTTTGGTCTATTTCCCTTCAGAAGTTTCTTTTGATTCCACTAGGTGGCTGTAAACAGGGGCAAAAAGAATTATTTTGATAACTCATTCTAAGAAAAAGTTATTGAGATTTAGCCGGCATTATACGCAGCTTGTCTAACAGAGTCAAAACTTGCATTGCTACAAGTTTCAGTGTCGCTCTCTCGATCAAGCTCCGCCAAAACAGCCTCCACGCCGACAAATACCTTCCCTGAAGCCATTGTCCAAAGACAAAACACTCCAACCAGTTGTAAAAAGCACGCAATAACTCGAAAAAAACACTGTCCAAACTACCAACCTATCCCAAACTCAACTCCTAACGTCTGCGATGCGCGCTGGCACCCGCTGACATATCAAGATGAAGTCCCGCCTCCTCGACTTTGTCATAGGATATCTCCGTCTCTGAGTGGTCTAGAAAATTGATCGACGTGTCTATGGATTGCTGAGAGACTCAGCTTTTTTGACGTATGACGCAATATTTGATGACGTCATCAAAAATTGCGGCTAACGAAGACAATCAAACCTAAGATTAATAAGAGTATTTGCTCTTATCCTGCATCGCATGTTTTGATCTGGACATCGGTGACATATTACAGTGTCATTTGGTCATGCATGCTCTAAATTACTTAGAAGAGCTTAGAAGAGCTTAGAAGACATGTGAAAATGGACTCATTTTGAAGAAAACAACCGAAGGAACGAGCTGATATAGCGTTTGAGGCTAGTAGCTCCACACGATGGAAGTGATCCGAACAGGAATATGACTTTTGTGTTTGCTTGTTCAAAAAACTCGATTCTGTTTTCGTGATTCTTTGGATAATAATGTTACTGTTAAGTGTTGGATCGGTAAAATAAACTGAACAGTGGAATTCTTGTGAGTGAGAGCTTTCATTTGATGTATGGCTTGTCCATTTTTGGTGAGTTTGTGTGATATAAATATGAAATTTAATATTCTAAATATGATTTTCTCAAGGGGGGGGTCGTTGCGGCGGGGTCGAATTTAGACCATATTATTTTTTTCTATGTAACATAAATACAAACGTGATGTGATTGTCATGAAAGCTGAGATTCTAAGCTTTCAAACAATACTATATAAGTCTAGTTTTGTGCTGTACAACTTAGAGTTTTTTTAAATGATTATGATTATGCAATTTTGGACCCACCGGTGGGTCCGGGGGGAGGGGCAGAGTTATGCCGTGCTGAAGTGGTTAACAAAGGAAGTCAATCTTTATACCAATGTTTGCTGTCGTCTTCATCTGCCTCTCCAAAGACCTTCACTGCTACAATAAAACGTGTCTCCAAACTCTCCAGTACTGCATTAAGTTCACACTGCCGACAACTCTTTCACCCGACAGCCTCTCAATCTGCTTTCGGGAATCTTTCCAAACAGTTGAAGCAAAGAGTGTTGGAACAAAGGCTGCATTTATTTACAGCATTAAAGGGATAGGTCAATAATTACTCACCCTCATATTGTTCCTAACCCGTAAAACTATCGTTCATCTTTGGAAAACAAATGAAGATATTTTTAATGAAACTTAAGCGATTTCTTTCCCTTCATTGACAGCTTCCCCTCACACAACCACTTTGATGCTTCAAAAGAGATCCTAAAACTAATCCATATGAATTTAGCGGTTTCATGAAATTTTTGAAGCGTCAAAGTGGTAGTTGCGTAGACTGTCAGGGACAGAAATCGCTCAGATTTGATTAAACATATCTTTATTTGTGTTCTGAAGATGAAAGAAAGTCTCACGGGTTTGGAATTACATGAGGGTGCGTAATTAATGACAGAATTTTAATTTTTGAGGTAACTATCCCTTTAATGACACTTGAAAGAATCGATCTTTAGAATATTAAACATGTTCTACTGAGGGGACATTCTGAACATGCTAACCCTGGACACAGCCCTGCTGGGGAAAAATTACTTAGACCAGCATGAATTCCCATGCTGGTTTTGTTCGGGATTCAAAGGTATATCCTTACTGATGAATCTGGTTTTCAAATGAATCCAAGTGTACAGCACCCAGAACACTTGCTGACCAGCCATGATGCTTTCTTTTTTCCAGCAAATGAGTAAAAAAAAAAGCCACCTAAGCCAATTTTAACTGACAGAGAACTGACAGAGCATATAACTGTACACTGCTTGGTCAATGTTTTTTTTTTTTTTTGTCTATGCATTAATGACAAATGGATTTCAGCTGTACCTTCAGCCTTTCAGAAACTCCATCAGTCACACTGATGGTGAACTCCTCCACCTTCGGCACCTTCAGCTTGGCCTTGTTCTTCTGTTCCGTCTGATACTCAGTTCGTGTCTTCACGACCACCTGCGAAGAGAGGGTTTAACCATCAAAACCACTTAATGCAAACAGTAAATCCCCTTAAGATCAAAGTTTGATAACTGGACCACGAAGCCAGTACCTTCCAATCAATAATGCCCATAATCATGTTAGACCTTCCTCATGATAAAACTCCATGCTGGTTCTTAAATCGCTCCTAATCACTGATCCTACAGACACACTGAGATAACAATGACTTCCAATAACGCAGTCGCAATTGGCCTTTCCAAAATCAAAGCCTATTCCCACAACAGCATTCAATTGTGAGTCAAATCAGACTGGGTAGATCACATTGCATCCCAGATGATGAAAAAAAAAAAAAAAAAACACTGCTTAAAATCCATTCAGACCATTCAAACTAAAACTAAACAAACAAAAAAAAAACTAAAAAAAACAATTTGAATCTGATTAAACATATGGTTGGAATATGTGTCCTAACTGGGTTGGATTTCAAGTGTTCAAATTTCAAGCGGATTTGACTTGGATATGCATATTTTCTTAATTGCAGTTCAGTGAATTCCTCATTCTGTCTTACAATTTAAATTCCAACTCATGAATGGAGGCAACCCTGCATGATGTGAGATGACAGATGGAGGAATAACACGTCTCAGCGCTTGACCTCCGTTCCTGCCACCTTACTTTCTAGAAACCCTGAAGTTGATGAAGTCTAATGTCCACTGGATGAAGCTCAACCACTTGTCATGAACTCTGCAATTTCTGCTTATCTGTCTCCTTCCCAAACCCTCTGACATTTCATTTTCCCCCTGAATAACCATCTTGTCTGCTTCCATTTCTCTCTCCTTCTGTTGATCTATCTGAGGCATTCTGTTATCGCTAGGATTGTTATTCGGTTTGTGCACTCCCCCTGAACGCAACCTCTGCCTCCAGGCAAGGTTGCGCATTGTCTTTTTAGCTGCTGATTCAAGCCATCGATAGTGTCAACACCAGGGACTACTGCGGATCCAAATGGATTGATCCTCTCCAATATGAGTGCTGTACTGGTATGCTGATTTGACAACCTTGAATGAAAAATGCTTTGAATTTATTTATTTATTTATTTGATCAAGGACAATGCACAAAAACCATTAATCTAAGATAGAAAAGATGTCATGTGCCAGGTTATAGCAAAAATTGCTAATTTCCGCCTGCAGTCCCTGGACAGGTTGATGATAAACTTACAAAAATTTTAAAATATGTACAGAATTATAATACACAGAAGCATCACTTCACTCACATCATATAACTTCCTCTACTACAGGAAACTATAACTCATTCGTATCACAGTCATTCAGTGCGTACAGGTTTGCTTTGTTAATAACCACTGTTTGGTCAGGCGTGTAAATGTGCTATAGTTAGTGCAAGAGATAATTTCATTTGGAAGAGTATTCCAAAGGCTCACTGCTTTATAAGAGAACGATTGTTGACTATATGTGGTTCTGCATCTTGGAGCGCTGCACTCTCCTCTAACTGTCGACTGTGTGATTCTTGAATTTCTCTCCGAATTTAGTGTCACAAATTTTCTTAAAGGAGGAGCAGCGATGTTATGAATAATTTTAAATAGAGAAGAAATTTGATTATGTTTAATAAGGTTTTCAAAATTTAAAATGTTATATTTACTTAGTACTTTACAATGATGGTAGTAGCAAGACTTTTTATCATGAATTTTTATAGCCCTTTTGTATAATGATTCAAGAAACTTTAGCGATGTTTTACACGCCTGAGACCAACTAGACATGCAAAACAAAAGATGTGAAACAATCATAGTATTAAGGAATGTGTTTGAGGCTTCCTTAGTTAATGAATTTCTAATATGTTTATAGTGCATCAAGTTAAATTTTCATTTATTACTGAGTTGTTTTATGTGACTTTTAAAACCAAGGTTTGAGTCAAGTACTAAACCTAAATATTTTGTTTCATTTACATTTTTAATTTTTTGTCCATTTACTTGAATTCCTTGAGTTTGTTGTATTTTACGTTTATTTGAAAAAAACATTGAGACTGTTTTATCAACATGTAAGGTAAGGCAGGACGTCTGTAATCATTAATAATAATAATATGAGATGCTGATGACATGCAGTTTGTGATTTATGCATGCAAATATCAGATGATGAATTTGGTGGTCAGATTATAATGGAATGGGTTCCAGATTCTGGATAACAAGACGACATCCAAAACAAATGTTTCCAAACATAAGTCCCCTTGGGAAACAAATTTAAAAGCTGAAAAAAACAATATAAAATAAAAAAAAGCATCTGCAGTGGTCCCACAACTAAATGCGTGGTTTGCCTTATCTTCGCAACATCCTAACTTAAATATCGGAATATTAAATTCATATATTTAGTTCCTCAGTTATGGTGCCCATGGTGAAAAAAAACACTTTTGTATTAATTTAATGAATCTACAGTACACACCTAATTACAGTAAATAAATGTAATTCTTCAAAGAGTGCGTTCTTAACTTGGCTCATTTAAAATAAATAATGCTAAGACAGCTTTCAAATAATTTGCAGTCATTACTGCCTGATTGCAATCTGCAGACCTCTAGAGAAAGATAATGATTTCCCGCAGGGCTGATCCTTGTCCTGCTTTAAGACTTTAACGTCAGCATGAAAAATTAATGATTTTTACATTGTACAAGTTTATAGGACAGAATTGCATCAATTGCATACATTACAGCAACTTTGCATGATATATTCTCTGCTTAAAATGCTTATAATTTGCTTTCAACCTTCTGAACAAATTATCCCATGTTTTTTTTTTCTCCCATTTTTACCAATCGAGTGATCTTACTATCTCAGAGGCATTATCTTGGTCATTTAAGTACCATATTGGCTCCATATATAATATATACATATACAGGAGACTATGGTTATTGGTTAATGATCTTCTTTTCGAAAAAAAATATAATTGGGTGTTGATAAAACGCTTTGAAAATTTGGTATAAGACAAAATCAGTCATCTTTCCGACTGAGGCTAAGGGCCATTATTCTGTTAAATGACCCTTCTCGTTCCTCTAATTTATTGGAAAATTTAATAATTGCAATCTCAATTTTGTTAATTACATATTGAAATATGAGTATTGTCCTACAAGGTCCCTAAGCCCACGTCTTTGGATATAAACATTAAACCAAGATCTTTCAGCAACCTTTAGAAATATGGTGGTCTAGAAAATAATTCTTAAAACAAATATTTGTTTTTTCATATAGTAATTCATTTCAGTGCCTAACATTCACAACTGTAGCTAAAAATGAAGCTTCAAAATAATATAAATAATATATATTTACAAGAGAAAAGTTCATTTTGCATGACATTTTTGTCCACAATAATTATTTAGTATACATAAATACACAATTTTCTGCCTGTTTACTAATGCAGTCTCTCTGAGAGCCACTGGCTTCCACAAGGAAAAAAAGGAAAGGCTCACCAGGTGGCATAGACATGTTAGTAATCCAACACATCCTCTTCACCTCTAAGCCGGCATTAAACAGAGCCTCCATATGACAGCCGAGATAAAAGATAAAATGGCTTTTTTTTTTTGTCATGCGGCCAATAAACCACCCAAAGGGGTTGGGGTTGGCATGGGGTGCAATCCTTAAAATATAACAGTCTGTGCTTTTGTGACTGGCTTGTGCACAGGTTTTGGGCAGAGTGACAGGACACTTCATTTAGCAGGTACAAAGAATGATTGCGCCATCCTCAGCAGAATCCCAAATGAGGCCCGAAGCACAACTCACAGAAAGTGTCACATCTCTAGCCCTGATGCACACCGGTTGGCAACCCAACCAGAAAAGCAGAGGATTGTACCGGCATATTTGGAGAAAACAGTAAAAGCTTTTAATATTGAATAAAACACACACACACAATCGGGATTTTAAATTATAAAATAAAATAAAAATCAGCACATTGCGTTAATGCATCATTATTTGTTCTTGGCACTAACGCCAGTTTGGAAGTCTAAATGACATTTTGAATTAGGTGAAGGATATATTTTTATGACCTGATGAAAGGCAAGGTCTGATGACCTATAATACCTAAAAAAAAAAAAAATTAAAGAAATGTCCTTACCTTGTCTGGAGCTTGGTACTGAAGATTAGTAACATCCAAGGGCGTGATGAGGGGGACGTTTTGAAAGCCGTCCTCAACACTAACAGCTTTCGCTCCTTTGTCTTGTAGATTACTCCCCAGTTTAACCATCTTTAAAGGATTATTGCACTTTTCACCAGCCTATAAACGCAGAGGATTTTGAAAACACTTGTGAAATACCAATTTAGAATATCACAGCCAGGCTCTAAATCATATATCGACCACCTTTAATAATAAAACTAAAAAAATCTATACACCTCAGGCACATCAATAAACCAGAGCTTCAGCTTCAGCACACGTTATGTATCAAAGCGTTTGGTAAACACCTCACGCATGTCTGTCTGATGGCAGCCCGCACGCGAATGCTTTAAAACACACACGCTTGTAAAGAGAAGTAAAGGATTGAGCATTGATCTTTGAGATTAAAAGGGAAAACACAGCACAGTTTAACTATATAATCTAAAATCCAGCTGTCGAAACATCAGCCACAGCGCAAATAAAGCCTCCGCGCCCCTTTTATGGCTGGTTTACCAGTCACAACAATTTATCTCGCACCCAAACACACACGCGCTCGATGAAAAGATGTTTTATAAACGCGTACTCACCGAAAGCGGTCGACTTTCACGCTTTTTATGGGCTGAAAGACAGTTCAAATACGGGTCGTTGATAAGGGCAGGTGGAGCGTCGAGATGGAGATGCTGTATGTGTGTGTGAGTGAGTGAGTGAGTGAGTGTGTGTGTGTGTGTGGCGGTGGCGCGAGAGATGCAGATACTGACGGCCTCGCACAGCATCCAAACCCTCGCTTACACTCAAGCCACTAGGGGGGATCTAAAAGAAACCCTACATTTGTTTTCCCGACCCTTAGAAACCCTGAAAGCTCAATGCCTACACACATTAGCTGACTTGTTTGCCATCTAGTGAAAAACTGAGAGAAGTGCATGAAGCATGTTCATTTAGGGTTCAAGTAGGCTATTACATTTTGTTTGTCAAAAAGCAGTAAGGCTGTGGACACAAACAGTCGTTATAATAATAACTAAACAGGCTAAAACTTAGTTAGTTCACAAATAAAGATATTTTTTGATGAAAGAGACTTCTGTCCCTCCATTGACAGCTACACAACTACCACTTTCTTTGAGGCTTCAAAAAGTTCATGAAGAGATCATAAAACTAAAGGGGTGCGGCCAGGGATTTTGGGCCCCATGAAAAAAATATGAGGTAAGGTCCCTACCACTGCACCCGTTCAATTAATAAAATCGATCTCTGGGGCCCCTAAAAGTGTGTGGGCCCTTAGAATCGTCCTAACTCGGATTATGAATTAGACTATTATTTGGCAGATCTTGTTCATTAATTGTTAACTAAATTAAAATTATTATTATTAACATTTCTTTTTTATTTAATTTTAATATTTTAATATTTATTATGATAAAATACACAAATGCTCATTAAACAATTACATGTATTACTTAACAATAATATTTATCGTAATAAATTCAAAGTAATTTAGCTTATTTGCCTACTGTAAATGTAGGTCATTTACTGTTGCCAAGCAAAACTGGCACATTAATACAGAATTGAACTGATGTGGAGACACAGGTGGGCTTATAATCATCCAATCAGATTTTAGAGACAGTACTGTGTTTTGTACCAAAATACCCTTAAGAAAAAAAATACTTTTTGTGTGTGTGTGTGTGTGTGTGTGTGTGTGGTGTGTGCGTGTGTGCGTGTGTGCGTTTGTGTGTGTGTGTGTGTGTGTGTCTCTGTGTGTGTGTGTGTGTGTGTGTGTGTGTGTGTGTGTGTGTGTGTGTGTGTGTGTGTGTGTGTGTGTGTGTGTGTGTGTGTGTGTGTGTGTGTGTGTGTGTGTGTGTGTGTGTGTGTGTGTGTGTTTGTATTGCACATTGATGGAGCAAACATTTTGTGTGAAAATAAATCATAAAAGTGGTTCATTTTGTTTAAAAAATATTATAAATATGAAGTGAGTAATATGAGTAAAACCAGCATGGAGCAAAAAACACATTACTGATACAAAAACTTAAGCTAAAATAATGTTTTTAATAAGTTAAAACTTGTTCAAAACAACCACTTTAGAAAAAGTTTGTACTATTTTCTGTTTATTTAGATAAATAAAATAATTCATTTTTGTTCAATAAATATAATGTCATTAAAATATGCTAATATAAAAATATATTTAAAAAATATTTAAAAAAGTAAAGATTCTGAAAGCATTGAAGGAGATCCCACAATAATTTAATATAGATTTACAGCAATAAATTATATTTTATTGTATGATATTATTAAAATCATATTTTAAATATGATGGTTTCTTTATAAATATGGTAATTATAACAAATTAAGTGGTTTAGAGGAAAATAAAACCAAGGAGGCTTTTGCCCCATTATCCCCCATGTGTTGTGAAAGTTCACCAATTTAAACTTGAGTTATAGAAGAATAACAGTATAAACAGTAAACTGAATAAAGACTTTTCTTTTATATTATTTGCGTTTCATTTGTTTCATGATTAGCGCTTATTAAGATCCGAGCACTTCTCGCTTTGAAGGCCAAAAGGAGCAAATGCCTTTTTAAGATTACACTCCAGATTACATGACAAAAATTGTAGTTAGTAACGTAATGCATTACATTACACATTTTAGGTGATATAATCGGTCTACTTTTAGATTACTTTTGACCTAACTCGTTTATCACATTGATTTGAATAATATTGTACCATATTGATATAAAAATACAAAGAGAAAGAAAATATATTTCATTCTTTATCAACAACATGAAGTGCATTAAATTAAGTCAGGGTTTTCCAGAGCAAATTCATTAAATCATAAAAATGTTCAATTAAAATAAATAGTTTTAATATAAAAACAATCAAAATTGAACCCTTACTAAAAAGGATAAAATGTTGTTGTTGTTGTTTTTTTTTTACTGCAAGTCATGTGACCATTACCCGACTCCAGAGCACTGTGAAAATTCAAATGTTAGATTATTGACTTAATTATTCATTAACTTATTATCTTAACATCTCAGAGCGTATACTTCAAGCAAATATATTAGGGCAAAAAATTTAGGATTGACAAAAAAAAGTTTGTAAATCACTGAATTTCATGAAAACAAGAAATGATGTGAATTTGTGCATTCGAAAGACAAAAGCCTTCCAAAGACATAGTTCCATACACAATTCCATGTTGAATTGTTGGGGGGGGAACTCTTCATAAAAGTGAAATGATGTGTGTAAATCCAGTGGTTGAATGCTGTGTGTGCAGTTTTCAGTGATCGGCTCATGACAAGCGGCTGGTCTGTGTGTGCGTAATTCCAATAAATAAGTAGACGTTTTCATAAAGGAAAAATTAAAAAGAGGAAAAAGAAAACGAGAGAGAATCAATATATTATTGCCATTGTGTGAATAATATCATGAAATCAATCAAAAAGTATAGTATGATAATAAGTATTTTAAAATGTAATATAATCTAATTAAAAGTACTTAATTTTTGGAATCGGATTATGTAATCCAGATTAAATGTAATCTTTACTACTCAGCACTGTCTGCTGGTATATTTGTAGCCTCCTTCATTTATTTATATACCATGTCAATTTCATCTGTAGCCACGAGGGGGCGTTATATATTTATAATACCTGCCTTTCAACTAATGATGATACTTTCGTTCATACATGGCACTGAAATCACCCATATTTAAAAACGCTTGAAGGTGGATGGGGTCCAACACAGCAACATTCATACATGTCCCTTTGTTATACATAACAGCTGAATGAACCAGTCCACTTGTAAGTATATAATTTTAATGAAATAAAAGACCACTCATGTGTACTTAAGAGTAGGCCTACACTTTCATGACAATGCTACCTAACACACTTAGCTAAAAGAAAAAAAAGAAAAAGAAAAAATCACTTCGTAATAATTTAAAATTAATAGTTGTAAATTAAAGAACACTTTAAATCACGTTTAAAGTCCCCCTGTAGTCAATAACTATATCCCTTAAAACTCATCTTTGATCACCAAAAGTATACATTTAAAAAGTTTTTCCTGTGAAAAGAAAATTGTTCATGCCTTAAAATAGCTTGAATGCAACACCCTTGCCTCATTTAAGTATACGCGTTCGATGAATATGCAAATGAGCCCCGCCCCCAGCTCACAGATCCACTCATAAACGCTGCACAACGATATCGCTCTTTACAACGTCGGACACATATAAGGATAAATAATATGATTAGTATTTTACTTGACTATGTTATCAATCAGCTAATAACGCTAATGTTATACACACCATGTTCCGCTCCATCTCAGAGTCAGATAGCTGCCTTAACAATCATCAGAAACGCTTTGAACAACACAATGTCAGCGGAGAAAGGCATATAGTTCATCATTAACATCGCAATACACTTCATACCATAGACATAATAAATACATAGACGCCCTATTGGCCGCTTTGGAGCGTTGCTGCGATACGTCAACGTGTCCGCCATTTTGCAGAGGGCAAGACTGCGCTGTGAACAAATGCAAGTAAACGGGTGAGCTGCGGTTTACCTGGATAAAAACAATAATAACGTTTACATTTATCAGCCGATTTCAGTGGTTTGCACGTGGTGTACGTTACTATTACTAATTATATAATTACCAAATACAACCAGAAAAAATGTGCAGTCTTGTTTGTGAAAGGTAATTCCCCGAGACCTGTTTTCAATTGTGTGGTGACTTGTACAGCCCCAAGCAGCGCACGACACAGGCATTTTACTCAATTCCCATAATGAGAGGTATGGGCAAGCTGCCCTCCTTGATATGGCGGCGCCGTTGACGTACGCTCCAGCAGCCAATAGGGTGTCTATGTATTTATTATGTCTATGCTTCATACACCCGCTATATTGCCAAATCTACCCGACTTTTTATATCAACTGACAAATATACCGGTGTTCTGACGATTCATGCTACCCATCGAGATTTGCTACTTACTGGTTATGCGCATGTGCAATCTCACAGTTTTTTTTATATAAGGTACATTTTCATGTTATAATGTACGCTACATGTTATAATGTAATTTCCCTTTTTAAAAAATGCTAACTACCATATGCATATTTGTACAGCCAGTCAGCTGAACAAGAATAACTGTATTTGATGATAATTTTTACTTTTCACACCGTTTTAAAAATAAAAACAGTACAGTAGCCTATACAGTATAGCTACTCATAACGTAGGCCTATAATTTTATTATAATTGTGTTTCATATAATATACAATAATGTAGCCTATTTTTTACTTGTTATATCAAATGTGATAATTGCTAGTTCATTTAAAATATCAAAATATGCTCCCCATACACTTACCCTGTTTTAAATGAAATAACGATGTCATAATATTGTGAGATTTTCACCAATATGGATACAATAGAGAATGAATCGACATTCTCTGTGATCGACGTCAGAACACCGGGATGACCTGGCTTCTCTTGAGACTCCAGTTTGCTGTTAATGATATGCTAAAGCCTGGTGATCTGATTGGTTACAACTACAAGGTTTGTGACGCCAGAAACACCAGCGATTTAAAACCGTTTGAGACTGTCTATGGTTGGTTCACTCCAGTTTTTTATAAATGTATACATGGTTTGTCTGAAATTATATTAAAAACACCACATAGATATAGAGGTGGGCACAAATACATCAAAAACTATTTTGTTACAAAATACTAATACTGGCTCATGAAATGTAACAAAAATAAAATACAAAATACTGATGTGAAAAATGTATTTAAATAAAATACAAGTAATTAGTATTTTGAAAATACAAAAATACTCACACAATAATATTAAGTCTTTTTTTTAGTACTGAAAGGTCAATAACAAATAGTAGCAATAACACAAATATGAGAAATGTGTCAATTCAAAATGGCAAAGTAGCAAAATAAAAAAGTATGGGCATTTCTCTAAATCTCTACGGGGCCTGAAATAGCTCCCTCTGAAGTAAATGGCATGTAGGTTCACATCAATGGTGTGGTAGGCTGCCCGTGATAGCAAAACGTGTTAGATGTAGGCTACGTAGCCATATTATCACGTTACTCTACCCGTGACTTAAAGGAGTAGTTCACTTTTAAAAAAACTTTTGCTGATAATTTACTCACCCCCATGTCATCCAGGATGTCCATGTCTTTCTTTCTTCAGTCGAAAAGAAATGAAGGTTTTTGATGAAAACATTCCAGGATTTTTCTCCATATAATGGACTTCAATGGGACCCAAACGGTTCAAGGTCCAAAAGACAGTTTCAGTGCAGCTTGAAAGGGCTTTAAACGACGCCAGACGATGAATAAGGCTCTTATCTAGCGAAACGAGCCGTCATTTCAGGGGAGGGGAGGGGAGACCGCCATAAATCTATATGTTATGCGCACTAACAGCTTTAATGAGGAACTTTATTGAAAGGTCAATAAGAGAAATAGTAGCAATAACACAAAACTCATTCCCTTCTTGGAGGGAGCCCGGTCTACAGCGTGTCACGTGATGTTCGTGCATCGTGCACATTGCCATTGCCAACATCAGACCGAAAATATGGCAAAATCATTTACTATGGTGATTTTTCTTAAGTATTTAAGTATTAAGTATTTTACTCCCGCAAAATATTTTGTTACAAACTACATTTTATTTTTTCCACACCTGCAAAATACAAATTACAAAATACACTAAAGTAATTAAATACGTATTTAAAATACATTTAATTTAAATACTGCCCATGTCTGTAAAAATATTTACTTTAAATAATATTTTGTCATGCTTTAAAGTATCCTAAACTTTTTTAGCCGTGTCGGCTAACAGTCCATCACATGTAAAGTAGCCTATGTTTGATTCTAAGTTTTCTGATAGTACATTCAAATTCGTTAATATATAATATATTATTTAAATAAGTTAATATATTTTCCAACTTCATCTATACGAATGTGTAATTACAGTATCTAATATACTACTTGTACAAGTTTCAATAGAAATTACATTAAAGTCGATTTTTAAAGTACATCAACAGTACACTTTAACATTTCAATGACAAATAGAAATGTTTATTGGAATTACAGATAAAGATGAACTTTAGTGGGTTGACTTAAACCAAGGATTCTTAAGTTCAGGTTTTTAACTTTTCATTTAATATAAATGTAAACTACAATACCTTGTCATTTAGTTGCAAATACCATGCAATTAAGTGTCCAAAAACATTTTTTTTTAAATCCTTTAAAGTAGGCTATGTTATTCCTGTAAAAAGCACTCTTTAAAGTATGCTAAAGTGTTTCTAAACTTTTTATGCTAAACTTCTTTTTCACAAGGGTCTCGAAAGAAAAACGCATCCTTGTTCATAGTGAAACTTCTGCAAAAGGGCGTATCAACGGATCACCAATCTGTTTATCATCCAAATGAGTTGTGATTGAAAGCGCTCGCCACTGAAGCACGGTTCCTGTCCCACAGTCTCATCACACTCAGCACTTAACCTGTTCCAGAGACGAGGGTGATCTCATCGCACTCTTTCTATTATTCTACTGAGCCTGTCTGGAGAGATATTAGGGAACAAGTGAGGCGTGTTCAGTGTTTTATTATAGATCAGAATATTCATTACCTCAGCGAGGGACAGAGAAGCTTCACTGAAACTGCTAAAGCGTTGAGATGCTTGATCTCCTGTGGAGTATTGAGGTTATAAAAACTGATTTCGTGAACAGAAACTTGTGCTATCCACAGCTAGTAAATTTGTCCTCCTGCTTGACGTTTGCTTTTGATTTGTCTTTATTTTGACTGATATTTATTTGGCTCATTTAGAAGACACTGTATGTTTAGAGAATATTGTAGAATTGACATACAGGTGAAACTCGAGAAATTCGAATATCGGGCAAAAGCTATAATTGTGATGATTATGGCTTACAGATTATGGAAACCCCAAATTTAAAATCTCAGAAAATTTGAATATTATATGAAATCAATAAAAAAAAGGATTTTAAATACAGAAATGTCGGCCCTCCGAAAAGTATAATCATGCATATGTTTATACTAATATATTAGTTTCACCTTTTAATTTGAATAACTGAAGTACATTCAAATTTTTGGAGTTTCACCTGTAAATACAGACATAAGACACCCAAAATGGCAAATCTACATGAGTGTCAAATATGTTTTCTGTAAATATGAAAATGGACTCCGACAAAGAGACTAAGGACAACTAAAACGCTGTGAAGTTCAAGAGAAAGAAGTGTCGAGACAGCAGATGGAGCCACTGAGAACCTGAGCAGTTACAATCTAATAATAGAACAAAAGAAAGAGTTCAGATGCTTTTACAACTACACCCACATTTCTAAAGCATTTATACGATTTTTTTGTAATTATTTTCATGTTCCATGAGGTTCACTTATGTTAATAAAAAAGTGCACAAAAAACAATTATATATAAATATATATCCATCCATAAAACGATTATTTTCTACCTTCATTTTGACCCTTTACCTGAAATGCTCTGTTTTTAAGGGGAAGCTCCTTTAAAGGGTTAATTCACCCCAAAATGAAAAAGATCCATAATTTACTCGCCCTCAAGCCATCCTAGATGTATATGACTTTCTTTATTCAGCCAAACACAATCAGTTACATTAAAACATATGATAAAAACAGAATATATAGAGACCTGAGTATTTCAAGCAAGAAATGCAAACAAGTCCATGTCTTGTCACAGTTAAGTTTTATTCATTCAACATTTCACATTACAAATATTTAAAAATTATGCATATTGTTATAAATAGTTGGCTGCAAACAATTAAATAACATTAGATTTTTCTTTTTGTTTCACTAGCACTTACAGACCAACTCCTAGAATATGGACATTTTGTATAACATAACTTAATTAGAAAGAAAAATACAAAAATAGGAACTTATAAAGTGAAATGACAATAAAAATTAAGGTGATATCTTAAGTAAAAAAAATGCTATTAATAAATACAACAACCTTCCCATACACAGTTAAAAACTATTGAAATTTTGCCATTAAGTAACATCGTTAACAGACAGATATTTAAATATTTATTTTCCTTCAGAAAATGTGAACCATATATTGTGGAGCACAATATAGCAATTAGTAAAAACTAGACACTTTAACATATTAAAAGCTTCACCTCAAAAATATAACAAAAATCTGATCAAAATTATAAAAATTAATTATACATTCCAATTAAAAATATACCAATAAACAGCTAAATACATTGTTGACCTAATAATTACAATGCAATCAATCACAGTAGCTTGAAATAAACAAAATAAGCAAATGAGCACAAAACCTTTAATGTTTTAAAAATAACTTCAATTATTTATATTAGTACAAATAGTTTGATTTCTTTTCTTTTTTTACAAACACCAGCATGAAAAGGATTACAATAACAGTAGAAAATGACTGTGAAAAACATATTAACATCTTCTTTAAATGTCGGCAATTAAAAATGGCATTAAAGAATTACATTGCAAAGAGTCTTTATCTGGAAAAAAGTTCAAAAAAAGTATTGCACATAACAACTCCAAGTTAACTTGCAACATTTACCACATTCAAGTCTTAAGTTCCCCTTCCTCCAAACGGGTTTTGCTTTACTTCAACAGACAGTGGGGATGAAGTTTTCTCAAGTCTTTTCACCAGCGTACTATAGAAGATGCTTTCGTCCTGCACTGCGAATTCATCGTTTTAGAGTTCTGTGTGTGTGTGTGTGTGTGTCCTATCGAGACTGGATTATATCATGGGAAGAAGGGTGCAGGGGTGTGGGCTGGCCTTAAACGAAAGCTTTAGGAACATCTGGTGCACAACCACAACAATTAATTTCAATAGCTACGTTTTTTTTCTTCTTCTCGTCATGCATTCTAAGGATTACAATAGGAACTAGTTGGCAGTTCAAGAATATATATTTTCAACTGTTAAAATACCTAGACATCAAACATCCATTCGTGTGATACGAGGAACCAGATTAGCATTCTCCTTATATTATTATAGTTTATATTCCAGCTATGGAGACAAGGTCATCTTTTAGCCATTTTGCGCAATATGAACATGAACGACAACGTGTTCTTCTTACCATGCGGCTGTCAGCTCATTTCCGAAATCTAGGGTTGCCGTTAAAACCTAGTGTACAAGAGCCAAGACCTTAAGCAATGCACTTTTCAACTCTCCTCTGCAGATTTGTCGCGTCAACACAAGTGCGTGCTTTAGTTGTAAAGATTCCTCAGCACTGAAATGTATAAAAAGCATAATTGAAAATAATATATATTAAATTTCACTCAACCTCTTTTTTTTTTAACTCTTAAAACGAAAAGTTCCATATATGCACATCTCTCAGTAACAAAAGTACAAAAGCTACCTTTCACAATGTGAAAAATTGAGGTATTGCAAAAAGGAGTTTTTTTCCATTTGTGAAAAATGTGCCTAAAATGACTGTTGAAAAAAAAGTATTTAGAAAAGTAGTGCATAATAAATGTTTATATGTGCATGACAAAATAATTTAGCTAGAAAACACTGTACCAAAAAATCAGCAGGCCATGTATAAAATAATCATCTTTTTTTTTTTTGCCATCTTATTAACAGCAAAATTCTTCAAAAGTGTTTAACTTCGAAAATGTTGGAGCGCCGCGGGCAGCAGCTCGAGTGACGTCTGAGCGGGTCGATCGGGATCATCTATCACTAGTGCATCACTCACTCCCTGACTTCTGCGCTTTACGGTTTTCGATCGGTTTGAATTTCTCATGCGTCTCCTTCGTTGGACCTTTGGGAAAGCGGGTGGTTCTCACTAGTGTTACTAGGACTTTAACTGCATGCTGATCGATTTCAAGGCCAATCTTTGGTTTGCTGGAGCCCATCTGGTCTTTATACTGAATGGGACGATGACCGGGTTGGGGGGCCAAAAAAGAAAGAAATCAACCAAAATCAAATGTGCTGGGCAAAAGAAAGGAAAGTCCATGGTTTTTGCTAGCTACCACACAGCCATCTTTGGTTCCCTAATGTCAGAAAGTAAAAGCTGTTGTGTTTCAGGTGAGCGTTGGGGGATGGAGAGATGCATGGACTACCTTCAGTTATGCTTTACACTCAGGCTGAGCGGATCGGTCTTCCTCTCTTCTACGTAGCTTTCACTGCTGTGCTGCTTGTACGTACACCTCTTCTCAGGGCTTCTGGGGGCTGGGGAAAGGCTTACGAGACACATATTGCGAGTTAAAGAATGAAAACGAAAGGCTTGCCGCTAAAAGCCTGAGAGAACGACGGCAACGAAATCGAGTTCCTTGCATTGGAACCAGCTTGCAGGCAGACTACTGCAACTTTAACAACATACATTCCCCACGAGGATTGCTGAATCTCCAATTCAAATCAGGAAGTGACAGAGCAGATTTTCTCAATGTGCCGTTTGCTGATGTCATTTCCTTTTCTGCGGTCCTACGGGGGGAAAGGGTGAGACCAGCTTAGATTTTTTTTCTTTTCTCTATATATATTCGACTTAAACTAGCAGCTAAGCTTGAGGTATTAGTTTTCTTGCATGTCACACTGGAGATCGAATCCAGACATCTGTTGTGGAATCAGTTGTTGTCATCAGGAAACATTAAAGATTAGCATGGTCTTAAAGTACAAAGTATAAAAAAAAAAATAAAAAAAAAATTTAAAAAAGAAAAAAGAAACAGAGCGTTGAGAGAATTCGCTTCTTCTGTTTTCAAATCCCAAGCTTTGGTTAACAAACTGAGATCTTCGACCACACATCTGCACTCTGGCTGGCGAAGAAACAAGTGCACTCTTCAACGCACCTTTTCTTTTCGCACCTGCTCCTTTTGCCTTTTCCGTTAAATTAAAATAGGACGTAATACTTCCAATCGCAATGTTAACAAAAAGCCAATTCTAAAAGTCATGCAGATACTTACTGACAAATTATACTAATACTCAATATATTCACATCTCTGTGCACTCGAAAATGAAATATAATGGAGTTATAAAAAAATAGAGAGATGGATTAGACATTTTCTTTTTCTTCCTGAATCTTTTTTATGGATACACATCCATTTTTTTAAATATATTAAATGACAAATTAAAATCATATATTTTTTTGTTTGTCTTTTTTTTTTTTTAAGTTAAACTAAAAAGGAACCAGCAACAGAAAAGTGCATTTATTTCGATGATGATTCTGCGACTCCTCTCTCTCTCTCTCTCTCTCTCTCTCTCTCTCTTTACCAGCTTCAGTTCCAGCGGAAGGAGATGTGGCGAGGCCGGTCTCCTCCTTCCTTCACCAGGGGCTTGTGAAACTCGCGGCCGGCGCGCGAGTGGATGGCCGCCCAGCAGTATTCACAGTAATACTGGAGACAGGTCACGTTGGCGCAGAAGAAGGGAGCGAACTTCCCTCCGCAGCGAGTCCCCTGACACTCATCACACAGCTGGTCATCCAAGACGTATGGCTTCACTTCCACCTGAACGAGAGTCATCATTACACACACGTGTGCCTTCACATCAAACGCTTGCAACTTATGTATGCTTTTTTTTTTTTACATTGTGACATTTTTATAATAATTATGGGCATTTTCCATTGAAGTAGTTTGTAATCCCTATTATTCCTAATATTAACTGTCACTACAGCAAAAATTGTTGTGTTGTTAAAAATAATTTTAATTAAAAAAAATAATTATAATAAAAAAATTAATGTGTATGCTGGCATTCTTAAATGTGTATTGCTCGTTTAATCTGTTCTGCAATTGATTATTCAATTGATAATATTTTATTTTGTGTACAATACCACAACGTATAAATACCAACAACTGAAATTAAAACGACGACCATTAAAAAAACCTTTTTGCTGTATACAAATTGTATTTTGTTTTTAAACTTACTTTGTTTCAGCTTGTTTCTCGTTTTCATTTAGTTTATCTTAATGTACTTACATTTCTAAAATAAAATTACAAAATAAGTCTATACAGATGTAAAAATCATGTAAAAAAAACACAAAAAAACACATTATAATTTTATATATATAATTTATAAATGTGTATGGTATCTCAATGATACTAAAAAAACGTCACAAATACAAAACTGATAAATTGTAATGAGAATTAGGGGAAACTACTGAAATTTAAGACAATGACATTAAATGCAAAATATATTTTCTCTTTTGTGTCTTGAAATATGACTTTTTATTCAGGTTTCATAGGATTTTATCGTCGATAAGTATATCCTGAACATTTCAGTCTCAAAATCCCATCTTTCCTATTTTTAAGTCCTGAATTAAAGAAATTAGGGCTGGGTTAAAAATATCGATTTCACGATTTTAATCGATTCTCATTTTAAAGAATCGATTTCGATTCTTTAATCTCAAGTCTTTTAGTCTATGATGTTTTCAGTTGATGAATGAACAAAACTTAGCGTTGCACATCCCCCGTCCAATGAATCGCAATAGTCTTTGTGCTGTTACTTCTGATATAAAACAAAGTCTCAGCTTTCTGTCCATTTCATTACGAAACTCCAACAATAAACACCGTTTTGGCGCTAATTAATGTTGCGCGATCATGTCTTCTGCTTTACTACTAGTTACGGTAGTGAAATAAACACAAATGAACATCAGAAGGCATGTTGAAAGATACAGTACACCTTACTGAAATGTATTATGTCTCATGAAATCGCTCAATCAGGGTTTCAACCGTGGAAACACGTTGATAAAACAACCTAACGTCACATTTACCTCAGAAAAACCATTCAAAACTCAGTCAGATGAGCATTTTGATAAACATATGCACTATATTACGTATCCATTGTATTTTTACTTAACCTAATATTCAATATGTGATGCATTTTTTAATAAATCTGTCATGTTTTAATGACCGAAACAATTATGTCATTAAAAATGTATTATTATAACATTATTAGTATTTAAAAAAAACTTGCAAGTAGCCTACAAATCATAATTTGCATATAATTTGCAGCATTAGTTGAGAGATATTTTTTGTCTCGAGGAATTTTGCCATGTACTGATCCAGATCTAAACGAAAACCAGCGAATCAAAATCGGATCGAATCGTGAAAATTGTGTCAAAGCCCAGCCCTAAAAGAAACGCGTTGAAACTTCAACTAAAACCCGCTCAGCAGCCAAAAACACATTGAAATGTCTTCATTAGGCTCAGTGTGTGAGCGTTTGAGAGGCTCGCCGGATCAATGCCATGTCATGGAAGGGGAGTGTGCATGTGTGTGTTGTGTGGAAGTCAGCACTGACCCGTTTATCAATCTCCCCATGCTGCAGTTGTACAAAACGAGCACTGATAGCAGCGATGTAGCTCTGCTGATTAGAGAAGGCCACCCGCCCCGCTCCCTTCGGGTACTTCAGCTCGGGGTCTGTGTCGATGCCTGCGTAGCACACGCCACCATACAGCCGGTCCATGATCATCGCCAGCTCCACTGTCACAAACACACTCCAGGGTTAAGGTTCAAAATAAAACACTCCCCATAAAGTTTAGTAGTTCTGGGGAAGCTACTTTAAAAGTGTAGCCTGCTGAGCGACATACTATTACCATGCAGTTAAGAGATAGTTTAGCTACACTACATCGGTTCTTTTGAACATTCGAAAAATATTATGGTTTACACAAAAATATTAAGTAGCACAACTGTTTTCAATTTGATAATCAGATTAGAATGATTTCTGAAAGATCATGTGACACTGAAGACTGGAGTGAAGATGCTGAAAATTCAGCTTTAATCACAATTTTCTTTTTAAATGGATTAAAGGTTACATTTATAAATGGTTATTTTAAATTTAAATAATATTACACAATAATACTTTTGAGCAATTTTAATTTCAATAATAATTTTCCCTGCATAATGTTCCCTGCTGTGTCATTTGCTTGCAGCGTTGACTAGTAAAATGCAGCATTTCTTAAGTTTTTTAAGAATTCATTTTTTTCAAGAGTTTTTTAACTATTCATTTCCTAATAAAGTACATTAAAGAGATCTTGTAAACTAGGAAGATACAGGTGCATTTACAGATACTCTGTGATACAAGTGCAATTTTTTATTACCATTTTTTTGGGTCAATATTTACAGGTACAACTCGTGTTAAAAAAAGCACATATTTTCAAAGGTAAATAATGTTGAGGGAGCCACTAAAATAGTCACTGAATTCAATTCTAGGGGAGCTGGATTGGTTCGTCCTGGCACAAAATAAATCAAACAGAGCGTACAAGAGATTATGTATTTAACGTCACACAGCAACTACACTATTTCTGAAAGAAGAGAAAGCCTCATACCTGCACGAAGTGGACGTGGCACGCCACCCACAAATATGGTCTTCCTGGGGTCTAGAGGCTGGGATCCATCCATCACAAAGTCACTGTCATTGAGATTCCACGGGCGAATCTGGACCTGTTACAAAACAATACGTTGAAAAAAGAATCTAGTTTTTACGAGTTCAAATCCACGGAGAATAAAAACATCAGGTTTTATAAGGACAAATAAGGGCAGTATAACGCCTGATTATCAAAAAGTGCAGCTGATTAAGACCCAAAACATCCGTACAGGTTTGTCTTTAATGGTGGGGCTGGAAACACAAAGGTAGAGTTTTCCGTCCTCCTCGATGCAGGCATCAATAAGGGCTTGAACTGAGCTCTCATCTTGAAACAAGAGGAATGCGTAACCTTTGGGAAAACACATTTTTAGAGTTAAAAAGCTGCAAGGAAGGCAGAACTACTAAATTTGACATTAAAAGAACAAATAAAACAGGATATGATACCAAAACAACATTTAGCATGATCTCTTCTGCTTTATTACTAGGTACAGCACGAAACAAACATGCAGAAGTATGTTGAAAGATGCAGAACCACTGGCCAAAATTAGTACCGTCTTACGAATCGTGAAGATTGTGTCAATGCCCAGCCCTAATTAAACATATCTTTACTTCTGTTTGAACGGAAGTCTGACGACATTAGGGTGAGTACCTGATGACAAGACTTTTCCTTTTTGAGTGAACTATCCTTTTAAGAAGTACCAAAGTGCTGTCATGTGATCAAGCCAGCAGAAACTAAAACATTGGTTAATATTACCTCAGAAAAACCATTCAAAACTCAGTCAGATGAGCATTTTGATAAACATATGCACTATATTACGTATTCATTGTATTTTTACTTAACCTAATATTCAATATGTGATGCATTTTTTAATAAATCTGTCATGTTTTAATGACCGAAACAATTATGTCATTAAAAATGTATTATTATAACATTATTAGTATTTAAAAAAAACTTGCAAGTTCACAAAAGCCTTTAAAAGGGTCCCATCTCTGCCAGTGCCAAACTCTTAGCTCACCTTTCGGGGGGAAGTACGACTTGCTCTCTGCTTTGTGAGGCCAGTCCACAAACAGGTGCCCAAAGCGGCGAAAACTAGCGGTTATCTCATCTAGAAAAGATAATATGGCAGATAAGAGCAAGCAGCTTTCGTGGAAAGAGTTCCAAAGGTAACAAAAAACCTTGAAACCTGTTTTTGTTTTCATAAGCATGAGAGTAGAGGTCACCCGAAACACGCGTGATACCTTCGTCGATGTCAGGGGGGAGGCCACCCACGAAGACTTTGCGAGAATAGCGCTCGACCCGCTCTCCGTTCTGGTGAGGGAAGCAGTGTGGGGACCCCAGGCCAGGCAGGCTCTGATCCGCTCGCTCCTCGTCCGGGAAACCATCTTCCATCGGGAACAGGGATGAGTGTCCTGAGGAGAGAGAGCAGGAACTAGTATCTGTGCACCACACAGGATAAATTCATTCCACTGACGGATTATTCGGAGCACAAGAAATACTAAGGCAGACAATTGCATCATCTTGGTCGTGCAATTTTGAAAAGCGTTAAAAAAAATCTGAATTATGGCTATTGTGGTCCTGTAATCAGACCAGTTATACCAGGTGAAAAAGACGTACTATTAAATGTATTAAAAATGTACTTGAGCATGTTTTTAGAACAATAAAAATATACTAAAATGCATATTTAATACATTTAACAGTACGTCTTTTTCACCTGGGATAGCACACAGTTTCAGTAAAAACAGTGATATTGTGAAACATTACAAGTTAAAATTACTTCTCTATTTTAATGTCAACTTTTTAATGAAATGTATTCCTGCAATGACGAGGCTGAATTAAGCAGCCATTACTCCAGTCTTCAGTGTCAAGATTTTGTGCTCAAATCATTCAATATTATTCAATGTTGAAATTTGTTTTTTTTTTTCTTCAGGATTCTTTGATGAATAAAAAGTCCAAAAGAACAGCACTTATTTGAAAAGGCAACCTTTTATAACATAAGTGTCTTTACAGACTTTATCTAATTTAATGAATCCTTGCTACATGAAATGTTAATCTGATTTAATTTAATTCCGTTCAAAATTTGGGGTCTGTAAGATTTTTAAAAGAAATGATTACTTTTAAGTTAAATTTACATACTTTATACTATATTAGTTATGAACAAACTAGATTGCTGAACTGAAAACAAATGTGTCTTTGAAATATTTGTGCAAACGTATATTGGAATGTTTGTTTGCCAAATTTATACTAAAATAATAAGCTGTGCTTATGGACTTTAATGGAGTTTTAGGTACTCTGCATTGTAGAAATGCATTTCTACAAATAAGAGAATATTTTGTCAAAATCTGTTCATGTAAGTGTGAATGGCCAGCGCATGTTAATGTACTAAAGCTTCAGGGTCATTCCGTGTCAAATCAACCAAATTTCAGAAACTTCCCCAGCTAAAATGCTAGATTTTGATCATATTTTTTCTGCAGAAAGACAAACATAAATAGTAATGAAAGCCAAAATATTAAATTTCATGAATTTATATTGACTGAGTAATCAAAATGACAATTTTTACCTGAGATTTGGATCTGAATTTCAGAGGGGGTAAGTGAGTTTATAAAGATGGCAGCATCATTATTGTATTTCTACACAGAGATTAGTAGGTCTATTAGTGAAATCTGTTGACTTTTATAATCTTTGTTGCATTATATGCCTATGGTGACCTTTCAAAAATGGTAAAAAGCACTTTTTTTGCTCCAAGTTTGCATGCCTGTAACTCAAAGTTTTAAAGATATCTTAATATCCTTTTAGATTTTGTTTTTTGTTTTTTAACAAACATTTATCTTAGTATCTTCATTTTAAATCTTCAGATATCAAGATCTTAATGCAGTTCCATGAGTAAATTGTACACATTTTCAGTGGTGAAAAACCAAATGTGTGTAACTTTTCATACAGCTGATACTTTTTTCTTTTAAAGAGGAATTTCTAAGCTACAAATAATGTTGAAACTAGAAACTGATCTTGTTTTTATTTCTATCAACACAATTGAATAGAATATACCTGTCCAAGTGTCATAAAAAAAAAAAAATTCCCGGGGACCTGTGGTTGAGTTCCACAGATTGAGCCTTCAGTAACAGGCCGAGAGCTGGATGTAGTATTAGTTCAGTGGCTCAAGCCACTCCAGCAGATTTCCTCCTGACGTGACAACACCAGCCTGAGCTGCTTTACAAGACTTATGTAAGGGACTTAGTCTCAACAGTGGCCTGGATGTGTGTTTGTGTGTGTGTGGGGGGGGGGTTGTACAGACCACAGAAAAGCCACAATCACATTTACTCTTCACCAAAAAAAAAAAAAAATCTTCTGAGTACAGCAGGAAAGAGGCACACAATCGATACACAATGGAAATGAAGGTTGCAAGTGTTCATGCAAACAATTAGCAATGCCCCAAAACATTTCATGCAGATGCTGGATTATTCCACCGATAATTATGAATAGTTTGAAAGACTTTTTCATTTTGCTCATTTGGATTTGTTAAAAGTTCTCTTTACCTCGTCGCCTCCCATAATTCCTTGCTGCATGTAAAATAAAATGATCACATGTGAAGGAACACATCCCCAATGAAAATGGGAACTTTCTGACTGAACTATAAAAATGAACATAGGAACTATGCTTGTCATACCAAACCTGTCTGAATCAATTTCATGTTTTAAACTAACGTGTTGAAAAGTATGTGCCAGTTTAGGTCAGTTAGCTGACTAATTTGGATGATCATAATTAATCTTGCAAAAACTACAGTTTACACAGTTTGTTGGGCAAGTGCTCAAACACTGTTAACAAGACTCAAACTAAACCGTCTGGATTGTCTTGGAGTATTTTTTAAGGAAGCACCTGTGTGATTCAGCCCATCTGTCCACAGCATTACTAACTGGTGCCGACTATTCAGCAGAGACATGATACCTCACAAACTACCATTTAGTGAGTATTGGCACGTTTAATTAGAATTTCTGATTTAAACTTAAGTAGGAAGTAATACTCAAGCGAAGCGGTTCAAAAAATCCACAAATACTGATAGAAATCTCTGCATGGCATTTTATATTACTGTAAAAATATATTGTAGATACAGCCATTTGTTGCTAGCAGTCCTAGCATCAAATAAAATGACCACTGAACTAGGACAAAGTGCTCCAACTAAACCAATTTTAGTACTTCGACAGAAACATGCAGACTATTTTAACAACAGATTGTTGGGTCTGTTCAGCCACAAGCACACTAAACCATATAATATATGTACATACCATTTATGGGCAAGGGGCTGTCTCCTCCGGGATGGGTGAATCCCAGGCGACCTTCGAGAGAGGAGGGTATAAATCAGCCACATGTTTGAAATGACATACAGCACGTTTGTATTAATACACAGGAGAGAAACAGGTCTTTAGTTTCACACTTGAATGTGATGTTATTTGTCACTTGATAAAGGTGGCTGTTCAGAAGCAAAAACAAGTTAAATGTCACCTAAACAAAAGTTTCCCTTACAGTTGATCCAATTGGACTTTGTTATACCATAACTAATAATATTTTTCTTCAAAATGTAAATGCTTTTAGAACACCCTTTTTAGTTTATGGTACAAACAGTTTTATGGTACAATTTAGTTTATGTTGTACTGTTGGTACAACAAAACTGATTTACACGTTGTCATAAAAACAACCACCCAGTAAATAGACTGATGTAAGTCTCATTAATCTACAGTTCACAATCCCCATTACAGATGTTATAAATAAAAAAAATCTGAAACATTTCTTGGATTCAGCTGTTGAAATTGAAATCAGAATAGAACAACATATTTAGGTCGCAATGCTGTTTTGAAACAACACCAATGTCTAAAGTAACACACCAAACCATAAAAATGACCAAAAAATATATGATTTAAACAACTTTACAATAATACAAGTTTTGACAAAAATAGGAAGGCTTATGAACCCACCCAAACCCTCACATAAAAACTCCGGCTTGACCCAGATTTGCACAAATCAAGTGATTGGCTTATTTCAATGTCAAAACCTCGCCGAAAGCACCGGGTTTGCAGGTATGTACGTGGTTCAGTCACTTGTGAACTCATTAACGACGACTGATTCAAATCGCAAACTTACAAGCAGGTTTGAGGTTGGTGGTACGAACATCTGAATGCGAATCGGACATCAATAATTCACCGTGTTGGAGGTGCACATTAGCCTGGTCCTACCAGACTCTCGTACATTTCATTTGTACAGAGATTCTGGCCGCTCTCCATCGACAAGCACTAACTTCCTTGAAGGCGGGTAATCTGTTGAAGTTTAACAACTGGATCTGCCATAACCAATCTTTAACGTCTGGTCGTGACTTGTGTCAACTCAAACTAGCGTACGACCTCAACGTCATCGTTGTCAGCCACTCCCTCTGTTCGCTGATTGGACCGGTAAAAAATTGACCGGAGAAAACCCACGAGTATACCACAAACCCAGACGTAGTACTGAAGGAAAATAAAAACTGAGTGGATGTAGGAGGGCGGAACCGTGTTGAGGGTGCACATACCTAAAAATGCCATTCTACTCCTCCAACGCATAACTGATGAAAACGGTCATCAGAAGGTGTGTTTATAGGGTTTCGGATGTTACATTTCATCTTCCAAAGTGCCTTTTGTATGACGGTTCGCTACGAGTCAGAACGTATTCCGGGTGTCTCATAATACACTCCCGGATCAAGATCACTTTCATTCTCATGCCGAACTGCCTCTAGTAGAAGAATGAGAGGAAACATCAAGGTTTGTTTCTCTCAGTAGTGTTAACATGGCTCTGGCTGCCCCCTCCTTATGTTGTTCACTGCGAGAGCAGTCTGGTGGACAGGGCCAACACACCATTTTGTTGCTTTAGCAAGAACAGAGAGCTCTTTTACAAGCAAAGGACAATGCTGGAGGCTATTCAAAGCAACTTGTACACTGGACTACTTCTGTTCCCCCGTCTCTTGTTTGTCATCTCTGCCACACTGGGCTGGTGTCTGCAGGGTCACTCTTCTGGATCTGAGGGGGCAGTTATGCTCTTCTAGAGAGACGCTGACCCCGAGGCTTGTACTAATTTGGTTATTAAATCACAATATGAGAGAGAGAGAGCAGTTTTGGTTCAAGAAACCATCCAACAGAGATTTCATTGTGTGTGTGTTTAAAAATTCACAGCGAGTTAACTGCATTTTGGGGGTAGCATTAAGCCTGGCCAAAAAGTGTAAAAATGCAAAATATGACATCAAATGCTCACAATACTTAAAGTCATGAAATAGCATTTGCATCCCACTTTTACTTCAGTAACATGATTTGTTGTGAACTTCAATGAGAAAAATAAAATGACAAGCATTTATGCATCAAATATTGATGGAAAACACCAGAATAGAACCAGGCCTGAAACCAAGAACCAGGCCTGAAATCCTGATTTTGGAGGTCAATCCTGAAAAGGCGTTTCTAACACCATGAATGTGCAGTGCCACGGCAAACTAAATTATATTTGACATGAGCTGCGAGCTTACAGTCTGAGCTGAATGTAATGAGACAAAAGAGACGGTCTGAAATGGCAAGAAAACAACCGAACCAAGTTGTCCTTGAAGGCTGTAAAGCAAAAACAAACAAACAGCAAACATCTGATTAAAAAACAAATGATTTTTATGAGCCATTTTCTATGGTGAATCATTCAATAGCATCCACAAAGTCATGTGTTAAATCAGCCTGATGAATTGTTCACTGAACGAACTCACTGAACCCGTCAAAGCGGTTCCTGAATCAACATCTGACTCACTTACTGAACTTTCAGAGCTGTGAAACTTTAATTAGGAAAATTACAGACTGACTGTTCACATGACAATGTGCAGTATAAAGATGTAAAACAGTCTTTGTTTTTATATTTTAAATTACAGAATAACGTGCACTAATAAATCAAATTTCACGTCGACTCTAGCAGTGATTACCTTATTGCAGGTGTTCTTATTACCATTTATGAAAAGAAAAAAACTGCACATAAAATTAAACCAAAACGTAACCGTTCCCTTCAAAACACTAAAATGACAAGTTTACAATTCACAAACTCTCAATGTCCTAAATGCAGGCTGATGGGTTTATGAAGAACTGTGTTCAGCGTTACAGACACCACTGTTTGTAGGTCAACAAAGAGCTTTATCTCTCTTTTTGCTCTGTTTGTGTGTATGTGCGTGTGTATGTGGGCGTGCAATGATTCAGGGCTAATGGGACGCTTTTTACAGCTGCTCACTCTCACACCAAAAAAACGTAACACCATATCAGTTGTTAAAGAAATCTAGAAAAGTATGCAAGAAAACACAGGGTAGAAAATGCCACGGGAGAGCACAAAGGTAACAAGTCTCCAAAGACAAAAAGGAAACGTTGTAATGCCCGTTCACTTTTTTTTCATTGTAATTCCATTCTGCTCAATTGGGAAATAACAAGCGGCAGTAGCCAGCAGCAGTGAGTGACCATAAAAAAAGATTAGATCCACTGTCTTCTCCAGAACATGCTGTAACACACGCTTGGAATAACGTCATTGGCTCATTAACGGCCGTTTGAATGCATTTAAAACTGATATCAAAGGTGAAGCCTCCGGGACTGCTTTGTGATCAGTTTTCAGCTGCCGTAAAAGAAGAATATAAAAGCGATGCAATAACCAACAAATTTTCGAAAAAATAAATGGGACACTGGCCACAGAACTGGAGATCCATCAAATCAACATATGATTTCCAACAAAAAGCTGAGAAAATAATGTTTTCGTCAAAGACTTTGTCAGGATCGGATTCAGAACGATGATGAATACACAGATGGAGTAGATCGAGTCCTTCAAAACCCCCAAAGCTTGCACAGTTTCGACGTATTTCTCTGTAACGTTAGGCAGTTTTGATCTAAATGCGGTTGAACGTTTGCGATCATTTGTGAGTAAGCAACTACTAAGCTATTTCATTTGCAAGTATTCAAAAGAAGTAATATGCGACCACAATGGTTAAGCATTTGTTTAGTGCATGTTTGCATAGAAAAAGAAAAGTAGAAATGCAACTGTGTGAACGACCCCTTACTGGATTGCAAGCCAGCTACATCTTCCATTTGTTTACAGAGAGAGCAATGCAACTTAAACCACGTGAGCAGGACAAAGGTTTTTGGACATCAATACGGTACTTTGACACACAATCTCCTTTCGTGGACTCTTATCTTACCTTTCAGGGTGTCTTGCTCAGCCCTCATGATGTCAATCAGAGAGTTCTCCAGAGAATGCATGTTAAAGCCATCGAATGAACGGGGACGATCCTGTGAGGGGAGAAAAGGAGGATGGGTATCAAGAATAAAAAACCTACGATGGCATTTCTCATTTCCCTTAGCTCTGCGGGAATATCCCTTTCATCTACAATAGAGTTCAAGCTGTTGTGCTTTTGTTCATCTCAAAGAACTATATCCTGTTGAAAGGAAGTCACAAATGAAAGGCTCAACAGAGGCTCTAGACCAAAGTATAAATCCAATTTGGTGCTCACTACTCACTTGACCCCTAGATCATGTGGCTAATGTCTGTGTGACAAGTCTAATGATTGACATGACTTAAACACAAAGGTTGAAAAACTGGCTGAGAAAGCACAGCGGCTTGATAAAAAAAAAACACTAGCAATGAAGATTCCACTTGACGGTTCCTCTGGGTTTATAAGGTTGGGTTACAATGACCAACAAACAACTAACAACTCAAACAGTGCGCACAATCATATTTAAAAGGGAGAAAGCCATCTGTAACAAAGAGATAAAGCCTGAGATTCGCTATTTACATGACAAATGGCTCATACAGAAACTAAAAAACACAGGTTCAAGAATATTCTTACCTAGATCAAAGTAGCCTAATTGAACAGTTGCATTTGACATAGCCAAAAAGACTTTCAGTGTGTGCAATCCCTGGAAACGAATTTCATGGTTTTGGCATTACGAATGTCATGCTGTACCAAATAAATACAAGATTTATTATTGGATTAAGTAAATAAAATACATAAAAATTGCAGGAGAGCCTAACTGTTGGACAGGGTAAATAAATGATGAATTAGGATATTCCCTTTACCTCATGATTCAGCACAATCATGAGTTTCAAACTGGATCAGAGGTCTTAAAACCGAGACTTATAATATTAAACACACCTCAGACTCAAGATTTTTCTTTCTATTGTCCACCAAAAGCAAACAATAACAGAATCTAGGTCTTCCTGTTTTTTGAAGGTCAGAAAGACATTCTAAGCAATTACGTCAACACAGACGCAAATGCATGACCAAAGCATTCGAGTAACAAACCTCTGCACGTAAAGGGGTGATAGAGTTCCCTTCAAACGTCTTCGCCAATTAGGGATGTCAATTTACACAAATTCCCACGATCAATCGTCGTTTAAATAACGATCAATTATTTGATTAATCGTTAGCCTAGTCATTTAACAGACACTTTTATCCAAAGCGACTTACAACTGAGGACTAAACCAAGCGAGTCATCGTGAAGAGACAAAAACAACGCAAGACTTATAGTTATAAAGGTGTAACTCTAATGTAAGACGTTTTATTGATTAATTTATTATCGTCGATTAATCGTTAGCATCCCTAGCGCCAATAATAATGGTACAAATCACTCAAAACGGAAGATTCTGTCATCAATTACTCACACTCATATGGTTCAAAATCGACATTTATTTTCTGCTGTTAAAGACAATTTTGTCCTTTCAATGAAAGTCAGGGTCAATGACAGACTTTTTCAAATCGGTTTCAAATGACATGAGGGTAAATAACAGGATCCTCAGGAAGTTCACCAAGTGCAGGGCAGTGGAATGAAAAAAAAAGGTCTAGACGTGTTTTTTTTTTAAAGTTGAACTACTTTAATGGGAGCGCTGCATTTTTAGATCACTGTGTCACACACGAGACTCTGACACAACGGTCAAACACATCCTTCAATGTAAATATAGAAAAACAAAAAAAGCATAGTGGAATGCAAAAACCTTTTCTGTGTGAACGGTCCCTTAAAGCTGCTATACATTACATGACTTCACTTTAGCCCCGATTTGCAGTCTGGAAGTGTCGATAATAGTTGCCAAAAGTGTATAATGGGCACGCCACAAACTTTCAAAAAATGTTTTGCTTCAGACTATGTTTTTTTTTTTCAGTCGGAGGATAACAAACATGTTTTATATTTTGATTTCAATTTTAAAATCAAATTGTCATGCGACGAGGTACATGTTTCTACGCGAGTTTGTTCGTGACGACTTGAAGGTCTGGTACTGAGTAATCCTCAGTCGTTTAGTGTATGAGGTCCAGTTTTCCCTCTATAACCACTAACAAAGTCAGCGAGTATATGACACCTAGTGCTTTAAAATCAGTCCAGATTTTAAAAGTCATTCAGTGCATTCCAGCCTTTAGATATAATTCTCCACAAAGTCCACTACATGTTAATGTCCACAACGGAAGCTGCAGTAGCTATGAATGGCAGCATTAGGCTATATGTGGAATCATGCTTCGTATTCCCATTCTTGCATAGTGTGATTCAGGGCTAAAACAACCCATAGCCCATTTAGAACTAATCTTAATTAATACAACACTGTTAAAAAAAAAAATCAGTTAAAATTTATGGCTGTGGTTGCCATAAATTTACAGTAAAAAATACGGTAGCAACATTTCAGGTTTTACAGACTTAACTTAAATTTACAGTATTTCATAATCTGAAATAATGTTAATTTACTGACAATGGTTTTATACCATTGTAATACACTGACAACCACAGTGGTGATTGGAGTCACATGATGAATCAAAGCTCATCACCAGCAGCTTCTCCACAAGCCAAGAAAGTTCATGATAATATATACACACTCCACAGTGTCATTCACACAAACACCATCAGGGTAACACGCATGAAATTTAAAATGGAATAAACATTAATTTAACAACATTAAATGTAACATAAAACAGCAATGTACATAACAGATTAAAAAAAAAACTAATAAAAACTATGAAGAAAAATTGTTATTTCAACAAAAATACATCAAATGTGAAGTGTCACGCAGGGAATTGTGGGAATGTCAATTTACGTTTTTTTTTTTAATGTAAATTATACAATGATGTATTCTTTTTCACGTCCAAAAATTCACCGTATATAGTACGGAAACTTTAACCAGTTAACAGTTTTTACCATTAAAGTCAAGATAATTTTTTACAGCGTAAGGTTTTCAAAACTGGAGTTGTTGGCTTTAACAATTATGCCACCTTTATCAATGTTTTAAACACAAGAAACCTGCTCACTGCTACATATATAAAGGTGAAACTAGGAAAATTTGAATATCGTGCAAAAGTTAATGTATTTCAGTAATTCAAATTAAAAGCTGAAACTAATATATTTAGTATAACTATATACATGATTAAACTTTTCAGATGGCCGACATTTCTTTTATTCATTTCATGTAATATTGAAATTTTCGGAGATTTTGAATTTGGGGTTTTCATAAGCTGTAAGCCATAATCATGCACGATATTCTAATTTCTCGAGTTTCACCTGTACGATGCCGCCGGGTTCAGCTGGCTATTTATATAAATAGCTACCGTGTTGTACCTGAGCTCCAACACAACGCATCTTTCATCTGAACTGGCTGGTGCCATGATTAACGGCACAATCTGCTCGTGCTCAGTCAGATCTGGCAACTGCTGGGACCTTCAGAGCACCACTCATCCCCCTCAGCTTAGAGAGCCCGTGTGCTCACGCAGGGCACTTATGCCACTGACATGCTGATGCTGAACACGAGAGCAGGCCAAAGGCCGTATTCAGAATAACTGCACAGTACATTCTGCTGAGAGCCCTTTGATGAAGAACCAACCCCATAGACCAACCCCACTGAAGCCACCATTGAAAAAACTGCATTCTATACACCATGACTTATTAAAAAGGTGTTAATAAGCACGCCCCACTCCTTAACGCGAGAGCTATTTCGGGTTTAACTATAATTAGACTGTGCACAGGGCTTGCTGACTCAAAGGCCTTTACCCACCAGGGGCATGTTTTCAGGTCATCATAGTTCAAGCGATATGGAAAAAGTCTGCTGTGAGCTTTTCAGAAAGGGACCTTGATGGAACACCCTGATGTGAGTGATTAAGTGTGGCATGTTACGGGTGATTTTAGGAACGACATTAATCTGAAATGTCATGGCTAAACTAATGAAAAGGGGAGATGGGGAGAATGAGCGGCAAAGGCTTGACATTGTTTTTTATGTTGAAGCAAAAGGTATTTCAAAGCCTTCCACATCAAATCACTCGAAAGCCTATTAATCCGGCCTTTCCGCACGGTTGGGAAGGCAGGGGGTATGGAAACTTTCCACAGGGGAGCGCAACTGACTCCGCTGATAAAGTAATTAAAGTGTAGAAAGAGCTCTCGGTCAGATAGATGGTCAAATAACCATGAGCATCATGGCCGTATCCCAATCGCAGACCTTTTCCCATTGGAGAACTTTATGACAAAATACAGTTGCATTTTGGTTTTCAACTGACAACTGAAAAAAATATATAAATTACTACGGTATCATTACAGTAAATTACTACAGCAGCATTCCAAAAATAAATAAATATAACTTCAGAACTCAGAGTTGAAGGTAAATATGAAACATTAAAGGGATAGTTCAGCCAAGAATGAAAATTCAGTCATTTACTCGCCCTCATCTTGTTCTAAGCCCACAAGACATAAATTAAGATATTTTAATGAAACCTGAGGTTTATTTCCCTCGAGCTAAAGTCCAGGTAACCAAAAAGGTCATAAAACGTGTCGTATAAAAAATCCATATGAATCAAGCAGCTTCATCCAAGTCTTGTGAAGACATTCGATCACTTAATAAGATTAGCCGAGTCACTTTAAGCTTTTATTAACATCTAAACGATGATCGACACATAAATAGAGCAAATCACATATGGTAAACACGGAAGGCCAAATCTGCCTCTGTGATCCACAAGAATCACTGAGGTTTTTTCCACACACACACACACACACACACACACACACACACACACACACACACGACCAAGCTTCCGCGTTCACCATATGTTATGCGCTCTATGTATGAGTGTTATATACATATAAGAATAAAAGCCTAAATTAAATATGTTCATCATATAAAGCAAAGAAAGCTCAGTTTAGCTTACCTGGAATTTCATTGAAGGGACAGAAACCTCTCCGGTTTGAGTTTTGAAAATTAAGAAAACATTATTGGTTTTGGAAAAACATGACTGCTTTAAAGGGCAACTATACTCATTTGTCATCATTTTCTCAGTTTAATCTAAAAACATAGGCCGACAGAAGCATATTTAGGGCTGTTGGAACGAATTTCGAAATTCGAATATAATTCGAATATTAAAAAAATCCATACTATTCGAATGCTGAAGTTACTTGCTTTGAATATTGCTTTTTTATGTATATTTTTTATTTTTTTAATATGCAATCTTGCCTTTCTCACCGCCTTGGCTTACACGCATGTGAAGATGAAATGCTTTTGTTTCGTCTGATGAAGTTTTTGAATCGTAACACAATGGTGCCAATGCAATCCACGCTGTATCATCATAACAATATGACAAAATGGTAAATGTTTAACGACGTAAAAAGCACCCCCCAAATCACTGTGAAGCGAAAAACGCAAAAAAAAACTCAATGGATTCTGCGAGCACCGAGCTCGTTGGAACGGTCTAGTTGAACTGAAAAGAACGATATAAGTTTCGGAATTTATGGTGGTGTTTTCGCGGAGATATTAGCTGAAAACCATCGGAAGCGCTTCAACCATATTCAGCACGAATAAAATGTTTATTGTAAGTTAGATAACGTGTAACAACAACCACATGCTATAGTGGTATTGGCGATCCATAAGCCTGTGTCTGTCTTAAATATTAATAATAGGATGAATTTGAGCATTTAATATTTGAATATTAAATAAAATAAGGAATGGAATTCGAATAGTTTTACAGAGGAAGACTGACCGCCCTAATGTGTACAGGGCTCTAGACTGCGGAAATTTTTCCGCCAATGGCGGAACGAAACAGCGCTACACGGATTGACCCGTGCCACACGGACCATTTATCAGCTCGGCTCAAAAGACCAGATGAGCTAGAGCTCCACTTGTGAGTGACACGACGACTAAACAGCGCTGTGAGAAGCATTCGAGTTCTCCTAATCAAACCACTAATGTCTCTACTCAACTAAAGCCAGATGAATCATTGCTGACTTTAACAACACTGATGCTGAAAACAGGGGAAACATTGTCTGTGCCATGACAATCCAGTTAGAAGGCTTTTCAACCCACAGATCACCAACATTTACCATGAATTTACTGTAGTAACTGTAACCATGGCTTTTGGCAGAAATGTGGGATAACCATAATGAATTGTATAATGTCAAAATTATAACATAGATATGCATTTAAGTAGTAATGGAATGTAATTTTAGTTTTTTGTATATCAATTATACTAAATGTGTTTAAGCTATCATGGTAGTGAGCTGCTATTTAACATGTATTTTGGATAATGTGACTATATGTGTCCTTATGTAATTGTAATGTGTGTGCGGGTGTGTAAATACGGAAAGGCGCTACATAAATAAAACTTCTTCTATGTGTGGTTTTACCTGTGGTTATCATGATCTACAAATGTATGATACGATGGAAGACCAATTTTAATAAAAGTAGACCGCTATTCTAAAAGAATATTTCGATTTTACCCTGTAAAATTGAGGCTATTACATTTTTTACAGATGTTAAGGTTTTTGTTAATAAAAATAAATCTACATCCACATCTCCAGCTCAAGAAACTGCAACTGTCAAATGTGCATTTCCAACAAACATGTAATACTAATATTTTATATTAATAATTAATTATTTTTGGTGCCACCATCAGCAGAACAAGGTGGAACTGGAGCTACTGTTCCATATATATATATATATATATATATATATATATATATATATATATATATATATGCCATGTAACATATTGCTTGACTGATCAAATTAACTTTTAAGGTTACTCTTCCAATTTATTTAATTTAAAATGCACTACTTTTTTTTTTCCCAGCTAAATGCAAAAAAAGCATCCCCCTGCTATTGATCATACAAGGAAAGCACATTCATTCACCTGGGAATATAGCACTCCAATCATATGGCGTCCATCTTGTGCAGGTTTACATAGAAAAACAATGGAAAAGCAATGCAGATGAATGCAAAAACGAGTTCTGGTTGAACAGATTCTAAATGACAGAATTCTCATTTTCGGGTGAGCTTACCATTTTAGGTTCCAAAGAGTCTAAAACCCAAAAACACCTTATTTGTATCACACCACAAAGACCAGCAAGAATAGAGGCGGTTTCATGAACTGTGGAGTGAATGTCCATGCTGAGGCAGCCTGAAGCCCACACAATCATAGGAGACTTTACAGAAGATTATGGAGAGTTAAGATGATGGCTAGAACATACAAAGCAAAAGACCTGGCTGACCCATTGCATAGTGCCCTAAAAAACACACCACACAAAGTCTGCATCTAATGTTACAGAATTAAGATGTTAATTGAGACATTTTTGAGATGAGACCTGTTGCTAGTGGTCGAATGGTATGCTAATTGCATCTTACATAGCTTGCATACAACTTTATCTCGCGGCTCCACAATTTTACCATCTACCGACCAAAATCCAAAGTACTTCCAGACATGGCTTTTTAGATTTTGGAGGGGTTAAAATCACTTTCTCTGCTGCGGTCGAGTTGGGCTCTGCAATTTCTGCCATCTTCCATGCAAGTCAACTTTCAGCAGTGACGCTGTACCTGTCCCTGATCCCTCAGGTATCGTGCACACCCACTCGCAAAGCAAACAGCCACGCCTCTGCTACCGCGGGCGGTTTTTTTCCACATTCGAATATTAGTTTTCAACTTCGAATTTCTGTTTTTTAAAACTATTCGAATATATATTCGAATTTAGAATATTCGTTGACAGCCCAAGTGGGCACCTGCGCCCCATGACAATAGCCAATCTAAAGCTAGCCTTGCAAATAAAACAAACAGCTTTTAAATGTCTCCATGTCAGCTTGATCGCTAATTGAGCCTTGGGCATATAACAGCCCAATTGGATAAAAAAAAAAAAAAGGAGACACTTTCCAACAGCCATATTTGTTTTTCTGTTTTCTTTACAGTGTCTTCAATCATCTAACCTTGTCACAATATCCATCTTCACCATCACAAATTGCATATCCCATTTCTCATTTTCTCTCCGAGCAACTGCTTAATCACACATCTCGGCAGCGCCTGTTCATGTGTGAGTGTGTGTGTGTGTGTGTGTGTGTGTGTGTGTGTCCTGACCCCCCTCCGGAGACAGCCTTTGCTTTCACACCAAACATCAGATATTCTTGGCTGAGAGTACACAGTGCCTGTGGAAACTTCCAGCGACATTATGCAGTGCTGGGAATCACATCACGTATTCAACCAGCTGGAGCAAATAGCTGCGAATAAGAGCTGCCTGTTCTCAGCGGTGGAAGCCACAGGTTCCAAGTGCAATCGAATACCTTTAGTTTGTTGCTTTTACAAAGAACAGAACACATCTAGATCACCAAACTGCAGCCTGACCCAAGTTTCTATACCAGAGGATGAGCTCTGCGCACAAACACCTCGATAAGAGGATCTGGAAGGCACCTGTTCCCGGGAATCAAGCGAAAATGAAGATACACTGACACAAATGAGGACTGACAGCCCATAGAATTGACAATAGCCATGTTTCCATCCAAATATGCGAATTTACCTCATGCGCAAAATGGGAGTATTGCACAAAACATTTGCGAATAAAACACCATCCAGTGAGCCAAAGAGAATAAAATGCTTCCTAATAATTTGGTGCATATAAAAAAAAAAAAAATGGAAGTTGCAGCAGTTGTATATATTGTATAATAATTTTCGTATAATTAATTACTTACACAAAACACGTTCATGTTATGTTGCATTCGAATGCCTGCTGTTTGGGAACGCTGTCATGTAAGACAGTTCTGGCATGTGTTACCATCATAGTTTATGAGCATGTTTTCTTATTGGACACTTTTTTTTTTTTTTTATCAGACTCAATATAAAGTATGCACTATAAAAAATGCTGGGTTGTTTCAACCACATGTTCGGGTCACATATGGACAAACTTATGCATATTTTTTAAATTTATGTGGATCTTGGCGTTTCCATCCAGAGTTTTTTATGCAATATCCCAAAATGCACATTAAAATAGGTTGATGGAAACAGCTACTGCTTACTATAACACTAAATTTAAATATAATAACACAATGTCATTACATGTAGGCGTTTGAAATGAAACTCAAGAGGCAATGATGCGCTCAAGTCATGTAGAGAAAGATCGAATTTTCGAGTTGAATGCACATGAATACCACCACAAAGTAAATGGATTCATAAAATTAAATAAAAACGCACTTGATGTGCATTCTTTAGTAATAATTTTGTTAGAAAGTAGAGTTAAATAGTTGCTGTATTTATTGTATAAAAGGTATATAGCTCAGACCAGTGATTTGAACGCACTAGCTTGAGGTCACATGAATATTAAACCGACATGCTCAAATTTAACAAAATTCAGATATCTTCAATCATTTTCACTACATTCTGAGCTACAACATTTTAGGATATAAAGTTTATTCACTGATATAGTAACATCATTACACACTAGTATTCAATTTTAGGCCTGTATAATAAATTATTAACCACTCTGTAATAACACAGGCGGTAAAAGAGACATGATGAATTAGAGAATCACAAGTAGCCTTTCCACACACTGAGGTAGTACATTAATGTACGTTAATATACAAACCTCCAACGTGACACTAAAATAATGCAATGCACATTAATTAAACAACGTAAGATGTAACAAAAAAACAAACTTACATAATGATCAACAAAAAAAACAATTGTTTTAACAAAATGCCATCAAATGGAAAGTCTCACTTAAGAAATTTTGGGAAAATCAGTTTACATTTTTTTCACTGTAAATTACAAGATAACCTAATTTTTACTTCCAAAGTCTGTACATTTAACATTATTCTACTGTAAAATTACATAATGTCCCATTAAATCCATTACAGTTTGTCACCGTATATAGTAAGGAAACTTTACATTATAAGCCCATTAACAGTTTTGCTTATATTTTTTGCATAGCAAATTTGTTCATGTTTTTTTTTTTTTTTTTTTTCCTCAATAGAGACAGAAAGTGACAAGACAGAAGAAAGGGGATCAGGAATCAATCCGCAGGGAATATATATTTTAGGGGAAGGATGACACTCAATTAATTTGCTTGAAATAATTATGCTTTAAAAAAAAGAAAAAAAAAAAGAAAAAAAAATTATATTATATATAGTATATTTTCAGAAAAATGAGAATTGACCTTTTAATAATAGGACGATATTTCTCTGTGTTTTGTTAAGAAAAATGACTTTAGAGAATTCAAAAACGTGAAGTGTTTGTCAAGTTCTGACAATAAAGAGCAATTAATGGATATGGAAACCATTTCACCAGATGACTTGAATAGCTCTATTTGGAAAGAAAGAATCATTCTAAATTGATTGGTGTGATTTTGTAGGGGAGTGAATCTGCATTGAAAATAATAAACAAATTACAAGCATAGAAACATACAATAAAACAAAGATACAAATGAAATAAACTTTGCTTAATGTTTTTCAGGCATTCAGGCACAGAATTTAAATAATCAAATGTAAATTAACACTGCATAGTCTTCACTGTATAAATGAAATATAATTAATCATTGTTAAAGCTGCAAAAAAGATTTTCTCTGTGTTTTGTTGTTTTGTTAACATCAATGACACAGACAGCAGCAGGAATATTAGGCTGTCGTCACTTTAAGAAAAGAAATGCACGGATCCAATATACTGATACACATCCTTTTCTTTTTCAGAATCAAGTTCTCTTTTTTGTCTTCTTGCGCTTGAATGGTTTAAAATTGCTTGAATGTTTAAACTGACAGGACCTAAAACATGACTCGATGGTTAAAGTTTGCATTTAATCCACGAATCACGTGCGTTTCGAACACTGGGGCCTGGTCCGTATGGATCACAGATCAACTACATATAACTACGATCAACTAGCCTACGATAACAAGAGTTCGATACAATGTTTATTCACCAAAAGCGGAACGAAACCGCGCTAATCATCTGAACTGCGCCACACGGAAACATTCATCAGCTCGGCTCAAAGATCAAACATCAGCGCAGCGTGAGTTTACTCGCTGATCGTCTCGTCACATGACTCCTGTGAGAGCCAGTGAAAAGCGCTTGAATTCAGCAAAGAACACAAATGTCTCATTGAATTAAACTAAAGCCAGATGAAACGGCGCTGACGAACACTGTGTGCAACGATACAGTCAGAAAGCTTTTCGATCTACAAATCGCCATCATTTACCATGGATTTACTGTAGTAACACTAACAGCACCATGGTACTGAGCCAGATATGTGGATATTCATATCGCTGAAGACACACGTCAAAATCAGGCAACACAAACATATTTCATGACTTGAAACTTGAGAGATATTTATTTTGTTAAGAAAAATGACTTTAGAGAATTCAAAAACGTGAAGTGTTTGTCACGTTCTGACAATAAAGAGCAATTAATGGTCTGGTTTCTACAACTCACTTAAGAGCAAAAATCTACCTTTAAACTTGAAAGAAATAAAGATTTGACATGTATCGTGATAATTATCAATATCGACTGATATGAAAAATTGTATTGTGATTTTTTTGGCCATATAACCCAGCTCTATACCAAAGTATTAGAGCTGCATGATTAATCGTTAAAAGATCGTGATCTCGATTCAAACAACCACACACTCTCATTCCTAAATGAAACGATTCGGCTCTGTCTTTTAAAGCTTTGACAAAATCTCACCAAACATTCAGATCTGCGTTTGCTGACCCAGAGAGAACAGTTGTCATGTATAGATATAAAACAGCTTCACAAACAAGTCTTTTCAACCACACGTTATCGTTATTTCTGTGTTACAAATATTCATATCACAGAAGTAGGCCTACTAGAGTAAAAGTTTAGATTTCAGATATAAACAAGTCAATGGAAGCGATCAAAATAGAGCAAATCTCCTTTTGAGAGTAACTTAGTGCTTCAAATAACGATTGTATCGATTACATTGCTACGTCAGTAGGTGGCAACATGTGACTCTTCAATGTATTTGTCACTGAATCATACAAGAGATTTGTTCAAAAACGCTGATTCATCCAGTACTGAAACAAGTGGAGTATTTACGAGTCATTCATTGACTCAAATAAAATTATTCATTCTGATTAATTAAAAATTTTAAACAGACTGCAGCAATTAACATTTTGTCAAAACCTCTAGTAAATTACATGTTATTTTGATTAGTTGTCTGTTGAGAACTGTGGGAGAATTGTGATCTCCGTTTGAAACAAAAACAATTATAAAAATCTAGGATCTTTTCACAATCATCACTCCACCACATGCACGCACACACACACACACACACACACACTAAATAAACAGGATCGGTTCTAGTAAAGCTTCTAGACACTTACAACTATGTTGTACTACAGCTGCTGCAGCATAAATTAACTGAACTTTATATTTATGTATTGTATACCACCTTAACCCATCATAAGATCTGTTAAGGTAGCATCCATCTTTCTAGCTCCAGTTAAGTATGACACAAGGCCAAAAATATACTACCAGGAATAAAACAGGTCAGCCGACATTTTAAAATCTGTAGTGCTATGATTAATGTAATGGCTTATATGCAAATGTCTCCATTACTATTATTCGTTTTGTGAGATTAGCATCTAACCATCCCAGACAGCAGGCAACACTTCATTTTTGAGCTGTTGTCAGCTACTAAGATCTCACAGAGCTGTTTCGAAAACAAAACCGGCAGAGCAAAGTTAGTCATCCAAGCCTCTGGCGCATATTGCTTTGGGCCCAACTCAAGCAGAATTTGTCCCAATGTGCCATGAGAGAGCAGAAACAGGCAAATTAGAGCTGTGCAAATCCAAAAAACGATCCATGCGTTTATGCGGTTCACAATGACAGCGACTGCAGCTTTAAAGCCACCAGGCATCATTCATTTTCAACGTAAACTGCCGATTTCTGACAACTAGAGCAACAGACACTGTGGGCAATGTGATAAAGTTGACACATTGCAAAAACTACAAATGGGAGTGCAGGTATGTCTATACAACACCTTCCATGGCACTTCTATAGAGAGTAATACTTGATATAAACATTTTATTTGCATTATATAGCTGTAATTTTAAGTATTTTGGCACAGTTAATGCCTGTTCACACCAAGAAGGATAACTATATTAGTGTCCACACCAACGGATGATAACACGGTTTAATTTAAATGTGTGCAGTCTGTCACTTTAAATGTTCAAGCTCTTTAAAGTCATCTGGATTCCGATCGGCTGTCAATGTTTTTATTGTTCATCAGCTGGAAAAAACAAAATCCTTCTGAAAGCGATTCAAACGACATCGTTCCTCTTTGTCATTATCGGTACAGTTGTGGTGTGGATTTCTCTGTTCTCGTAAAGGTGCGGTCACATTTAATGTTGCTTGACAAAATTTCACAGGCAAAATACAGCCAGAATCCACGTGAACGAGAAGTTTTGCGTGAGTGCAAAAGATTTCGCTCATGTTCAAGCTGGTCATGCAAATTCACCGCTTTGACCAAAAAAACAGCTGATCGATTTGAAAGTGACGTGATGCTATTGACAAATGACCTATTTTCGCCTGTAAAATTTTGCTGAAATTCCGCTCATGTGACCGCAGCTTCGCTGATGTACAACCAGCTTTGTATTGTTGCATTGTCAGTAGTATGTAAATGAACAATCTGCGCTCTTTCTTTATGTTACCTGAACCAAGATATCTTATGTTTGTCAGAAAAGGTTTTTTTGTCAGCTCTAGGGCTTTCATGAAAACTACAGGTTGTACTTGCACATTTCTTGTATCTAGCTCACAGACAGACAGATCGAGTTCAGTTCATCATGTTGGAGTTTCCCTACCTTTTTGGTAAGAATGCACCAAAATTTCGGCCGCCAAAAATGATCGCTAATTGATAACTAGTCAAAAAATAAATCTGTTAAATCCGAGTCTATTGCATAGAACTGAATTAAGAATAATATAATGTTGCACAGTAGTCAACATTTGAAGTGGATCAAAATCTTTCATCAAAGTTATACATGAATTTACCCGCACGTGTCATTGGACAACTTTGATGACCTTTTTTGATCCACTTCAAATGTTGACTACTGTATTTATATTTAGTATTATTTTAACAATGGGCTATTTCCTGTCCAATTTTTGCCTTACTTTAAATAAAAATAACTTTTGGGCAAAAGGGAACGCCACAGCGCTTCCATTTTCTCTAGTCATGTAGCACCTTTTTTTTTTCTTTTTTTTTTAAATGCTTCCTACGGCATATGCACATTTTATTAAAAGCCCATCTTGCGGGCCATGAATTCGCACTTTAAAACATTATAGTTCTTATCCTTGGTGTGAACGGGGCCTTTATCAGCCAGGCCAATATATCGGTCATTATCATTACCTATTTTTGAGGCATAAAATCATCATCATGTCAATATTACACACACCTGGAAAGGGAAGATATTCTCGCTCCTGCTGTCATCCATCCAGGACTTAGGGTTGAATCCGGGACTGGTGCGGGAGTACTTCTGCTGGGGCATGTGGTTGTTGGGGAAGGTCTTTTTCAGCGGGGAGATGGAGTTGAGAGGCGTCATGCCTCCATTCAGGCCTCTGCGATACTCGCGACCCTGGGATCCCCCCCACCCGCCGTAACCCCCACCCGGGCTCCAGGAGGTGGAGGAGGGAGAGGGCGAGGGGCTCTGGTAGCTGCCCCACGGGGAGGGAGGCTTGCTCAGGCTGTTGGAGAGATGCGGCAGCTGGCCGAAGGGGGCGTTGCGGTGCGGGAACGGGGGCTGGTGAGGACTGGCCGGGGAACGCCGATGCTGCTGGTGCTGGCTGTGGGGGTGCTGGAAGTGGGGGTGGGGGGGGTGGTGCTGGGAGATTGGACCAATCTGAGGTGAGAAGTTGCCTCCGAAGCCCGGGCTGACATGGTGGGAGAAATTCTGGAACAGCAGAGGGCCGTTGTTGGCGGAGGCCGCCGGGTTGAAGAAGCTGATGTCCTCATTGATGATGGTGGAGGGAGTGGGGGGGATAGCAGCTGACCAGTTGTTGAAACTGGTCAGGGAGGAGGAGGTGCTGGATTGAGCAGCCGTTCCCAGTCCCGAAGGCTCCTGATAGTCAAAGGGCGTCAACACGGGGGAATCCAAACGAAGCTTCTCCTTGCCGTTGGTCCCGTCGGATGACCCACTCTCCACTTTAATCTCTTCAGCGCGAGCCTTTTCCAGCTCGGAGATGATCCCACTCTCCTGGTGTCCGGGCGAGAGCTGTTGTTGTTTCTCTTGGGTCTCTTGCAGCTCCTGCTGCTGGACTTTGGGCTTTTCCGAGCCCAGGATTTCATCTTGCATGTTGTTGTGAGCGCCGGCTGCCGGGAATAGCCATGTCGAACCGGTGTTGGTGCCATTCCCAGCCGGGGTGCTGTTTATGAAAGCGGCAGGGCTGGCGGTCGCATTTTGGTGGTGGTGTGGGGGTTGCAGGTGAGGGTGGATTCGTACTGGGAAAGCAGACTTGTTGCCAGTGTTGTTCTGCACTAAGACTCCAAACCCGTAATCCCCCATTTATGTTCTCCAGTTCAACCTGGCACCAACACAGTTATTCTTGCTTCCTATGCCCTAAAAAAAGATTGCATATCCATGATTAAAATACTCCTTGACGCAGTTGCAGAACATAATTCATGACACAACACTAATAAAGGGTGTGTTTATTGGCAAAAATAAAGGGTGTGTTCACACTTATAGTTCAGTTCGTTTGGTTCATTTGGTACGGACCAAAAAAAACATTTAGTTCTGGTCCGCTTAGCATTCACATTGACATTTTTAAGACTGAAACTAAAGATACCGAAATTAAAGCCATAGGGATATGTTCACAACCTGATTGGTCGGCTTTTATGACATAGCCTATATTTCGAGACTGAACTTACCGAACATACAAAACAATGTTTTGTGTTCTGGGCTAAATGCGCTCCTTGTATGTGCTTAGCCTACATATGATGGTATTTTGACCAGCTGAGATCTCGTGAACAGCTTATAAAATGTGTAAAGGAGTCAAAATAGTGGCAGGAATCCCTCCGTCACACACGAAGATCTGCTGCGAGGAGATGCGGTTCTGATGCCTGAACCGAACTGTGATGGGCAACATCGTGACTATGACGAGAACAAAACTGTTTAGGGTCACATCTTATGACATCACGTCCCTTATTGGTTCGTTTTCATGTCTTTGGTCCATGTTGCATTCATATAGCCTATCATTCGAACAGCACCACAGTTCATTTGGGAGACCCATTTTTCAGGAGTCTCGGTCCACTTGTTTGGTGCGCACCAGGGTTCGAATGGCAGCGTACACACTTGAAATGAATCGCACTATTGCATCAGGGTTCGTTTTAATCAAACCAAACATGCCAAGTGTGAACACACCCAAAGGCTCCAAAGGGGGTTTTCACAGTGATGCCAGTGAAGAACCATATTTGGTTCCCAAAGGAACCTTTCAAAGAACAGTTATTAACCATTATTTTCTTAGTGTGAAGAACACTTTAAATAATCTAAAGAACCTTTGTCCACTATAAAGAACCTTTTGTGGAATAGAAACGTTCCATGGATGTTAAAGGTTCCTTATTTATAATTGTGTGGAAACACTGAGGACACCCTTTGGTGAGAGACTATGTGGCACTCTTCCACCAGACGTCACAAATACTGACAGGAAAGATATATTTAATCAACATGTCATATCATTAATTCCCCGACGATATTGACGGTGTATGCCATACTGGCTATAACACAAGTTATAAAGGTCTCTCGGGCTCTAATTATAGATTCGTGACGTCTCTTCAGCTAACAGCTAACAGGCTACCGGCTTATTCAACAGGAACTGCTAAAAGGCTTCATATAAACCGAAAGGCCGACTCGACCGTGTTTTTCTGACGAAAAAATAATACAGTCAGGTAGCTAACACGACAAATCACCTCATCTGTTATTATAATATAAATATCATCTAAAGGAAAAAAAGGTTCTTCCCTTTTTAACGAACGAACGCTCGATCAGAAAAATGATGACGTCTTCTGCTCGCGAGCTACATTACGCACAATTCTGCACGATTTAACACATATAAAACCACAACACACATGTAATATTAGAGATTGATCATAAATACGTTTACAAAGACAATAAATAAATTCATTTTTCACCTTAGTGGCTGATCCGAGCGATGACTGAGGACTCGTTCCAGATATCACAACGCAAACTAACGCAGAAGCTCGAATAAACCGGTGATCTGATATTATGAAGTGGGGATCTTTAATCCGTCAAGAGTGTCTATTTGTTTTCTCCCTTCCTCGTCTTGACGTGTCCTGCCTTCTCAATGACACAGCCCTGTCTCGCTTTAGCCAGCTGCTAACCTTTAAATCACTTGCGTAGACGATTCTACGTCATTGACTTCAATATACAAAGACTAGTTTAGTTACTGGTGAACTACAAAGCGTTCATGCGTCCTTTTCATTGTTGGATTTTTGTTTCTCTGTATTATTTTTTTATTTTTTTTTCACCAGCTCACTTCTATTCCCTTCGCTGTGCTGCCGCTGCTGTCCTTTTCCTCTCCTATCTACTGAAGCCAAATGACAAGGAGACACAGTCCACATACACTTCCGGCTAAAGCCACGCCCCCGCCGCGTCAAACCACGCCTACGGGAACCTCACAAGGCGTCTGTTCCGCCCACGCAGGTTGAGAACAAGGCATTTAATTGGTCAGAACGCAAGTTATTCCCGCCCACTTTTTCCTCATTTGAATGCGATCCATAAATATGTGTCTTCCCTTTAACGTCATAGCCTATGCTTTGAAATCTCCGCCCTATGAGGTCAATAAGCCTATTAGGATTATTTTGTGTATTTGTATATATTTGCATCACCATAATGCAATATGCTTTAAATGTAAATATCGTCATGATTTTTCCTGTCCTCTGGTGTCAGAATATTTGTGGCACGTGTGTGTGTGTGTGTGTGTGTGTGTGTGTGTGTGTGTGTGTGTGTGTGTGTGTGTGTGTGTGTGTGTGTGTGTGTGTGTGTGTGTGTGTGTGTGTGTGTGTGTGTGTGTGTGTGTGTGTGTGTGTGTGTGTGTGTGTGTGTGTGTGTGTGTGTGTGTGTGTGTGTCCTTTCTTAAGACACTGGTAAGAATTGAATCAGCAGGGGTGAGCTTTTCTGGTTTAAGCGACCCGGATCAATCTCATTACCCGTGTTCCAGCAAACGGATGGGTCAGAGAGCAGGGAGGAGAGAGAGGATCTGAATATGTCATCTGTGCCCTTAGACAGAGGTCTCATTAAGATCTGCTGCTGTTTTCACTCCTCCACCATTATCTTTTGGACCAGCAACGTAGAACAATGAGATCTTAGGTACAGGACAACACAGAGGGTGTGTGTGACTACGTACATGTTTTTCTATCCCTGTGAGACTTCAACCTGAATGCACACCGACTCATAATGGGACTAAATTAAGGTCCCCATGAGGAAACGAGCTTATTGGCATATAGAAGGAGTTTTTTTTTTTTTTTTTTTTTTGCAAATGTAAAAATGCAGAAAGTGCATTTGTGTGTGATGGGTAGGTTTAGGGGTTAGGGATAGTGTAAGGGGAGAGAATACACAGTTTGTACAGTATAAAAACCATTAGGCCTATATCTGTGGAAAGTCGCCACAAACACACTAAACCATATTTTTCTAAACCTAGACAGAATAATCAGGAGGTTGTATCACTAATCTGTAATAATGACAGACTAGCTGTACAATTACTCATCTTACTACACAACTACAAATAAAACAACAAATAGACATGAAATATTGATTTATGAACTGAAATTATTTTATTATTTTAGAAGGAGACAGTGGAGGGATCGACAAGAATATAAGGCCTATTTTAAAGACCACCTGTAGTCAATAATTGTATCCCTTAAAACTCCAAAATGACATATTTAAACGTTTTTTTCTTGGAAAAAAAAACTCGTCCTGCCTTAAAATACCTCAGAGATCCAGCCGTTGACAATCTCACGTTGCTCTGATTGGTTACAAGGTTTGTGACGTCAGAAACACCAGCGATTTCAAACCACGTTTTTGAGACTATTTTAAGGAGAAAAATTAAGTCAATGGTATTGACTTATGAATTTGCACATGGTTTGCCTTAAAGCATATTAAAAAGACCACTATTAACAACAGTAAAATCTTGATTTTCACCACAGGGGGACTTTAAAATATTTGTCCAATCAAAATGAAGTATCCCAGGAATTAATGTACAAGTGATGATTGTCAAGTAACTGAAATACTCAAACACTATCTGACCAGCTGCTTGACACGTGAAAACGTTTTTGCCCTAAACATCCACAGACATCAAGAACATGTTTTTAGATGGAGCCACATTGGGTACACTCACACTGAAATCTCGCCCACACTGAAATCCGATTGGCCAAAATCTTTGTGCTTTTAGTAGGCCAAAACCTGGAAACGAGTTAGCATTTTAACACTTCCACTTTCGTTTCCATCGTACTGAAGTCAATAGGGTTTTTGTTATTGTTTTTTGGTTAAATGCCTGAAATAAGGTGGTGGATACAAGCTGAAGATAATTTCACATTTTATTCTGACATAAAATACATCAGTAATGCCCCTTCTGATTTTTTTGAATGTCATCATGCCGAACAGGTAAACTCATATATCAATACACTACTTTGCTTTTACAGCCTCATTGTGTTAAAAAAATAAAAATAAAAAATTGTTTTGTTTTTAAAGAAAGAGTTGTTGGAAGCTTAGTTGTGGTGAAGTCATTCAACCATGGTGTAGTTTGTTACTAAATTGTATATTTAGCTTTTTACTTCTGATGATTGTAAGATTATAATGATGAACAAAAAAACAACAACATAAGAATCATAAACTCCTGTTGTTCGCAGAGCTTATTTTCTGCAATAATACAAAAGCCAATGGAAAATCCTATTGGGTTTTTGTTGAGGGAACCAGGGTGATGCAACTTCCGGGATGACCTACAAAAAAAAGTCATCATTGCAGTGCTCTATAACTATTTATAGTCTTTGCCTTAGTTAACAGTCCTCTGATATTATGAACGAAAGGCACAAAACTTCTGATTGTTTCTTCCAGAGATTTCTCCTTTCACACTCAGGCTTGAACCAGAATTAGGGTAAAGCTCAAACAGGTTTATCTACAGATATGGCAGGAACACGTTGCACAAACAGTAAGTGATGATACTGTACTTTACATCGCTAGCAGATAAGATGGACTTGTATTGTTAACTTTGAGTCTTTGTCTTACAGAATCATTGGAGAACACACACACACACACACATGAGAAACCACACTGAGATGAGGGATGACTGGAAGACGACTTGAATGACTGGCGATCGACTTGGCTGAGGCAAACTGCAGTAGCTAGCAAGGTAGCCAGGAACATAAAGCAGGTAAAGTCTTTAACATCAGACGAGGTCTGTGACTGTGTCTGAAAACTTAGGCAGCGTTTGAGCACAAAACTGATTTCAGACAGACTTCTGAGGCAGCGTAACGGTTTAATGATCTACAACAAAATAGAGCAAGCTTTGGTGAAAACTAAGTGAATATTTAATTCCTATAAAAGTAATTTATCGCTAGAAATGACATCAGAAGTGAAACGTTGGTCAAAACACGGACCAATCAACCGCAACTTTAAGACGCCATCTTTTTTATAGCTCAAGTGTCACAGAATGGAAAGCACAGGATTGTGGGATATCAAAGGCAGCGAAGGATACATCAATGCTGCCTTCAAAAACCAATCAGATGAAGGGATATCAGGAGACAGGAAGTGAAGCTAACATTGGATTCAGACGTGCCTTGATGCCTTCCTACCTTGGAATGAATCCCCGAAGGGAGCGTCTTTAAGCTTTTGGACACAGCTAATGAGTGTGCGCTCTATACAGTGCTGGTGATGAGGGCTTGATGAGTTCCTGGTGTGCGTGGTCAGGTGCCAGGGAGGATGATGGAAAATGTAGTCCATGACAACTAGATTGATTGGCATCTAATTAAACTCCATCATTAAAGGTGGAGTATGTAATATTGACAGCTAGTGGTTGAAATGGGTACTACATTGGATGCCCTCCTCGATGCTCGACGAGATCCGACGCTCACGCGGATTTCCAGATTGAGGACACGCAAATGGAATGAGATCATTTGACAATGGAAGGCGAGAAGCCTCACGCTGTAAGTTGATGAATTAATTTATCCGCGTTTTAATATGCCTCTGAACATAGAGCTTTTTAAATGGCTGGCAATGCTTTTTAGGTCGGGTTGAATCTGCGATCTCTGACCTAGTTTATTGCTGACTTCCATGGCTGCCATACGCTGTTTTCCACTAGCTGGCAACCCAGGGTGTCAAGCTACTATTGGGTAAATTGGCAGTGGGCGGAGTCACACGGACCAAAACAAAAACAGACATTCTGACACGGGACACACATTTCAAAGTATAATAACTGGCTGTAGTATTGTTCAAGTATGTGAGAAACAAGTGTGTGAACTTAGCATGTTTCTTAAATCTCTGCTAACATATGACATTTTGTGCTTTAGTACAGTTATAAAAATATATACTTACAGCACCTTATCACTCATCTAACTTTAATTCGGAAAGTTTAATAGTAACTCCAAATTGGTTATTTGCCAAATTGTTGCTGTATACCTAATCCCTAAATCTCCAATTTCCTCTCCATTACAGTGTCTGCCAACACAGTCTCAGATGTTCAGTAGTTCAGTGTGATGACACTTCTCTCTTAATGTGGAATGAAGATGCCACCATGTTGGTAGAGGGATTAAAAGGCAGAGACAAGACCAGTCAGACTGGCTTTAATGGAAACACACCTTTGCAGCACAGCTCAAATGACCTCCATGCAAAATTATTCAGGCAGTCAAGCGAATTTACTTGTATAAAGGCAATTTGAATGAGGTTGGTGCATTTGAACAAGCAGATGTGCTCTTGCGTCTCGCTGTTAAGATTCAGCCACTGCAAACGCAACCCTGGTTCAGTCTCCGGTTTCATTCGCCAAAGAGCCAGCTCGACTATGAATAAAACATTGAATCCATTAAAAAATTTATCACCCCTACCTAAGGCATAATTGGCACAATATGTTCCTCAGGAGAGGAGAATAAAGTTGTAAAGAAGATGCATTGTATTGTGTAATACTGCTTATTTTGTGTGCCATGAAATATTTAGCTAGTGTACACATGCCTAAACAAAGCGTTGTAAGCTGAACAGGGATCGTATTCTCAGTCGGAGCAGCAAGCGACTGATCATCCTGGTTATACAGGATTTATCATCATATATTCAAAATAAATACGTATATATATATATATATATATATATATATATATATATATATATATATATATATATATACTATTATAAAATATGAATGAACTCACAAGAGGGAACTCGTATTATTTAGTTTTCTTTTATTACAATATCACAATTTAATTTAAAAAAAATCCCTTATCCTATACTGGATTGTATACTACATGTCTAAAATGAACAATTCAATGTATTAGGAATAATTCCTATCCTCACATTACTTATTTTACCTTTTTGAAATGTTTCAAATGATTTTTTTTTTTTAGGAAGATCTGATAAATTTGTAATCAATTTGTAGATTCTTTCCATGTTCACTAAATCACTTGTGAGTTTCTGAATGGCATCGTCCTCTAGGAAGTTACTTATTTTTGTGGGAAGGTATTAGCCATGAGATTTGAAGAATTTGATGATTTTTTGTAGGTGTGTAACATGTACATGGGGTTCTGGATGTACCTCGGTTTTGGGGTAAGGATTCAATACGAATTCGGTACAAAAGAAAAAAAATCCCCAACAAATCCCCAATTCTAGGTTTCTTTTCATTTATTTTGAACAGACAGTAGTGCAAATTACAGTTTGTTCCACCTAGAGGCATTTAGTCCCCCTGAGTGATACAGTACAGCCTATATAAAGTATTAAGCACTAAGCAGAAAAAAATGCACTCTAGCATAGGTCATATTTTTTGTAGGCTGATAAAAAAACAAAAGGTAGGCTATTTGGTTACAATCCGCTACAAAACTGAAAATAATCTCTTGTGTTATAAAATGCACAAAGTTCAATATTAGGCTAAGCTTTTTCAAGAAATCACTGAAAGATGAGAGAGAAGGAGAACATTTCATATTCCATCACTGGACAGTAGTGAGACTTCCATGACACCAATCGGCACAATGCCAAATGATTTTGTCTCATTATAACAGCAGAAACAACTTACAATACTTATATTATTTATGACACTCACAATAAAAACAAAACATTGTGCTTTTGTAAAATAAAGAAAACAAAGAGGATGCTGCTTTCTGCAGTCCCGGTTTCCTTTCCGTGAATTAGTGTAGTGCGTCACAAAAATGTATCGAAACTCAGCGTATAGGCTACTAGCAAGCTCTGGTGTGCCATCTCGCCAATGACCAGTCGCCAGCATAGACAGTAAAAGAAATGGACACAGCGACCCCATTGATTTCAATGGAGAAGACTGAAGCCCGATTATTTCACTTCCTGTCTGATGGCTGAGCGACTGCGCAGGCTCAAACTGAGCGTGACGACAGTCTGACAGTTGTAAATCTTCTAGTAGCTGTAGCAAGAAAGACAAATCTGAATCACAATCTTGAAAAATTCATCGAAATATTTTGTCCCGTTGCTTTTATGGACTCTCTATCTATTGGCTTCTCCCTTGACTTTATGCCTCAATTTCCCCCTGATTGCCTCATAGACAGTAAAAGACTGCCTGCGAGCTTCTCCTCCTGTCTATACGGTAATGTCTCTATTGTGCGACAGAAAGTCGCGTGGTTATGATGCAATCGTTAGCCTATTTTTTACAAAAACGGCTTCTACGGGGCCATAACGTAAGATACAAAGTAATGGAGCCTTTTATACATTGTCGTGTTTCTTTAGAAATAAATAATGGACAAATGAAGTCTTTGGACGCCTCAGATGTAAAGTTATTCGCTGTCAAAGTGACGCCAAAATGAATGGGAGTCAATGGAATGCTAACAGCAGGTGAAGTTCTGCTACAATGGCGGCTCCCACGAGGCTTCAACTTCCGGCTGATGGATTACCCCCTTGGTTGCCAGTCTTGTTTTGGGATGGTGCATAGATCGTCGGTTCTTCTTCTGCTCTTTTTCCTGCTGTGGCGGTTAGCAAACGGCGTTGCATTACCATGCGCGCCCCCTTCTGGATTGGAGTGTGGATCGCCTGTGACTTACTGTATTCGTCGTCTGACTGTGAGCACTGACCTGTGACGTCCATACCGTGACGGTTCGGGATGAATACATGTAGCGTTACACCCCTAATGTTTTGTCATATAAGTTTGTCTATCTCATTTTACAATATTGTTGTCAAAGTGCAGGCAAGGGATGAAGAGAAGGAGATTCTACACGACAACAATGTACGAAAACGGAAACATTTCCTTCACATTTTTTGCGGACTGACGACAAAGTTGTCAAAGCGTTGCCTGTTCACATGACCCATCTTGTTAATCTTTCCATAAGAACCAGTATATTTCCCAGTGCATGGGAAAAAGGAATAATCATCCCTGTGTTCAAAAGTGGTTGCCAAGACTCAATGAGCAACTATCGCCCTATATCGATTTTACCAGTTGTATCTAAAATAATTGAAAAAGTTGCAGTAGCGCAACTGAATGACCATTTAGAAGCCAGACAGCTCCTTCATCCACACCAGTTTGGGTTTAGACCAGGTTATTCAACTGAAATAACAAACTGCTGTTTAATTGAAAATGTAAAAAAGTCCCTGGACAAGGGCAATGAGGTGGGAGCTGTATTTATCGCCCTTAAAAAGGCATTCGATACGGTCAATCATAGTTTGCTTTTCTCTAAAATGTTACATTTTAATTTCTCAAATGAGGCAGTGTTGTGGTTTACATCTTATCTCCAGTCTAGAGTGCAGTGTGTTAAAGTTGATCAAAACATATCTGCACTCTCAAACATAAACATGGGCATTCCGCAAGGCTCTATACTTGGCCCTTTGCGGTTTAGTCTCTTTATAAATGACTTACCTCAGCACTGCTCAGATGCCAGTTGTCAGCTGTATGCGGATGATGCAGTTCTTTATGCACCCGCCAAGTCACCTGAGCAGGCTGCAGCTGTACTGTCTGACATCTAACAGTGGCTCATCCAAAATCAGTTAGTTCTAAAACTCTCAAAAACAGTCTCCATGTGCTTTTCCATTAAAAAACTTGATTTAAAAGGAAGATTTAATATTAATTTACAAAATAAAGAAATTCATCCAGTTAATTTAGTATTAGATCATCAACTTAAATTTGACAAGCATATGAATAAAATCTTAAAAAGAATACAAAGTAATTTCAACTATTTCAAATCAGAAGCTACAAACCAAACCAGACAGCCCTGCTGTACATGCATGCTATGATTTTTTTCTCATATATCATACTGCATGGGCACAAGCAGCTCCGTCTGCAACCATACAACCAAGCAATAAAAATTATGGATAAAAAACCAATACGCCATCATCACTGTACCATCCTTAAGAAATATAATTTAATGAATTTTGAGAGCTTTAGCAATTTTTGCTTTCTTAAATTAATTCACAAGTGCATTAATAATTTAGCACCTGAGCCACTAAGTTCATTTGTTGAGAGACAAAACAGCGTTCGAGTCACTAGGAGCTCCACAAATGATTACTGTAAAATACCATACTCCAGGACCAGCAGACCTTCTCTGTGAAGAGCTCTAAACTCTGGAACTCATTGCCATCTGACATCAAGACTGTACCTGACTTTAAAGTGTTTACTTCCAGGCTTAAAAACTGGTTAAAAACAAACCAAAAGTGTACTCATTTTTAATTATTGTAAGCAGTGATGCCGAAAAAGTGTTCAGATTAGAGTAACGCGTTACTAAGTAACGCGTTACTCTAATCTGAACACTTTTTCAGTAGCGAGTAATCTAACGCGTTACTATTTCCAAACCAGTAATCAGATTAACGTTACTTATCCAAGTTACTGTGCGTTACTATTTTTGTCATTTTCTTTAGTAGAAATTATGGCTGATGTGCGATATGAAACTGAAATGTGTGTGAGAAGGCAGAATCACGACACACCCCTTCCAACTCCCAGAGTTAGCTATCCTTCCCGTCCAGATCCAATGCTACCACATCTTTAAATTACTATTCGTATTATTTTAAGTTAACATTATAAAATACGTAGACCTACACCGCAAAACTAGTTGAGGATAAATTCTTTAAAATTGGGCAATTCCAGTGTTATGGACGTGACATCTGAGGTAAAAATATGAAATGTAAATTCTCAGAAAATGCATTTACTACTAATATGGTGAAGCGTCTGTTTCATACTCCCTTAATAAAGGAGTCCAGACATTATAAAAAATATCAGTCTACACTTGCGTTTTATATTTAATATGAGGGAAATACTCATCCGTACACGGACGTGACACAAAAAACTTTAACTTTTATTTGGCAAAAGTACAAAAAGTAATACTACCAACCGGATATAGAAGGGTTGGCTCTCCACATAACATAAAATATTCATTTTGTCTTTTTTTTCGTGTACGCATTTATGAGGGAAAAACAATGTTACGTGGCAGTTCCCCGTTTCGGACGTGAGCGCTCTGAAAGCGGCACTGAAAGACTGCTTTAAAACTTTCACAGAGACATCAAACAGAAAGCACAAAGCCTTTCATTAAGGTGAATTTCGTTTTTGTATTAATTGTATCTTAATTTTAATAAATGTTTCATCAACCAATTGCCTGGATTTAATAAATAAAAAGTAAATATAGCAGACAATAGATAATCACAACACGGAGGCGCCGGCGCGTGATCTGGAGTCATAAATGAACCGAAACACAGCGTATAAGGTAGGCCTATACTTGCCTCACACACCTGAGAAATATATCTATACAAAGCTCGAAATGTGTACTTTTAAAGAAATTCAAAAAGAAAGAAAACAGACTGTTCTCTGCTTATGTAATCCGTATGAAATGCATTTCTCTCTGGCGCGTTCACTAGTGATCGCGAGTCAGGTCAAGAAAGACTGTCTTTTGTTTTGTTTTAGAAAAACAAGTATTTATGTTAAGTCAAGTAAAGAAACACTATCTTAATTTAAATTTTTATTTAAAAAAACAAGTAGGCCTATTTATGTTAAGTTAATTCAAGAAAGACTGTCATTATTTAATTTTTTATAAAAACATATGTGAAGCCAAGAAAGACTGTCTATATTTTATTTTTTTATAAAAACATGTATTTTTTCAGGAAATAGTTTTTAAGTTCAACTTAAAATGTCAGGAGATACGTTGTTGACGTTACTGTTAAAAAGGGTTGTTTTCGGCAGCTGCTGAATGTAACTAAAAAAGTAACGTGTAAAGTAACTAAGTTACTTTTTAAATCAAGTAATCTGTAAAGTAACTAAGTTACTTTTTCAAAGTAACTGTGGCAACACTGATTGTAAGTAGGTAAGAGTTGTATATGATATGCATGTTTATATATCATTTTTATATTTTTTAAATTGAAGTAGTGAAGTATGTAAATTCTATTGTGTATAAAAGCCCAACCAGGGTTTGGGACAGGAGAATTTGCTATAAACTTTATATGCAGCACTTCAGTGACAAGCTTTGTTTTGACACTATGTTTGTTTGCATTGTCCCAGTCAAATAAATAAATAAAAATAGACTGAACACGAGTCAAAACGCATAAAAAGTTTTCAGTTTTTAGAAAAGTATTGTAAACGGCCCCTTAAACTATAGGTCTGCATGGGATGGATTTTTCAATCCCGCTCCCTGCAATTGTTTTTTGAACCCAAAACTTTCATATTTAGTCCTGTTCCCACCCTCAAAAGCCCCTAGGAATAGGTCTACGCTTATTTTTCTGTCCCAGTCCATTTCCACACAGAAACGTCAGATCTCCAGTGACAGACTTATGCGTTCAGTTATTATTAGGTCATTATATTTAGCGGGATCCCACAAGTAATTTATTTTCCCCCCTTCCTGCACACATATCAATCTGTTCCCTCCCGCACCTGCACTCAGCATTTCAAAACTTGTACCGCGCTGCACTCTTTTGTGTCGGGTCCCGCGGGATTGTAGACCTCTAATTAAACTCCAGCAGATTTACTATATTTACAAAAACAAAATCCAGAAGGCAGGAATTAGCGTAACCCCTTCACTTATGTAAAGATAATAATAGGACAAAGAGAATAACCAAAATGCTTAAATACATGGCCAAATGAGGAATCAAAACAGACTCAGGTGAACATAATCAATGAGTAGCCATAGAAACCAACTAGCAACAGTATCAAATGGATTTGGAAATAAACACGAGAAGAAAACAAGGGAACCAAAGGAAAAACAACATAAGAGTCCCCACAGAGATACCTGTTATATATCTGTCATTTTATATAACCATACCTGTTATATAAAGAGAAAATGTATTATAAATGTATGTATAAAAATGTGTGTCAATTTTGTATAAAAATGAACTGCCTTGTGTAAGTTAAAATTATGCATTTATTCATTAGATAATAAAGTTATCATTTATAGTTTAAGTGATTGAGCTTGACCAGAGCACGTTTCTGAATGTCTGCTATAGAACTATACAGATTTTAACAGGAATGATGCGACTGCATTAAAACAGACAGGGATCTTGAGTTAAAAAAGAGCTTGTGCATATTGCTCGCCATCTATTTGTTCTTGCTGGGATCCCTGAGGGATGAAATCCTAATTAAGCTGAAGAGGCTGAAGCAGTCAGTAGCACATCAGCCCTGCTTGTGGGAAGGAATGCGGCTAGGTGGGCGTTCACGTCAGAAAAGCATTTGCCATTTCATTACTCCTCTGGGTCCTGAGAGGAATAAATTATAGAAATTATAGACGAGAAGCTCGGCATATATATGAGTGTGTGCATATGTACGAGAGGGAGACAAAAAAAGTGTGCGTTGACTGTGACATTTATGTATTGTCATGTGATTATGATGTAAACTCACCTCAGACATCCCAGATGTCCTGCAAACCTGGATGACTTTATTTCTTCAGTGGAACAACACAGAAGAAATTCGAAGGGTGCGTTTATATGAAAAAACGGAAAAGTTTCTCCCTCGCGCGACGACAACGTTGTCAAACCAATCCCGTTCACACGGATCCTTGAAAACGACTTAAAGCACTGCATTCTGCTGCCAGACCAGTAGGTGGCGATGTCACTTTGTAAAGAAAAACTACGTGGGTATAGACTAAACACATATTACGCATGCGCATGCCGTCACCGTTTTCACAAATTCGCGTTTTTGTAGTTTGCACAGAGGCGATAACGGTATTGTTTTCAAAAACGTGCACTTTGAAACCTGTTTTTATTTTTATTTTCATGCCTCCGAAACACTGTTGTTGTGTAAAAATAACTGCTGAGACACATGCAAAGTTCTCAGTTTTTGGTAGTATACTGTGTCATGTGAACTGAGCTGGTCAATGTTTTCAGTGAAGTTACAATGAAGGATTTTATGATTCAAAAAGGATCAAAAAGTGCAATAAAAGAGTCACAAAAGTTCTCCATACAACTTGTGCGCTATTTTCCAAATCTATTGAAATCATACGACAGCTTTGTATGAGGAATGGGTCAAAATAGGTAACACTTGACAATAGTTTTAGTTTATTTAGTTTTAGTTATTTTAGTACTTCAACTTGAACTAAACAAAAATACGAAATGTAGCCTTGGCAACTTGCTGAAATAAAATCCGTTTTTTTATACATTATTTTATTTTCAAGTAATGTGTTTTTTAATGAATGCTTTAGTTTTAGTTTTAGTTAACGATAATAACCCTGTCCAGAAGACAGATTGCAGATATTCATACAGGCTACTTATTCTACTTTTATGGTGCTTTTGAGTCCTTTTCTCTGCTTAAAAAGCCTCATTCTTCAATCAAAAGAGCGACCCGTACAATCTTCAAAATGTTTACTTTTGTGTTTCACAAAAGAATGATGTGACGGTGACCAAATAACACTGGATGAAATTTCATTTCTGAGTGATCTAATCCTTTAAAATGAACGTTCAACACCAACGTCATACAAACGCCCACATGTCTGCGTGTCAAAACACAATAGCAATTACAGGGGCTGGCCTCCAAACTGAGATAACTCATTCTCTCTCTCCCTCTAAAGCGCTCCCAGCCCCGTGAAACGCTGACACGGCTGATCAGTCTGAGTGGCGGGTGTAAAACGCTGAGTCAGCCTGGCCCGCACCATCCTCCTCCAGCAGAGATGCTCATCAATAATGAACCGTTCCCTCAGCCAGAGCTCAGGCCGTGAAGCTCACCACACACTGCAGTGGCTTCAATATCAGTCGGGTGTCAGCGAAGGTGAAATAACGCTTTAACAGACGACTGATGCGCAATGTGCTGTTGGGCATTTTGGGATTGGAATAATTAAAATGAGATATTTTCATAATATCAATAACAAACTCCTATCATGTAAGTTAGTTTTGCTCCAGATGTTCCCACCTCGAAATTCGGCATAAAAAGCTGCAAAACAAGGTGGTTTCCCCGAAGCTTAATACAGACTAATTTCCTTCACAAGTTTGTTGCTGGCCTACTTAAACATGGGTGTTTCTGACTGCGCCTGCTTTGAATGCAGTAAATAGCACTAAATACCGCTGAGACGGTGAGATGTTACGTTCTAAAGTACCTTTCAGCGATCAGTTCTTAAAATAACCTCTTTATTTCTTAGTGTAAAGAACATTTTAAAACTCTAAAACAGCTTTTTTCACTTTAAAAACCTTTTGTGGAATGGAAAGACTCCAGGTTCTTCATGAAACCATCAATGCCAAAAAGAAAAAAACATTTTTGTTACAATGTAAATCTTTTAGCTATCACTTTTGATCAATGTAACTGATTTTGATACATTTATTAATCCTATATAATGTATTTTTCATATCCCCATTCCAATGAATTGATCATCGAGTGTGACCTTTTCATTGCCATCAGGGCTTGGGTTAAGAGATTGATTTTCCACCCGGCTATGTTCATATAGGTCTCAGTTCACAGGGTTCACGATAAGGACATGATGGTTAGCTGGACTGGCTGAGATATGGGACACGGGTCATGAATCAGCTTTAGTAGTGCATTCAGTGCCATAATATATCTGAGAGACTAGCATGCTAGAAGAACTATTCCTATCCGCCTCAACAAGGCTCACATTTGGAGGCTTTTCCATGAAAATGGATTTTTGCAATGCTACCTTGTTGACCATTCTTGTGTGTTTGTTTACTGAAAGAATAAAGAGCTTTATGTCTCCTAAATACTTTAAATCAATCTATTGCCCATTGCTCAAAACAGATTCTCATGCTGCGGAGCAACTTTTTATGTTCTGCTTTTTGCAGGGATCTAACTCACTAGTTGTTAATAATCTCAAAATATGCCCTTACAAGTAAGAACTGTGGCTGTTTAATAGTGATGGTCAGATTATCATAATTATGTACCATATTTTGTACATGGTATTCAGAGGTATGTACAATAATACAATGGAACCATGGTATTACCATTGCATGTCCAAAACATGTCCAAAACATAAGGTGCTTTTTGGTACATATTTATTTATATGCTTTCTTTTCCATTTCTAGATGTAAATATATTCAGTTTATTATAGAGGCACAATTATTTAAAAAGGTTTTGGAGAACAGGCATTAGTGCAACACTGAAAAAAAAAATGACTACTAAAATATTCTGTCCTTTAATACATGTCCACACAGTAAAACAAGTGGTGTGTTCAATGCTATTCTCATTCCACCTTACACACCATTTTTCTCTCTATAATTTGTAGGCCTCGGCAACAGACAGATGGTGTGACGCCATATATCAGAGAAGCAATCTGCACTCCCATCAAACATTTACACATCTTCACCTCCCTTTGCAGAACACACACACACACACACACACACACACACGTTGGGGTTTCATGTTTTATGGGCACTTTCCATAGACATAATGGTTTTTTATACTGTACAAACTGTATATTCTCTCCCCATCACACAAAACTTTCTACATTCTTACATTTTCAAAAAACATCACTTAGTACGATTTATAAGCCGGTTTCCTCATTGGGACCAAAAACATCCTGACAACGATTTCGTCTATTGCCATCTTTATGGGGACAAAATCGTATAGTTTACCAGGACTACACACACACACACACACACACACACACACACTCAAACTCACATATATCCTAGTAAAGTGCACTGTTTATCCCAGTCCTCTTCTCAGTTCTCTGGATTTCAGTGGATTCTCCCTTCCCCCAGCCTCAGCTCCTGCACAAGCTCCCGGGAAGCTCAGTGGTGCAGTGTTTCAAGACTCCCCCATGTGGGATCTGTCCTGAATGGGTCATTCAGAGGCCGTCTAGCAGTACGACAACACATGGTCCAATCAAATGAATGGATATAGTCATGTGTCAATAGATTGGCTGATCTATAAAATCTATGATCTACAGTCGAATTTGTGCTTGTGAAGATTTTTGTGATGCTAAGAGAATTGACTGAGCTTCTCTTGGTGACATTTCCTAAAAAAATTAATTGACTCCTTAATTAATCCGCTCTGATGATTGTTTAATAGACTGAATATTCTTACACTATATATTTTATAATTGTTTATATTTAAGTATTTTAGGACAGTTTTCCCCCTTCTTTATATCGTTCCTGTACCCAGTGTCAGTCCAAGTTAAATTCTTCATAACAAAATAAAAATCTGAATCTTTAAAAGTTTTGCATTATATATCTTTTGAAATAAAGTATACATAAATACATTTTGGGGTTTTTTTATATTTATTTGATTTAAACAATATTAATATAAAATTCACTAAAAATATCTGCAGATATAAACATGCTCTATTTTCACCATTGATAATAATAATAATAAATGTTTCTTCATCAAATCAGCATTTTAGAACGATTTCTGAAGGATCACTGAAGACTGGAGTAATGATGCTGAAAATTCAGCTTTGATCACAGGAATACAATTTTTAAATATATTAAAATAGAAAACGGTTCTTTTAAATTGTAATAATAGTTTACATTATAACTATTTTTACCGTATTTTTGATTAAATAAATGCATCCTTTGTGAGGATTAGAGACATTTTTCAAAAGCATTAAACATTTTAATTTTTGTAATTTTATTAGTTTTAGTAGTCTTTTTAATGTTTAAGTTTTTCATGTAAAATTTATATCTTATTTTATTTCAGCTTTATTTTAATGACAAACATGATTTTTAATAGTGTTTTTTTTCTTCTAACAATAACAACACTGCCAATCAAGCCATTATCTGCCATTAGCTGATTCCAAAAATCTCAAGATGGTCAAATATCAGCCAATATATAAAGAACCATCTCTTTCTTTTCAAGTTAGTAAAACCAAATCTACACCCTGCCTTCTTGTTTAAAGCATTAATTATCAGACTGCATAATTTCCAACAGCATACTAATTCAGTGACATTTCCACATCACAATGGCCATACATTGTAATCCATTCATTAGTATGCTTAAAATGTCAACTTTTCTGAATCGTTTTATTAATATGCGAATGCATTCCATTCAGAATAAAAGGACGACTATAGTGACAAAAGCCTGTGTTGGTTAAGCATGCTGTCTCCTGGCTGCAGTGGGAGTGAGGCGTGGGATGCAGCGAGGTCCGCAGTCCGTGTGTGTGTGTGTGTGTGTGTGTGTGTGTCGCTCGGCGTTCACACACACACTGCCCAGGGCCGCAGCGTGAACACACAGCCTCGTCCCCTGGGCCTTCTGCAGACACACACGACTGAAAAAAGGCCAGTCGGACTGGTTGTGGATGAGTGACTCGACATAATCTAATGATGCTATTGCTGCACTGTAAATGATGATTGTTTTCACAATATTATACTGTTTTTCTCGACACTTTCTTGCTGTATAATCTATGTACAGAAAGTTACTGTAGTTTTATATTGTATTTTCAACAGTTCTGTACTGTGCACACAGTTGGCAGTATGTTACTGTAGATTGTCAATGCATTCTGGGAAATTATCAGTTACTGTAAATCTAAATACAGTAGTGAAAATTGACGGTGAAAAACACCACACAAGAGTTTGCAGGTAAAATTACTAGCCTACTACCGTTATTCTTACATAAAACATTTTCAGGACTGGGTGACCAAGCATTATATGTAACCGTTGCCCTTTTGTAGAAAAGTGCCGTCTCATACACATTGTAATTTTGTACCCTTTTCTTATTGCCATGTTTTGTATTGTATTTATTTCCACACTGCACCTTCAGATTTAAACACAATCATCATGTCATTCCTACATTTTCAGTATAGCCTAATGCGGTATTAACAAAAGGCAGGGCCCAGTTGCAATAAACCCCCTAAGCTGTGAAAACACTAGTTACAATCAATTATCACTATGGGTTTTCTTAGCTTAACTTGGGATTGTTGCAACTTGTTCCTTAAAATAGCCATGAAATCAAAACGGACAATTCTTGTTGTTGTTTTTTATTCATGTGCTCTCATAATCTTTCACTTCCCCGATGATGTGTTTACTGGCGTGAGGGCGGGGCAACCTGTCACTCACATGAGATCAACCAATAGCAAACCACAACCATCCAATCAATTCCCCATAGACAAAATCAAGTACCATCCTAATTTTTTTCCTGTTTGAGAAGTTGTTTTACTTAGATATACGTCACAATATAGGGAAGAAAAGACTATAATGAAGCTTCCGAATCATTTCTTAACACCATCCTCCATGAAGTGACATTGCTCCCATGGGGTTCATAAAATATGTAATATATGTGTTGGTTTGTGTCGCTCATTTTCCATTCTGTTAGATAAAATGACAGAAATCACATGCAGTATATTAACTGCATTCATTTCCCATCATATGTCTCTATATAGCTTAAAATATAAAACGCTAAAATATAAAATCCAATACATCATAACTATTAGCAATGGGATTTATTAAGTGTGTGATGTTTTGTGATATCAGTTGGTTTGTCTGACTCTAAATCATTCCCTTTTATTTGATAAAATGACAGCAATCAGTGTGATATCACACATTTCAAACGACTGTTAAAAATATATTAAATAATTTGCATGTTGACGCCCTCATGTAAGCTAACTTTCAGTCACATTGAGCAATGGCTAACATTAGCTTTTTTTTACATTACATTAATTTTTTTATGATAAGTGCTTGAGCATATTTCTAAAATCCTGGTATTCATGTGCTTATTTAAATTACAACAAATATAGGTTTTAAAAGTTACTGCATACAAGATTGGCCCCGTTGCATTCTGTGAACATAACCACCAAACACCTGATTAACACGCAGTTACAAAAGGCAGGAAGTGCAGAACTGAATCATTTTCAGGACCATGAAATGTTATTTTAAACATAATCTATATCTTGTGACCTTTTATAAAACTATCCTCATTGACATTGCAGAGAGGAAAATGGATGAGGAGAAATGTGAGCTTCAGGGATCCATTTCTATGACAAAAGGCTTGCGTTACCAAGGGTTACTGGCTTTTTCCAAAGTACGGCTCTTATCACGTCAAACGGACGCCCGGCAAATGCACCGTAATCAAATTCCTGACAGAGGGTAATTAGTTCAGCTCCTGTGCTAAAAGCAATGGCAACCGGCACACGGCCAGTCCAGCTACAGTCAGAAAAGTCTGACTGACATTGTTCTCATATGTTATGCTAACATGGCTAATGCTGCTCAATGCCACATCCACAAAAAAGAAAAAAAGTGTTGTGTTCTCTCTGTACTACAGGGTCTCGAATTAGAATATATATATAACAAATAAAGTGTGTTATTTTCTCAGAAAACATTTGTCTCAAAGCCCTCCAGAAATCATTTATGCTCTTAGCAGATGCTTTTTAACCAAAGTGGGTTTGCACATATTGCATAAGTGCCAATTACCAGAACAGATAGCTAAAAATACAAGAAGAACACTTTGGCAAACAGTGCCAAAACTGTGCAAGTGCTAGATCAGGTCATGAAAAAGTTTCTAAAGAGTCGACTAATCACAGTGCCAATGTGATTGTGTAGGCAGTTAGCGGGAAAGAGGAGTGTTAGTTATGCTATATATTTCAGATTTTAAGAGGATCTTCCCTGCTGAAGAATAAAACCAGCCTATGGTTGTTTGCTGGTCTGCCAGCTCGACCAGCTGAAATGTTCCCAAAATCCCTCTAAAACCATCAAAGACCAGCTAGCCATCATTAAAATATTGATTCCACTCATTAAGTATAAACAAGCCATTTCAAATGCATTAAACCGGCTTAAACCAGCCAAAGATGATTTCCTGGACTTGGCGCATCTCAGGCCACAGTAGTAAAGCGAAGCAAATCACCATCAACCGCAACTTTCAGACGCCATCTTTATTTTTTGGCTCAACTGTCACAGAATGGAAAGCACAGGATTGTGGGATATCAAAGGCAGCGAAGGATACATCAATGCTGCCTTAAAAAATCAATCAGATGAAGGGATATCAGGAGAAAGGAAGTGAAGCTAACATTGTATTTAGACGTGCCTTGATGCCTTCCTACCTTGGAATGCATCCTCCGAAGGGAGCGTCTTTAGGTTTTGGACACAGCCATGGTTGCGAAGTACATTTCAACTAAGAACTTAGAGCGTATGCGATTTTAATGCAGCCACAGTATGGTTCTGTGCAATGGCGCAATGGTGCTAGCATAGAATGCTAAGCCTAAGCCCAATGCTAATACATTAGAGATGGGGTGTTTTATGGAATAGCATGTTGTTGTTTTTCACTTATTACTGCTGTGGTGTTTTTCAGGTTGAGAACGGTACATTATTCTATACTTGTGGAAAATTGCTCCAGCACTCTATTGCAGTCAATATTTCTGAAATCACTGGTGTCTCAGACAAGAAATGTGACAAGAAAATGGACTGCTTGCACCACACCAGGGGGAAGTCATCACCCAAGATGCACCATGGGGGCCTGCCCTAAATAGCCATCCAACAGGAACAGTGTTAAGGCCCTATAGCCACTTCCTGCAAAAGTAATCATCCTTAAAGCCCTGTCCCCAATTCTGTCCTAGAAACCCTGAGAACTCTTCACATCTTAGAAATACAAAGCACCTCTTTCCTTAAGGCTATGTTTCAAAGTTGTAGATCCCAATAGACCCTGAACACTTCTCCTAATAAAAAAGAACTATAAAATTCAGAAACTTATCACATTCAACACCCAAACCCAGTTTGAAAACAGCACTCAAAAGATTGGATAGTCGTCCTCAACAACAGGCCAGTTTTGCCTCTGACGACCATCCCTGCTGGGGTAATATGTCAAGATTGTAGGAAAATTACCCCATAAGGGTTAGGGTTAGGGTTAGGATCAGCTGACCATTAGTTGACAAAATATGACTACTTTTTTATCCCTCAAAACGGTCAATACCTTAGTTTTAGCAACACAACTAATGAATAAATAAGCCTCATTATTAAATTCTTGAAAAAAACGTTTTTATCCTGGACACTCTTATACATCATTAACCCATTAGCCGTACTTCCTTTATTCTGATTCATCCATAATGCATTAGATGTGCTTAAGGTTACTACTAAAGCAATAATTACAATGACAACTTGGTGGGAGGGGGTGTGTATATGGCAATGACCTCCATGTGATCCATCATCCAATGGCGTCACATTCAGAAACATTGTTCCACAGCTGGATGCTCGCTCACAAGGTCAGATCACTGGGAGTGTGTTCGAGTGTCATCCCCATTTGCTTGCCATGGCAACAGAAACGTGGCATGACAGCAGCATACAGGCTTCTGGGGGTAGCTGAGATGTAAGCAGAAAGACAAAACATTAATACGCTTCTTATGTCTTATTATTATGTCCATAGAGCTAACTAGAGCTAAGGTTAGAGCGATTATATGTTCTATCTAGACTTTAGTAGTAGTAGATTCTTTTATTAAATTCAATGCAATAGAAAATGAGGTGCGAGGAACATAATAACTGTTCATTCGATATGTTGTATACCAGGATTTAGAGCATTGAGCCAACAAATATTGAAAATAAAGAGTGTTTCTCTATTGGAAAATGTGCGAAATGCATTTTTAATGTTTTGTCGGCTGCAAGTTCCCTGTAGATCAAATGGCAAAGCTTGAAGCTAACAACATGGGTTCAGTTCCCAAAATGTTTAGCTTGACAGTTTGAAACACCTACTTCAAATTCTTAATTGATTTTACACTTGCACTACAAACTAACAGAGTGCAACAGAAAGTGAGAACAGTATTTTTGATCAAATCAATATTTGTGTAACGTGTAGATGTCTGTTTGGTTTCATTGTGTCTTCATTCTGTTCCCTGTTCTGCTTTGCCTGAGTTCTGTTCCCTAGTTAGTTTCCTTGGTTATTAATTAGCTCTACACCTGTTTCTGTTTCCGTTGATTCCTTTCCCTTATATTTAAGCCCTCAGTTTCCCTAGTTCCTTTGTCCGGTATTGTTTATATCTGTGTTATTCGTGGTTGTATAATCTTTCTCCTGAGATTACCTATGTCCTTTGGATTTAATTATTGAAGACTATTTCCTGAAATCTCAATCCTCTGGCTCCACCTCCAGTCACAGAGCCCATCACTCCACCTTGGCTCGCCGACCAGTCGGCTCCACCTTGGCTCCTCCATCCTTCAGCTCCATTTGGGACCCTCACCCCTACGTCCTCAACGGGCTCCCTCGTCCCTCCGGCTCCACCTTGGTCAGACGTCGCTCTCCTATACCATGGACTTACGGGTCTCCAGCTGCGCCTCGACCTCCACCCCTTCGGCTCCGTTGGGCTCCGCCTTGGTCCTCAGTCCCACCGGATTTATCTTAGTCCTCCGGCAACCTTTAATGTTGTGAGGTTCCGTCATCTCTCTGTCTGTGCCTGGGGAGTTGCCAGTTAGTTGTAATTATTAAAGACTATTTCCTTAAATCTCTATCATCAATTTCATAAAAAAAAAATATATATATTTTATGTGAGCAGTAACTTTAAATGCATTACTGAAAATAAAGAGTGGTCCTTTATTATTACAGGAAAGGTACAATTGATCGAATTTCTACAGAAATTAATTCGTTCTTATTTAAACTTCCATTTTAAATCACTTATATATTATAGGATTTATATTTTTTTGTGTGCAATGTAAAGCATATTTGTATATGTTTGCAGGATAGCATTGGGTACAATGTGGAATATCCTATTATTGATTAATGGATGAATCAAAATTATTTATTAGATACATTTTAATCCAAAGAGGCATCGTTAACATATGCAGATCAGAATACCTCTAAACATCTCCGCTTTGGTGGGCATGTGTGTCTGTATTCTGTGAAGTGTGTGTCTTCAGAGAGCAGTATTCTGGATTGTGCTGTAGAGATGGCAGAGATGATGCAGATTTTCTGAGCAGATGGGGCATGTGATAGGTCACATCTGGCAGTGGGGGAGGATGAGAGAAAAGAGACAGAGACTTTCTAGTGACCTGCGCTGAGCCGGATGTGAGAAGGTGCAGTGCAGGCAGTTTTTTCTGTGGTAATAACACATCATCACTAGTTTGCATAATGTACATTAATGTACATCAATTTGGTGCAATATTGTGAGGAAAAAAATCACAATAAATAATTTTATTGCCACATACCTAATAATGAATGCCATTTGGTTTTGGGAAAAGTACAGAACCCTTCACATGGCATGTGGAGGAAAAATATATATTGTGGACAAGAATAAAATAATTTATTACCTTGTTTTAGGTAATACAACATGGCCGTAAGTCGTAGGGACAAATTATTAATTCTTGGATACAATATCTAGATTTTTGTCCACATGTCAAGCAGGTTGAGTTTTCCTGATAATATTAAAACCAGTCAAGTTGTTTTCAACATGTTCTCTCAGCTGTCTTGAAGCATTATCTTCACACAGTGTGAACTGTTACATTGATTATTCTCTGTACCATAATAGCAGTATACTAGCATGTATACAACACAGGATGTATAAAGAGTGCTGGATAAAGGCGAATATTTAAAAACATTACCATGAAACATGACTTTTACCCATAAAACTACTACACTTTAATATGGTACTCGTTTAAAATTGTCAAAGTTCCATGTTATCTGCATCTACCTTAAATGTAGCATACTTTTGCCATTTAGCTTGTGGCGTAAGTAGCCACATAGCTATTTTTAATAACTTTAGTATTAATAACATAGCAAGCTAAATTTGTGTGCAACTTGCTCATTATTGGTATAATTTGAATACCGGTACATTATTTTAAATCAGATTTTAAAACACATATGGATGTGATATGATAATGGTTTGAGATTGTACCCTGAAAAGCTCTTTTAATGTACGTATGTTCATATAGGTCATCTGCATTTGGCTAATAAGTATATTTATGCAACGACAGTGTTCCACAGTGTCTGGAAACACTGTTTAGTGGAGTATGTGCACGCTGGTATCTGTGAGAGAATCCCACTGCTCCATGTGATTCGGCGGCTCTCATGACTGGATTACGAACAATGAGCTCCATACAGAGGCCTCACTCACTCGCCCCTGAGGTACGTTTCAACATCATGGTCACATACAAGGGCGTTCATCAGGGTTCTGTTTCTGGCCCGTCTTGTTTTTCACTCTCTCGTTCTTTTCTCCTTAATAAGGCTGGGTTGTTGGCACAATATGTATCACTAGAATTGTTTTTTTTAATAAACATAAATTAGATTAGGTTAAGATTATTATCAATGTATAAGTGAAACTGTATATCAGTACTGTAACTAACCACTAAATCTCATTGCTGTTATTTATACCTACATTTATAAGGATATTCCATTAATGGTGCTGGAGGGTTCGACAGCTGATATTATCCTGGGGCCTCCCTGTCTGTGTGAACATCATCTCATGGAAGTCTGGCGAAGTTTTAAAGTGGTGTTAGGATTGCTTTCAAAACGGTCTTTGTCCAGTTCTATGCTGCAAATCTGTGGAGAAACAGTCCTAGTCCAATGATCATCACGTTATCATTGGTTCATTTTCTATTGACAGCCCAGCCAGAGAGAGCCCCATGGGAATCCTGTCTTGCTACCATCAATACCTGGATGTTTTCTGCCCCAAAATAGCCTCTCAATTATGCCCTCACTGACCATGGGATTGTGCCATCGACCTTCTGTCGGGTGCGCCATTGCCCAGAGGATGTACATATCCGCTCTCCATCTCAGAACAGATGGCCATAGAGGAGTATGCTGGCAAGGCCCTTGCGCACGTTTACATTTTTGTGGCCAAGAAGGACCCAGGTGTGCCATTATGTATTGATTATTATGCCCTTATAGTAAATGTATACTATAAGTAAATGTTATAAGTAAATGTAAAGTACCACTAAGCACTTCTCCTCTTCCCTGCTGCCTTGGAGCTGCTAAGAGGAGCAACAGGCTTCACAAAGCAAGATCTGCGCAGCGCCAATACCCTCATTCTATATGTGTAATGGGTGCAAGAGAAAAACAGCATTTGTGACATCTACTGGGTACTACAAGTACCAGTTAATACCATATGGCCTTGTCAACGCCCCTTACGTATTCCAGGGCTGCAAGTACCTCCAGCACTTAGTCCTCATCCACATCGATGACATACCACCACCACCTAAGCTCCATCCATGTGCCTTCTTCTCAAGGAAATTATCCCCAGTGGAGACAAACTATGATATAGGCAACCGGGAGCTTTTAGCCATCAAGCTGGCGTTGAAAGTAGGGCATCACTGACTTGAGAATTCCAGTCATCCTTTCCTGGGGATTACGGACCAAAGGAACCTTGAATACCCTTAGAGCAGTGTTTCCAAACCCTGCTCCCGGAGGCACACCAACAGTGCACATTTTGGATGTCTCCCTTATCCGACCCATACAGTATATGTCTGGTCTTGGAGTCTGGATCCTTACCAGCCCTGGTGGTCTCTATTCTTCACCCGATTTCGCCCGAATTCACTATCTCGTTCTGTCCAGGATCCAAGAAAGTGAAAGCAGATGCCCTCTCTCGTATGTATTTCCCCAAATCTCCAACCTAGGGATCAGAACCCATAATCCCTCCTGACATCATTGCCAGCCCTATCGAACGGAGCCTGGACGAACAGATCAGTAAAGGTACTACCCCTGATCCAACAACGCCAGGGTGTCTAGAGGATCAGCTTTACATCCTAGCCACTCTCTGTTCTAGTCTCCTCCAATCTGTTCATTCTCCAGTGGGCACGGGCCACCCTGGTAATCAACAGACCATATCACTCCTCCAAGCCAAGTACTGGTGGCCTTGTATGTCCCAGGAAGTACAAGGATGTCCTGAGTGTGCCATAGCCAAGTTTCCACCCCACTTACCAGCAGGCAACTCCTCCCGCTGCCCGTACCTAGATTACCGTGGTCACACCTGGGTGTGGATTTCAACACGGACCTACCTGACTCGGGAGGAAATACCTGTATTATGGATGCTGTAGACAGTTTCTTAGAAGCATGTTGCCTTGTCCCCCTGAAACAACTTCCTACTGCCTTGGAAACTGCAGAGCTCCAGTTCCAACACATTTATGAAAAACTCCAGACATTGTGACATTTCCGTTGTTCCAGTTTACTCCAACGAGTATTCCTAAGAAGATAATTGTTCTCTTTTTTATCCTTGTTACCGCCGCGTTCTACCCTGTATGTTACAAGACTGTCCTGCATTCCCTCGTGAAGTTCACCTACTAAACTTTTCTGCAATATATTACAGTAATTTCATGCTTTCCGTCAGTAACTGACAGCTGGATACTGGGAGAGCGGGAAGGAAGGATTTGAACGGAGAGATACAGATTATAGCAGGTTAAAGAGTTTTGGATTGCATAAAATATGGTGAAGACGAGTACACAGCAGAAGAGGCAATTGGAATGAAGTTTGATGAGACTTGGGAGGGGGCTGAGTGGGACTCTTTTACACGTCTTAGTATATGTAGTGTGTATATGTGTATGTGCGTGCATGCATGAGAATATGTGTGTGTTCATATGTATGCCTGCCTGTGTATATGCCTATGTGTATATGTATATGCATGCATCTGTGTAAGTGTGTATAAATGAAAATTCTCCTTTGTGAAAACTGTGCAACCAAGTGTCACAAAAAGACTTATATATATATATATATATATATATATCATAGTTCATTTTCAAGTTTGAAGTGTTATTTCGTTCATGATTTTTCAGATTTAAAAAAAAAATCAGTCAATTTATTTAATCTATTTACAAACTTAGCACACTCATTAGTGGTCAATAACTGTAATTTATTGAAATTTGTTTTCTGAAAAATATTACACCGTGCACACTTATGCTGATATTCAAAATATTCTGATATTCATCTGTGTTGTTACCCATTGTTACACTGCTGTTCTGAGAAGAGACTGTGTTGGTTCATAACTTACCAGTATATTCACCCTGCTTACCTGCATGCCTTTCATCTTTAATAAACTCCCGCGATTGGGTTCAATTTCATCTCTGTGTCTTATAACAGGAATCATAGATGCCAATAGAGAACATTTATTAAAGAGTGTACTTTCACAGTTCAGTGTGGGTAAGGTGAAGGGTGTGGACTACTCTGCCATAATGAATGTGCAATGTTGTGGTCCTGTAACCATTTATACTTGTGTAAAAAATAAAATGTTGAGATAGTAATGTGGGAAAACTGAGGACAGAATTTAGCATATAGTCACTCTAAATTTAGTGCTCTGTTTGTGTTTACCTTTGTTGGTCAAACTAGGAAACAGCTGAACAAAACTTTATAAGTATCTTCATACATTGATTTATACAAGATTTGTAATCATGCATTTTAGATGTATGGCCCTTGCTACGCAATGTAATGCAAACCCCATCATGGATCATTAATAATACCTAAAATCATGCAGTTTGATAAGAAAATGTGAGTTACAACTTCTAAAAAAATCTAAATGTTTTTTTTTAGCTGCAACAATGTAATAATATACCATATACAGACACATGCAGGAATACACACAAACACCATATACTTGCTACAGGATCTGGGTTTTAGAGTGAACACGAGTGTATCCGTATAACTGATCAATACAGGTTTTGTAAGTTAGAGGACACACCTCCTTAAGAAGGACGACGCTACAGCATCAGCTCTCAGCACCTAAAGAAAAGCCCTTTGACAGATGATGTTTACAGTCTCATGTTGTTTATTTTCCATTTCACAGTATCCGCCTTGCATTTTTATGTACACACACACACACACACACACACACACACACACACACACACACACACACACACACACACACACACACACACACACACACACACACACACACACACTTACAAAACAGAAGTAACTTAGAAAGCCAACACCTTTTCCCTGAAAAGGAAACATGCATGTACTACATAAGGGCATGTACTTTACCTACAGTATAGGCCCCAATATACTCACGGCAAAGTTATTTTCGTTCTTTGCGTAGGGGTAAAAAGATGTTTAAAATACTTGAGCAGTAAAGTACTGTTAACGAACATCCTGATGCCGTCCACACTGCTGAGAGTGATGTTTAGGTGAACATGTAAGTGTGTGCCGCGCACTTCCCTCTCAATATCTAAAATAAACACACTACAAAAATGACAGCGGGGAGAAAACAGCAGTTAATGACAGCGGTGAGAAAACAGCAGTTAATGTCAGTATCTGATATGGATGTGTCTGCACCAGCTCTGCAATTCAGCACTTCAGTCAAATCAAGTCACATCACAATTATTTATATAGCGCTTTACAATGAAGCGAGCAGCTTTTCAGTAGGCTATTATACATGATAAAAACAGTGTCAGTGTCTCTTTCGATAAGAATTACAACTTCAGTTTCTACTTTAAAGTAGCCCTCCAATGTTTTCATGTTTTAACTCACGGACGTCTGACCTCAATGAGCTGGACAGAAGAAACGAACCAGAGAAGATTTTCACGTCAAAGGAGGTGGAGCCAGAGACACACATGATCACCACAGACCAATAAGAGTTCGAAAGTGGTTACTAGCAGAGCAAACTTACCAAGAAAGTTCGCTTTGGCAAGCTGTTACGGACTCCCCAATCAAACTTCATTGTGGCCTCATTTTGTTTCGAAAAACAAAAAAGTTGTTTGATTTTATTGGAAGTATTTCAGGGCCTTTAATATTTTTCACTTTTTACTCATTGTTTCACTGGGTTTCAGTATTTTTAGCATATTAATGTCATGGATGCACTAAAGGTGAAGCGAGGATTCAAGTGCAGGAAATGAAGGATCTTTAATTAAGTGGTAAAATAAAACAAAAATATAAACAACAACACTACCCCAAAGTGAAAAACAAGACTTGACTTGGCAGGAAAACCAGAAACACGAGGATACATAGAGTGACCATAGGGAGACTAAATAGGGAAGCAAACAAAAGAGGGTAACGAGGAAAGCAGACTGGCAAATTAATCAATCAATAATCAGGTCACAAGATGGGAGGGCCTAGACAATCCACAGGAGAGCACATGGCACAAGGAAACACATGCCATGTGCTCACAACAGACATGACAGACACACGAGCATGACAAACCGGCTGAGCTCTGTCACCAGACCAAGATATAAACTAGACAAGTGACAGAACCCTGACAATTAATAAATTGCAATCCTATTTGTAAATTAAACTGTTTTTATTCCAACTTTATCATTCTTAAAATTTTAGCAGTGGCTTTAGAGACGCTCTGAAGAGAGGGTGGGATCTAATGCTTTCAAAGCTAGCTTGCTATCTGAAAATTGCCTACCCTTTAAAGTGCCCCTATTATGCTTTTTTCGAATATTACGTTTTACTTTGACCCACCCTCAAACACATTTGTAGCTGAGGCCTTGAAGAGTTTGGTTACTGTTGTCAACATGTCAAGAAGACGCTGTTTACTGTTTTGTGAAAGTAAATGCACTTTGCATGCCTTTCCAAAGGATGAGGATTAGCACTGGAATTAATAAGGTAAAACCGACACCATTGTTTCTGTTGGTATCACTGTGTATCAAGTGCTGAGGAGGATCTGGAGCTGATATTCAGTTATGGAAGTATGCATTTCGAAGCAGAGTCAGCTCTCGGAAAGGAGGGAATCTTTTATTGAGCCGTTTCAGACACTGTGAGAAAAGAGCTGATGTGCAATATATATTATGAGACAATTGTGTTTTTTGATCTTGGATGCATTGTAGGAGACCTAATCAAATAAAATTAGGAACTTATAAAATAGCATAATAGGGGCTACGGACTAGCAGCCACACCCTAGTAACACAGAGCTAACAAACATATTTACTTCAGAAAATGTAACTTAATCATATTATGCAGAGTAGTGTCTCACATTTTAATAACAACATTAAAAGTAGCCATATTACATGTTACGCAACCAAGGTGAAAGACATGTAATCTGTTTCACAGAATATCCATAAATGATGTGTTTCTGTCGTCAGTGTTTGAACTACAGTCGCTATTTACCTACTGACTGCTGTAATACAGATGACTGTTGATGTTCAAGCTAAAGAGACTCCGCTAAACACACAGACTCGGCCGCTGCACGTGGTAAACCCATGTTACCATACACTCTCAGGCCATGTCTCTTTCATGCATAACGGATCAGTACTCACGTAGATCTGACATGTTCAACACACTCTTGTGGCAGTTATAGTGGCTAATAGCTAATGGCTAATATGGGGCCTAATACGAAGGAACTTTACATATTGATTTTTTACAGGTGTTACATTGTGTTGTGGTTTAGGGTTAAAGGAAAAGTCCATAAATAATCAGATAATGTCCTGGCTGAAAATTACCATTTTCAGTTTTTATAAAGATTTTTTTCTTACAGTGCATGAATTTGTACCATTGCATTCGTATCTGCTTACGCCTGACTGACGGGTAGGTT